>CM035434.1:135981436-136083936 GCA_020310875.1 Ceratopteris richardii | reverse complement strand
AATTTAATTGAATGATATGTATGTAAAAACCCTAAAACCTTTATCCTAAAGATCTATACCTAAAATATGTATATTTGTGTATCCATGTGTATATACATGTATATATGTGTTATATGTGTATGTGTGTATATATGTTATGCATGTGTAAAAACCTTAAAACCCTAATCGTACAGACTTAGACCTAAAACATGTATTTATGTGTATGCATGTGTATATATATGTGTATGTATATATGTGTATATATATGTGTATAAGTATATGTGTATGCATGTGTAAATAGCCTAAAAACCCTAATCCTATTTTTATATATTTGATGTTAAAAAAACCTTAAAATTGTTTATATATTTAATTATGTATATTTAATTAAAACACTAGCTATTTTCACATTTATATATCTATATTGAAATCCTATATGTGTGTGTATACGTGTGCATGTGTGTATGTATGTGTGTGTGTGAATGTATGCATGTGTATATGTGTGTATATATGTGTGTGTATGTATGTGTGTGCATGTATGCATGTGTGTATATGTGTGTGTGTATATATGTGTGTGTGTGCATTCATGTGTGTATGTATGTGTGTGTGTATGTATGCATGTGTGTGTGTATGCATGCATGTGTGTATATGTGTGTGCATGTATGCATGCATGTGTGTATATGTGTGTACATGTGTGTGCGTGTATGTATGTATGTATGTATGTGTGTACGTGTGTGTATGTATGTGTGTGTATGTATGCATGTGTGTATATGAGTATGTGTGTGTATGTATGCATGTGTGTATATCTATGTGTGTATGTATATATATGTATACATGTGTGTGTGTGTATGCATGTCTGTGTATATGTGTGTATGTATGCATGCATGTGTGTATATGTGTGTATGTATGTGTGTGTGTATGCATGTGTGTATATGTGTGTGTGTATGTATGTGTGTAAGCATGTGTGTGTGTATGTGTGTGTTTATGCATGTGTATATGTGTGTGTATGTATGTGTGTATTCATGTGTGTATGTATGCATGTGTATATGTGTATGTGTGTGTATGCATGCATGTGTGTATGTGTGTGTGTATGTATGCATGCATGTGTGTATATGTGTATATGTGTGTATGTATGCATGTGTGTACATGTGTGTGTGTATGTATGCATGTGTAGATGTGTGTGTGTATGTATGCTCTATCTTCCTATCTCTATCTTCCACACTTTTATCTCTCTTTATCTCTCTCCCTCTCTTTCTCTCTCTCTCTCTCTCTCTCTCTCTTTATCTATCTATCCCTCTCTCTCATCTCTCTCTCTCTCTCTCTTTTTCTCTCTCTCGCTCCATCTCTTTCTTTCTCTCTCTCTCTCTCTCTTTCATCTCTCTCTCCATCTCTCGTTCTCTCTCTATCAATAAAGAATAAAGCAATCACTTACACGTATGTCTCTCTTTTGGATCTTTTCATCAAAGCGTAATGTATGTCCTCTATATTTGTGGAATTCCAAAGAATCGATGCCAAAAAACTTTTGCAAAATCAAAGACAAGAAAAATTATAAAACATGAAGCATAGAGAAAGACAAAGGGTAAGAGTAAGCACACCACTTACCAAGATGTGAGATCTAAAGAGAGAGAGAGAGAGAGAGAGAGAGGGAGAATGTGTGTGAGTGTGTAGAGAGACAGATTTGTGTGTGTGTGCACAAGACAATGTAGGTCACAATTCAGTTCGCGCGTGCAAGTTCGACAAAAGCAAGCAGTACTTAGTGTAAAACACACGCAAAATGTTGAGATGTGCTCTCAGGTTCCGGGTATGTTTAAAACAAGGCCTTGGTATACCCGTCCGTATGGGCACCGGTATGGGTGTCGGCAATTTCTAGTAAATTACTGACGCTCATACCGATGCTTATACCGATGCTTATACCGATGGATATACCGATGCTTATACCGACGTGTATACCGGCATTCGCGATACATTCCGACAATCCATTTTAAACGGTCATACCAATGGTTACTTGACCGTCAGAATGTTTAAATGGACTTTTCCAATGTTTATACCGACGCTGGGAGTGACCGTCGGTATAGTCAGTCATATGGTGTAGTGTTTTGGGTTGTTCAAAATGGAACAAAGCGAGAAGGAAGTGTTAGACAACACTTTAGAATAAATTGAGAAAACCATACACAACTACCAAGAACTAGATATGATGAAAGTATATTAAAAAATAGATTTCCATGGCAAATTCATCACTCATTCCCGAAATAATGCGATTTTCGATAGACAAATAAATTAGAATCCATGACACTAAGTATGCCATTCGCTTTTAAGTAGTTAAAAGCCAAATGTAACTCTCTGAAGACTCATATAACTTATTTGGTGGTTTTAAAGATTGAGATAACTAAACCTCTTCTCATAGAACATTTGACATAGTTAGAGATCCGATGCCACTTAGCAAATTAAAAGAGGTAATTCCTACAGATACACATCTTCTTAAAGACCTGAAAACGTCCACCTTCATACACTTCTTATCTGTAAGAGAATATGGAACACAATGGTGTCCACATATAGGGATTCATGGATCATTTAGATTTTTACATTATGAAAATAGATAGGGCAGCCTTAGTACTTGATACGGAATCACTTAACAATACGTAGTTGGTAGGGGATCCAGAGAATCACTTAAAAGTAAAAGTAAGTACCCTTGAATTTATGAAAATGGAAGCAAATTGTGTATTCAGGATGAGAAGGATGTACCCAGTAAACCTCTGATTTAATGCATTCAATTACATATTTTGCTTCATTTTCATGATGCACATGACATTGATGCATTATGTGGTTTCGTTGTGGGCTCACTTTACCTTCTTCAACACATGCATGTTGTCCATTGCCCATTCCCATCCCTTCTTGAACTCATGCATGTAGTCCACTTCCCTCTATTCCCATCCCTTTTTCTTCTTTTGATAGAAAATGTCGCTCCTTTTGGAATCACATGGTTTTTTTCCCTTCCGCATGTATCTATGAGGCTTCTCACTTCCTTAACCTTGCACAATACACATGTTTCCCTTGGACCTTCTCCACATACCCATTTCCCATTCTTCTTGAGGAACCCTACCACTCGCAACTGTGATCCTTCCCTCCCTCTCCCCCTATCCCTTCCCCCCCCCCCCCCCCCCCCCCCCCCCTCCCCTCCAATCCTTTCCTCCCTTTTCCTTCCCTCCTTTTGTTTATTTCCCAACACGGAAAATATTGCATTTGGATTCTCTCTCTCTAATGTTCTTTGGGAAAATCCTAGCATTTTTGGACACGTTAAAAAATCTCTACAATCGCCTACAAGAAATTCGCATTAGATCATTCACCTTGATCTTTCAACCATCCTTTTTTGATCAATTGCCCAAACATCTATACTTCCCATATTTCGAGCCTAGTCTCTTCACTTGGAATATGTGCCAATGAAGTTTCCAATTTTGAAGCTGCCTAGTCCTATATCTTTGTTTTTGCTCTTGAGGAAAGATCCCACTTGGATTTAGGAAACTTTTGAGCCTGAAGCGAATCATAAGTTGGCATGGGGTACACCCATGATTCATATGTGGCCATAGGGTGCAAAAAGGTCCATAAAGGGTGCAGAGTTGATGCTTTAGATCTTCTTATAGCTACTCACAAAGTTGGAGGCTTCAAGGCTGTGACAAGAGATCCCTTGTACACTTATTTAATTTTTACATTTGATATGATCGAGAACCTTAGTGATCATCAAAAGTTCTATGTAAAGGGAACCAAATGAGTCATGCTTCAGACATACCAAATGAGTCAGGATCCGAATAACCATCCAATCATCTCTCATACAAAATGAAGACATGCTAAGAAAGTGCAAGAACTACCACTAACTTCTCAATGATAAGATAGATAGCTTTAACATACTAATTTCTAACGATGTATCAATACAAAATAAAATTGTGTTTATCTTTCAAATTTTTTGTGGATCTCCAAGAGCAACAGAGAGTCCAAGTGTCAATTTACCTAAGAACGCAAATAATGATAATTAGATGTGTTGAGCCTGATAGAAAACTCTAGCTCACCTCCTAAATACTAGGTGTGATCCTTCTTTCAAGAACATGAAATGAAGTAGGTATTCTTATGTTCAAACCTTTTGTTTGTAAGTCAACCTGATATCATTTTGCGGACAGATTCCATTTCGATAATATATATATATATATATATATATATATATATATATATATATATATATATATATATATATATATATATATATATATAGTATATATATATATATATATATATATATATATATATATATATATATATATATATATATATATATGTATATATATATATATAGGTGTGTGTGTGTGTATATATATATATATATATATATATATATATATATATATATATATATATATATATATATATATATAATACGGTCCAAAAACATAGATACAGAATTTATATGAGATATAATAGGTCAAACGTTACCTACAAATGCAATAATTTATAATAGTCCTTTTTGTGACTCAAGTGTCAAAACTTTATTCCATCATTGGGACAAGCGTAATTGAAGCAACATGTATGTGTTGAGGAGGATTGGCAAGGAGAAGCAAAGAATTTTCATGATTTAAGATTGTTTTTTAAGATGCAATTGTAGATTGAAGGTTTTGAAAAGCTTAGAGAGGCCAACGAGACATTTCCAACCTTTCTTTTCGACAGAAAAGGATATGGATCAAAGCTTAAAAGCCTCGCAAACGAAGTCAAATTCACATTAAATGCGCTTATTTCATTTTGTCTCATTTCAAATATTCAATTTGCTCCCATTTCTTTTCAAGGTCTTTTGGGTTGCTCAAAATGGAACATAGGGAGAAGGAAGTGTTAGATAACACTTCACGATAAATTGAGCAAACTATAAAGAAAGGCCAAGGACTAGATATGAGGAAAGTATCTAAAAAAGTAGATATCTATGGAAAATTCATCACTCCTTCCGAAAATAACGAGGTTTTAGATAGAAAAATAAGATAGAATCCACGATAGTGAGTATGCCATCCGCTTTCAAGTAGGTGAAAGCCAAATTTCACTCTCTCAAGACTCATATAACTTCTTTGGTCGCTTTCAAAGATTGAGATATGTAAACCTCTTCTCACAGAGAGATGACAACGGGATTGAGAGGCTGAGGGATATAACCTCTTCAAAGGGAAAAAGATGATTTAGGGAGATTTTAGGAGAGAGATAATTGAGATAGTTTTAAAGAGAGAGAATATGAACAGAGAGACTTGGAAAAGACAGAGAGACTTGAAAGAGAGAGAGAGAGAGAATTTCCATGAATTTATTGACGCTCATACCAGTGCCGTGTTTAAAACATACCTGGACCCGAGAGCAAAAACTTGACATTTTGTGCATGTTTCGAACTAAGTAGTGCTTCTGTCAGCTCACACATGCGAACAGAATTGTGACTTGCATTGTCTTGTTGACACATACACATAGATCTCTTTCTCCACACACACTCTCTCTCTAGATCTTTCATCTTGATGAGTGATACGAGTACTCTTTCACCCTTTCTCTTTCTCTATGTTTTGTGTTGTCTAATTTCTCTTCTCTTTGGTTTCATAGGAGTTTCTTGGCATTGATTCTTTGGGATTTGATGAGAGACAACGTTCATTAAGTTTTGATGATAGTGATCCAAAAGATTACATCGATGTAAGTGATTGATTTCTCCTCTATTGGTAGAGAGAGAGAGAGATGAAAAAGAGAGTGAAAGAGAAAGAAAGAGATCTAGAGAGAATTTAAAAGAGAGAGAGAGATAAAGAGAGAGAGATGAAAGAAGGAGACAAAGAGAGAGAGATTAAAGAGAGAGAGATGAAAGAGAGAGAGAAAGAGAGAGATAAAGAGAGAAAGAGAGAGAGAAAGAGATACATACGCAAACATACTCATGTATATGCATGCATACATACACACACACATATACACACACACATATACACACATGCATACATACACACATATATACACATGCATACACATACATATGCATACATACATTCACACATATACGTACACATATACACACACAAACATACGTTCACACACATACATACACATATACTTACAAAAACATACGCGTACATACATTCACACACATACGTACACACACATACATATATACATACACACTCACACCTATACACACACACACTCACATACATATTACATACACACATGCATATACATACACACATGTGTGCATACACACATGCATATGCATACATACACACATATATGTGCATACATCTACACACACATATACATACTTATACACATACACACATACACATATACATACATAATACATATACAAACATATATTTACACACATACATAAACACATATACATACACATATACATACACAAATATACGCATACATACACATATACAAACACAAACATATGTATACATACATTCACACACATACATACACACACATACATATACATACACATACAATATTACATAAACACATGCATATATTACATACACACTCACATTTATACATAAACCTCACACCTATACACACACATTCACATACATATACACACACACACTCACATATATACATAGACACTCATACCTATGCACACATACTCACATTGATGCAAACACACATATACATGTTTTAGGTCTAGGTCTTTAGGATTAAGGTTTTAGGTTTTTTACATACATACAATAAAATTAAATATATAAAAAAATGTTTTTAAGATTTTTAGGTTTCTTATATATATATAATCGAATATATAAGAAATAGGTTTTAGGGTTTTCTAATTAAATTAAATATATATAAGAAAAAAACTAAAAAAGTAAGAAAAAAATTTGAATATATAAATAAATATATATATATAAAATAGGATTTTAGTATAGATAGCTAAATTTTAAAAGAGCTAGTGTTTTAAACATATAAATTAAATATATAAAAATAGGATTTTTGGATTTGTATTGATTTAAATATATATAATTAAATATATAAGAAATAGAGTTTTAAGTTTAATATTAACATATATAATCATATATTTATTAAAATTAGGAAAAATTAGGTTGTTCACACATACACACATATACACATACACACATAGGATTAGGGTTTAGGTTTTGAGGAGTAGGGTTTTAAGGCTGTTTACACATGCCTACATACATAAACACACATAATACATATACACATACATGTGCATAGAGACATATACATGTTTTAGGTCTAGGTCATTATGATTAGGGTTTTAGGGTTTTTACACATGCATACGCATATATACACATAGACATATAGGATTAGGATTTTAGGTAGTTTACACATGCATACATACATATACATATATACACATATACACACATTATACATATACATATACAAGTATATACACATGCATACATACATATAACTATTTTAGGTCTACGTTGTTAGGATTAGGGTTTTCGGGTTTTTACACATGTAGACATATATATACATATATACACATGTAATACATATACACATACACATGTATATACACATGCATACACACATATACATGTTTTAGGTCTAGGTCTCTAGGATTAGGCTTTTCGGTTTTTTACATATATATAATCAAATACATGAAAGATAGAATGAAATTCAATGTATATAAAATAAATTAAGAGAAAATTCGATTTTAATATAGATAAATAAATATGAAAAGAGCTAGCATTTTAAATATATAAATTAAATATATATAATTAAATATATAAAAGTAGGATTTTAGGGTTTTTTTATTGAATTAAATATATATAATCAAATATATAAAAAAAGTATTAGGTTTAATATTAACATATCTAATCATATATTTATAAAACTTACGAAAAATTAGGCTATTTTACACATGCATACACACATCTACACATATGATAAGGGTTTAGGGCTTTTGGATTAACGTTTTTAGGTTGTTGACACATTCTATATACATATATAATCAAATATGATACATATACACATACACATGTATATACACATACATACACATATATACATATTTTAGATCCAGGTCCTTAGGATTAGGCTTTTAAGTATTTTACATACATACAATAAAAATAAATATATATAATTAAATATATAAAAAATAGGTTGTTAGGATTTTTTGGTTTTTTACATATATATAATCAAATATATAGAAAGTAGAGTTTTAGAGTTTTTAATTAAATTAAATATATATAGGGAAATAGAAACAAATTAAATAAATTAAGGTGTTCTACATGAGAAAGCATATCGATAGTCAAAAGCAATCATCAACTGTTCTCTGAGCTCGTGACGGACGACGATTTTCAGTCTCCTTCTTCGACAGAGAAGTCTGGTTCGGAGGGTTTACGTAGCTTTAAGCTTAAGCCTTCTCCTGCAGCCTGCGAATTTCGTAACCTATAAACTCCTCGCAACGCATTTGCTGCGAAGCGCGATGCAAAGAGGGCCGCCCCAAGGCTAGCGCTAACAGGAGAACTGCTGTCTAACATCGTACTCTGTAAGTTCTGCTCTTGTTCCTGTCTTCGCAGTTCTTCGACCTTTCGGATCTTGTACCTGCGCCAGGCTGCCTGTATGGAGCATGCGGCCCATGTTTGCCACCGCTGAGAGTAATAGCGGAAAGTATGCTGTACTTGCTTGCTGTGCAAGCGTCGGAATTGAGATGCAACGAACTTGAGATCCTCTGCTGTCAAAGCAAACGCCTCCACTTCCCTTTTGGCAGTGACAGATCGAGTTGATGATGGTAGGTTTCCGCTCGATTTTGGATCCAATGCCCAGGTCAACAATTCATCCCCGCAGAAATCTCCCGGCTTTAGCTTTCCAATGTTGAGAAAGCCAGTGCGGCCTCCATTGGTGGTCTCACTTTGCAAGTTGCCGCGAATAATAAATAACATTTCATTGACAGGATCTCCCTCTTGGACGATTGTTGTACCCGATGTGAAAAGTGTGGGCTGAAGGCGCTCACAGATGGCGTCCAGCAAGCGATCGTCCATGTTAGCGAACAAGGGGACCTACAAAGTTAGAGAGAAATGAACAATAATGCCAATAATCTATGAAAAATCTAACTTGAAACATTAAAAAGCTTCATGTCTTCTTGATCGCAGAATGTTTGGAATTCTGATGATTGATAGCAAAATATTATTTTTTCCTGTTTAAATAGTGCTTACACTGAGATAATTCAATGATGTATGAAATGCTGGATTGCCACCTAATCGATAAGTACAAAAACATCATACCCCTTTTACGAGCTCCAAGCAAAGATGACGTTTGATGAAGCTTCAATGGAAAGCTTGCGTACTGCTAAGCACGATGCGCCGAAATGCGCTCAAGTTTGAAGGAGTCTGCACAGAGGATTTGAAAAGTATTCAGGCAGACACATATCGTCTCGCGCGTCGACACCATTTAAGTCTCCGGTATTCAGCGATACCCGGCTCATTGGTCCATCGCACCTGACGGTCCGCTGTCTTTCGCCTCCGGCTGGTCGAGCGTGATACCCGACAGATTTTTGTGCTCCGGGCCGAAGGTCTATCGTGCTTGACGGGTGGTCTATCGCGCAGTGTGACTACAGTTCTTGGGTCTAGAAGTATCGCCTGGGCCCTGGGGTCTCGTGTCAGTATCGCTTCGCTTCAAGTATCGTGCCAAGGGGTGCTTTCCAGTATCGTGTGTGACGGGGTTCCTATTTTGTGCCGAGGGACTTCAAGTATCGTGCGTGACGGAGTTTCAAGTATCGTGCCCAGTTTCAGATGGACTATCGCGATACGCCCTGGCCTGCCCTTCGCGTCACCTAGAGTGAAGTATCGCGACACCTCGGGTGGACTATCGCGACACACGCGTGCGGGTCGTTCGCGATGCAGGCAGTTATTGCTCCACGGGGTTGTGGTTTCATCGTGGCCTTCTCCCCCTCCCCTATGGGTTGAGGGGTGAGCTGTCGACACGACCGGAACCCCACAGCTTGTAGGGCCTGTGGTATCGTCCATGCCCTCTGGTTTCGGCCTGTCGCCCCTTGGTGCTCAGTATCCTGTGGCCCCCAGGTTCCCAGGTCGTTGGTCGTCTGGCCCCTCCCTTGTGTATTGGCCACGTGGTGGTGGAGCCTCCTTTCGTGCAATAACAAAAAAGAGAAAAAGGGAAAGAAAGAAAATACAAACCGGGGTTCTTTTGCTTAAAAGTTCGTGATTTCTTGTTTGAAAGCTCGTGATTCGCGTGTGCCTAGCCAAATTCGAAAAAAAGAAAAGAAAAAAAGAGAAAAAAAAGAAAAAAAAAAACGAAAAAACGAAAAAATAAAAGAGATAAAAGATTCAAAAAAGAAGACTCTTTAAGGTGGATTAAACCTTTTCTCATGATGATTAAGAATTCGACGTGAGAAAGATCGCTGCTGTGTGAGTTCGGGGCGTCCCTCTATTGTCATGGATTTGGCGTCCCCCTCTCTTGTGAGAAGTAACCTGGCCCTTCCTTCCGGGGAGACCGATAACCTGGCCTCTTTGTTGGAGGGGGGCTCTTGTGCCGTCCTAGGGGCCTTCGAGTGTGCTGAACCCCCCTTGGTCTCCCTCAATAGATCCGCAATCTTGTCAACTCAGGAGGAGCTCAAGAAAGTTTGTCTCGTCGGCCAAATGTTCGGCCCTAGGCCCCCGCTCGAAACTATACGACAGTGGCTCCGCAACGAGTGGTTCCCCCGCGGACTAGTTGTTTGTAAGTGTCAGTTCTTACCGGCAAGCCACTTGCTGCTAGTCTTTGAAAATGAAGATATGGCGTTTCGAGCCCTTAGTGTCGGAACTTGGCAACTCGGCCGGGCGACCCTGTGCCTTTTCAGATGGTCCCCTGATTTTACTCCCGACAAGTCGAAGTCGCTTCGGTACCCTCTCTGGGTTGAGCTCCCTAACTTGCCATACTTCTTGTACAACTTCGTGTGGGACATCGTCTCTCCTATCGGCAAGCCGTTGGCTTCTCGCGAGGACATTGGTGGTCTCATTTATGAAGGTGCAAGACACTCGTTCAACGCTAGGTGGCACCCTCAAATCTGTGTCGAGGCTGACCTCAGTATGCCACTTCCATCGAAGATCAAGCTGGACTTGGGCGAAGGGGATGTATGGGAGCAAGACATCAGTTACAAAAACCTTCCCAACGCGTGCTTTCGTTGCGGCCAACAAGGGCACAGGATCAAAGATTGCCCTTTGAGACGTAAAAGCAAGCGAAATCATGAAGCCCCCAAAAAGGCTCAAGATGGAGTAGAGGAATTCAAGGGTCCCCTTAATCCAGAAGCTGATACAGACGGGTTCACCGAAGTCAGAAGAAGAAGGAAAAGAAGCCCTAGGGCAACCTCTGAGCGTAACAACAAGTCAGTCACCCCCTCCAGCAACTTGTATTGCAATCTGGAAAAGGAAATCAATGAGTTTGACTACCCTGGTGGGAACCAACTCGAGGCGGACACCGACGTCAAAGGCCTAGAGATCCTTGACAGTAAAGAAACCTTGCAGGAGGGTTACACTACAAGCAAAGAAGACGGCTTTACCACTAGCAATGAAGAAAACATGGATAGTGAAAGCTCCATCATCAGATCGACTATTCCGGAAACGGAGTTGGAAACGGTACCCTGTTCTTCCCAGCAGGAGACATCCCGCAAAGGAAAACAACCCATGGAGTTACCGTGGAAAAGCCCCCACAAGAACCTATTGCTAACTCGGGATCCGATCCGAGCGAAAAAGAAAGATGAACCCAAGAAAAGAAAGGACAAAGCTCCCTCCCGCAAAGAGGGATTACAACGACAATGATCATCATATCGTTAAATGCTAGAGGGCTAACCGACCCCTCAAGAGCGACCATCATTGGTCAATGGCTTCGCGACATTAGCCTAAACCCAGATTTTATATGTATCCAAGAGATTAAAATTGATGGAGAAGACCTCCAGAAACGGCTGAGACATGTCTCCTCGACCCATGTTTGGATTTCAACGGCGCATCAGCGGGGGTCCGGCGGAACGGTAATCGGTATTAATCAACGCTGGTTTGAGAAGCTTGAGAACTCCACTGAAGATGTTTGCCATCGATGGATAGCTGTTTCTTTCGGTGCTCCCTTATGTTTCACCTTAGTTTCTTTGTATGCCCCTAACGGGGAGTTAGAGAGACTTAACACTTGGGCCTCCTTGGACTCGCTCCCCCACAACGTGATTATTTGTGGTGACTTCAACATGGTTGAGGACCCTATGGACAGATGGATGGGCAAGGGCAGGGTCATCGATAGTCGAGAGAAAGAAACGTGGGACAGAACTAAACTACACTTGGATTTGGTCGAATTCAAAGACTCGAAGGGCTTTTCTTGGTCGAATCTCCAAGCAGGCGAGGACCTGAGGAAAGCTAGACTTGATAGATGCTACATTTCTCAGAGTTTTAACCATCTGTGGGGCCACCCCTCCCTTTCGCAACGCACCGACCTCACCATCTCTGATCACTACCCGATCGTCATCACTTTTCAACCCCCCACCAAGATCCGTAAGGCTCCGTGGTTCCATGCTAGTGTGCCCTCCTTCTCTCTCCCCTCCGTCCATCAAGAAATTTCTGATGTGTGGAAGGAGGCCTTCGCCTCTGGCTTGTCCCCAGCCAAGTGCTGGAGAAGTGCGGTCGATAAGTCACGACAGATCATGATTAGATCCAGGAAGATGCTTGAGACTGTGCGGCGGGCTCGGAGAGAAGCTCTATATCATAGACTCTGGCGGCTCGAGGAGGAAGTGAACAAAGGAAAATCTCAAGCCTAGAAAGGTCTTCGAAAGATCAGAGCGATGCTGAGATACGAGGAAGAGATACAAAGGAAAAATTTGCAAATTTTCTTCAAGGAGTGGTGGGCTGGCAAAGCCGACAAACCCACCAAAGAGATGTGCCGTATCCTCAAAAGGAAACACAACAGAGAATCGATCCCCTTATTGCTAGACGCAAATGGCAATGTATGCAATACGGAAGAAGATAATTTTGGGATCATTGAAGGGCACTTCACGAGACTCCTGGGGACCTCAAACCCCCTCTCCCACCATAGAAGGGACTGTATGGCTGCCATATCTAGGGTTTCCCCCCACAGGATACCACCCAACCTTCACTCTCTTCTTCATGCCGCTATCTCTGAAGCCGAAATCATTGAGGTCATTGATGCCCTCCCCTCAGGTAAAAGCCCGGGACCCGACGGGCTCACTAATGAGTTCTATAAATCCTTCAAGCTGGTGGTTGCCACCCCTCTTCGTTTGGTCTGGCAAGAGGCACTCAAGTTTGGCGCGCTTCCTTCTTGTCTCAACAACGGCAATATCAAGTTAGTACACAAAAAAGGGGAAAAGAACAGAATAGAGAACTGGCGTCCCATTACAATGCTCCAAACAGGATACAAGATCATCGCCAAAGTCATTGCGAACAGAATCTCTTGCCACTTGAGAGCGTGGTTAAGCGAGGATCAAAAAGGCTTCATCAAAGGCAGGTCAATTTTGGAAACCATTATAGATATCTAGGAAGGTCTTGAATTTGCAAATGAGTCTAAACAAGAAGTTGTTTTCCTCAAGATCGACTTTGATAAAGCCTACGACAGGCTAGAATGGGACTATATTCTACAGTCGCTACTAGATCTTGGATGTAGTGAGAAATTCACCAAGATGATCGCAACCCTTCTCGGAAACGCATCGACCCAAATTAACATTAATGGAAATCTGTCAAAGGTGATCAAACTTAGAAGATCTATCAGACAAGGGTGCCCATTGGCTCCCCTTCTCTTTGCCATTGCCACAGAAGGGCTTAGCAGGCTGGTGGAGCATCAGGTGGAAGCTGGTAACATTAAAGGCCTTCGGTTGCCGCATGACCACAGTCAGATCAACATGAGACTTTTTGCCGACGATATGAACGCCTTTGTGCACAATGATAGTACCAGCCTTGAGACGTTCTGGAAGTGCCTTACTACCTTTTGTGAAGCATCTGGATCCATAATCAACCACTCTAAGACCGCCTTTAGAGCTATTGGTGGGTCACAGCCCGACCTTCTCATTGATCATGGCTGTCAAATCATTCCGCAGGGCCAAATCTTTCGGCTTCTTGGGATTCCCTTGGGGTTCGGCATGTCTATGGAACAACGATGGAACTGGGTGCTTGCCAAACTCGAAAACAAGCTTAACTATTGGAGAGGTATGCAAATCAATCTCGCTGGTCGTGCTATGGTTATCAACACGTTCCTCTTATCATCTACCATTTATTTCCTTTCTTGTTGGAGACCGAAAGAGCATGATCTGTCCAAACTGGATAGTATTTGTAGAAACTTCCTTTGGACGGGCGACCACAATAGGAGGGGGGTGCCTAAAATCAAGTGGTCCATCTGCACCAGCCATAGAGATAGTGGGGGACTAGGTATCTTGGACATTGGGTGCATGGCTAACAAACTTTCGGCCAAGTGGATGATTAGGGCTTGGTGCAACGGGGAGGCCTCGTGGGCCAAGCTGATCTTCAGAAACAAAAATGAGTTGGCACTCATGGGCTTTCCAAATTGGAAGAATCTTGACATCTTGACCTTGCTGTTTTCCCCGATCCCCGTCTTCCCGAAAGGCTCTAATCTGGTGTGCTCCCTTTGGAAGAGTTGGAATAAAGTCAAAAGTTTCACAAGAATAAGTGAAGACTGGAAGTGGGCTGTCGGTATCAGACAAAACGACTCTATCTGGTTCCCGATCCATGGCATCCGGAGTGTGGAACCTTGGAACATTCAAAATGCCAAGAAGCTATGGAACAAAGGCTTCAAAAAATGGAAACATCTCTGGAAACAAGGCACCAACCGCTGGATCAAATTTGAGGATATTGATCCTAGCATAAACATTTCGCATGAAGAATGGAACACATTGCAAAGCAGATGCCTCGCCTGGGACCGACACAAAGTTCGCCTTCTCATGGGACACGACATGTCGAGCTCGCTTGGTCTCAAATGGCACAATGGGAATAGCCTATCAAAATTCCCGAACATCAAAGAAACAATCTTCTATCAGGCTAACCTCAACAAAAAGTGGTGCCTGTCATGGACGCGGCTTCGGTGGGACATGAAGTTCATGGCTATCTGGCACCCCCTCATAGAAATCAAAAAGTCTGTCCTCTTATGGCAAATCCTTCATCATGGAATCTGGACCAACCTTAAGGCTAGCAAAATTTGTGGTATCCCCCCCTGGTGCAAGCGCTGCCACCGGTCTATCGAAGATGTTTCACACATCTTCTTTACCTGCCCCAACTCCAACAGACTCTGGCAGGTGGTTGGAAAGAGAATTAGACTTCAAAAACGTCTCAGTTGGCAGCAGGCCCTTCTGGGAGAAGCGATCGGCTGTTCCGCGACTCTCTGGAACGCCATCAGAGGGGAGGTCCTATGGAAAATCTAGCGGGAAAGATGTGCTTTCAACTTCGGTGACTCCCCCAAGGAGTGGTCAATTGAGAAATCGCTGTTCCTCCTTGGCAAAAGGATTGTCAACTATAAAAAATCCCCCCCCTTTAGGCATCATCAAGTACTCCTTTTGATCGATAACAAGCTTAAACCCAAGTGGGCCCCACATGAGGGTGATGAGAGGGTAATTAACCTTCTTTGTAATGTCATCTAAGCTCTATAAAAGCTTCCCCTGCTTTGTGGGATTTGGGGGGTCCCGTGGGCACTAGTCCCCTTCTCTTGTACTTTTCTTTATTTAATTCAAGTCCGGGAGAGTAGGCAATTGCCGAACTTCCTTTATATTAAAAAAAAATTAAATAAATTAAATACATATAGTCTAGGTCTAGCTATAGGCCTTTAGCATTAGGGTTTTTAGGTTTAATAAGAAAAATTAGGTTTTTAGACTTAAATGCTCTAACATGTCTACATGGTATCAGATGCCACCTTTGGATCCAAAAGAGAGAATGGTATGTCCGTGCACTCAGTGCAAGTATCAAATTTAACAAAAATGATGGATTTGTACTGCACATGTTAGAGAATATGGGTCCTTTGATAGAAGTTGACTACAAAGCCTACGCTACTATTGACATGGTCCCCATGGTGAGCAAGTGGATACAAATGCCATTGCACTGGTAACCTCTCGTGGGCAGAAGAGAACAAAGAGGTAGGTAGAAGTACAAGGTATTGGTAGCATTACACAAAATGAACACATGGAAGAAATGCTCGAAATGTTTTATGAGATGGACCAAGATCATGATGGTGGAGAAGATGTCATGGGTTCCATGGATACAATAGAACTTCCACGATCAGAATTCAACAAAGAATACGAGAACATGTGAAGACTAGCCTGTTTACCATTGTATACTAGGGCAAAGATATTTGTACTACATGCGTCACTTGTGATGCTCAATCTTCAATCCATTTATGGATGGTTGAATAGTAGTGTCTTTGAACTGTTCAGGTAAGTGCAGTTGACATAAACTTTCATTGCTGTATCAAAATAACTTTATTTACTAACATCATTCTAATTGTTTATTGCAAGCTTCCTAAAGATCAATTTCTACGAGATGGCAATGAGATGCCTCCAACATGTGGAGATGCAAAAAAACTTTAACAATCCATTGGAATGGACTACACCAAGATTCGTGCTTTTCTGAATGATTGCATTCTCTTTGGGAACGAGTATGAGCATCTCCACATATGTGGAAAGTGTAGAACGAATAGGTTTAGAGAAGACCTTGTGGGTGAAGCAATCTTTGTGAAGGTTCTTCTCCACTTTCCTATCATTCCAAGAATTAAGAGCATGTTTAGATGTAAATCCATGGCTTAGTTAATATCATGGAATGTAAAGAGCAGGTCTTTAGATGGTGTAATGCGAGTGCCTACTGACTCTGATGCTTAGAAACACATAGATAATAAGTGGGTAGAGTTTGCTAGTGAGTCGGTCATCTAGGTCTAGCTATGGATGGTGTAAAACCATTTGGTTTATGTAGCTCTTGATGGAGCACATGGCCTCTATGTTTGGTCAATTGTAACATCTCACCATGACTGGCCACAAAAAAGAGCCATTTATTATTAGGTCTTATTGTGCGAGGTAAGTGTAAGGTAAAAAACATGGATGTATACCATACACGACTTGTGGAAGAGCTGCACACTTTATGGGATGGGATTACTGTGCGTGACATGTCTCAACTTATAAGAAGACGGGACGTGTGATTGCAAGGCATACTTATGTGGATGATGCATGATTGACCCAATTATGGTGAATGTTCAGATTTATCGATTTTGGGTTACCATGCTTGTCCCCTTTGCAGACCACGACTCCAAGCACGATATTCCAAAGCACTTTGGAAAATTATCTATGAAGGACATCATACATATTTGCCCGATGGACATGTTTTACATGAAGGGCAAATTAAATGACTAAAGCAATCCCAAATACAAGCTAGCGATTGGAAGCAGTTGTGGATTTAGAAACACCAGTTGTTGGCATGAAACAATTGTGGATCTTTCATGAACTCCCTTATTAGAGTGATTTATTGGTCAATCATTTGGTAGACCTGATGCATATTTTCAAGAATGTGGGAGAGATACTCTGGAAGACATTGATTGCAAAGAAAGAAAGCAAAGCACAAAGGGAGGACTTGGAAGACTGAGTTCATATGCAAGAGTTATGGGAAATTACTAAGCCCAACGGAACAATGTTGCTACCAAGAGCTCTTTGGGTGCTTTGCAGGATGGATGAGCAACAAGTGAAGAAGGTGATTTCTGAGTTTCGGACATGTGCTAGGTGCATGAAATGTCCAAAGACTCAATTCACACAAAATGAGGATCTTGGAGGGATCAAGTCTTAGGATTGGCACCAGTTTTTATAGTTCATGCTCTCTGTAGCTTTAAAAGATTGTCTTTTGGAGGATGTGCAAACAACCATTGATAAAACTAGTTCCTTGGTATGGTGGATCTTGTCTAAAGAGATAAATAGAGATAGCATAGAGAATGTGAAACTCAATGTTATAGAGGCACTCTATGGTCGATAAATACTTTCCCACAAGTATTCTCACAATTAGCTTCATGTATGGGTTCATATGGGAGATGAAGTTGCAATAGCAAGAACTATCCATAGTCGATGGATGTTTCTTCTTAGAGCGCTTCATGAAGATATGAAAAGGGTTTGTTCATCAAAGAGCATGTCTAGAGGGCAACATGGTAGAGGGGTGGCTCATACAAGAGTCTCTTGTATTCATAACTAAGTTTCTACGCATGTCAGACGTAGAAATGCCTCGCTTATGGAGCGATGATGAAGATGTTTGTCTCATAGGTGATGAACCTCAAGGTAAAGGGATGCAAAGAAAAATGGATGGTGATTTCAAAGAAGAGGCAATGTAGTTTTGCATCATTAACTCTTCGCCTATGCAGAAGTGGTTAGAAAGTTATGAGCTTGTCAAGGAGAAAAACACAAAAGGAACAACTCAATTTTGAAAGAATCGTTCCACTCGATTTTTGCCCCTTGCAAAAAGTATTTGAACTCTTCCACCCTTTCCAAAAAAGAGATGTCTAGATACAATGATTTCACAAGCAAAGGTAGTAGGTGAAGGTATCTGTGAAGAAGAGAAGAACTCACAACAGGGTATGATTGGGAGTATTTTAAATACGGTGCACTATGGTCTCATGGAAGAAACTTTTGGATCGAAGGAATTGAGGAGAATAGGTCTACTTTTGATAGTGGGATGATGGTGAACGTTTTCTAAAGAAGTACAGCTATTGCAAGAGACTACAATGCTCAAGAAGGCCAGCTAGATTATTATGGAGTGACTCAACATATCTTGAAGCTATCATTCAGGAAGTTTGATTACTTTCTTTTTTATGTGAAATGATTCAAAGTAGTCACCTCTAGAAGAAACGCAATAATGAGGTGGGATAAGAGTGGTTTGCTTTAAATAGGCTCTACAAACTTATGAAAAATAAAAGAGATACTTTGTTACTTCCCAAAAATTGTGAGAAAGTTGTTTTTATGCCAGATTCGGAAGAAACTGAATGGTTATTCGTTTTACAAGTCTCCCCACATAGCAAAAAATTTGTGAGAACATAGATGTAGAAGAAATTCCATCTGTAGTGGACTCTGAGATTTATTCGGTAGTCGAGGAGGAAGAGATCATTGTTGGAGATGAAAAGGTCTTTGAAGAAGATGAGATACATGATGAAGCAATAGATGATGATCAAGAAGGAGCTAGCATACCAAGAGATCTAGAAGCCGTCAATGTAGAGATATATATCCTCTATGCACCAGACCTCCAAGAGGATGTTAGAATAGAGAATTTTTGAAGCAAACACT
The DNA here is from genome assembly GCA_020310875.1 of Ceratopteris richardii. Classification (NCBI taxonomy): domain Eukaryota; kingdom Viridiplantae; phylum Streptophyta; class Polypodiopsida; order Polypodiales; family Pteridaceae; genus Ceratopteris; species Ceratopteris richardii. Next base: position 136,064,711 of record CM035434.1, on the reverse strand, counting down.
TGTATCTACAATTTGTGTGTTTTTTTTTTGCTATGTTCTTTTGTACACTACTTTTTCTCTATATTACCATTATTATCCTATGCCAATTATTTGAGTTTCTTTTTTACAGAACATGATGGGAGATAGTCCTTCAGTCACTCCACATTCCATGATAGAGGAGTAGTCCTTGGAGTTTATATCTCAGGTGCTTCCCGCATATATATATGTCATATCACAGTACTGGATCACTTGTGGTAGCACTCCCTCTGGCGTCGCTCCTATCGGCCTCACTCCTTCGAGCCTCACTCTTGCCAGTATCACTCCCATCGGTATCGCTCTCGCCACCGTCACTCGCACTGGCATCAGTCTTGCAGGCGCGGCTACTCCCATCAGAGCTACGTCTCTTGGCTTTATGATTCCACCATGATCGCCTTCTTAGCCATCTCCTAGTGGATCTAGTAGTGGATGTGTGCATTCAACACCTCCGCATGATATAGGTGTTGGCATGTCTCATCGATTGAGGTCATGCTCTAGAGGAGAAGGTTCCAAGAGTGGATCTAGAGTTGGCTCTAGAGGAGGCAGATGTTATGGAGGTAGTGCGACAGACGTTGTGTCTCTCGCTTTTACTCCTAGAGTGAGTACCTAAGATGTAGGTACACCACATGGTACGCCACCTAGTACACCAGGCGGTACACTAGGTGGTAAACCATGTACACCTTGGGGTGTTGATGACCATGATGACTCCAAGGTGTATAGTATATGTGATGGAGCTTCGATGATGGATACATCTGGAAATGCCATGCATCAACGCATACGAAAACTTTGCTTCATACAGTTTGGACACTTTTTCATATTGAAATGGAGTGAATAAGATAAAGATCATCAAACTTATATCACAAAGACGATCTATCTGGAGTTTTGGCCAGCATATAGGCATCCTATTGTTAGCTCATAGTGGATTCAGCACACAACACATGAGATTATGTCCCATCGATGATCCTAGGCCCATGATGCTTTCAGAGAATGCTTACCAAAGCTTGTATGGTTAGATGCTGAGGAATGGGATATGATCCATGATGAGCAACAGTAGACTCTTGATCGATATTGCCTATATCCAAATGTGGTAGCCAAACATCTATATATGGTTGGACTGTCACATTCGGGTAGCAACAGATATGACACTATGCATCATGAGTTTGTAAATATCATTTGCATTATTGAACTTGTTTGTGTTAAGCACATCATGTATGTTCATTTAAAATTTTGCATATTTGTTGCAAGAGTGGGTCGTCCTCCAACACAAACCAAGGAGGCATGTGGATATCGTCATGGATTGGTTGCACTTTTGGAGAAATAGGAGGGATGCGGTGTGATCGTTTCATGGGAGCATCTACAATGAGATGATATCTTATAAACTTGTTTTGGTATTTTTAGTTGTTGTTTGTGAATATCTTATCAATTTGTCTTATTTCATGAATGTTCTTTGTTGCAGGACTGCTGATATAGATGTTTTGATCACTCTGAGCATGTATATGGTAGTGGTGTGCCACAATTTTGTATTTGGATCATATATGGAAATGGTGCACTAGAATTTTGTATTTGATTCCTATATGGAAGTTCTTTGCCACATTTTGTATTTGGCTTATATATGGCAATGGTTTGCCACCCTCTTGTACATGCTTCATTTATGGAATATATAACTCTTTAGTACATGGTTCATGGTTCATTTTGCTCATCTCTTTTGTGTCTGCAAGTGTTTTTTTTATCAAATCATGTTTTGGTTGTCATTAGAGTACATGTCACATGGAATTGTTCTTTTTGGGCAGAGTGTATTGTCTTTTTGCTACACGACATCATAGTAATGTTGCTGTAGCAAGAGACAACACATTCAACTCAAAAAAACTATTGTAGATATGGTCATTAGTATAGGCACCGATATAAGTGTCTGTATGCCCATCAGATTACCGAGGCTTATACCAATCCTTTTACATAGGAGATTACCGATGCTTATACCAACGTAGATAGTGAAACTTATATCGGCACTTTGTTATCGACGTGTATGTCGGAGTTTACATGGATGTCGGGGCGAAATCACACCCGTGCATTTGCCCTGGTAGAAGCTTCGGTATACCCCTGATATGTTGTAATGTAAAGCTTTGATTCAGTATTTTATCGATGCAATAAAGAGCTCTTTTAAGAAAGAAGTGATGATTCTATCCACGCTTTCGTTATGGCATACTAATGAATCATAGAAAAATGGAGCTCTAAGACATCACTCTCTCAAGATTTTATTATTGTTATGATTATTATTCTTATTATTATTATTATTATTATTATTATTAAAGGAAGTTTGGCTGCAGCATTTCTCTCTTAGATGTGCTTAAGTTGACTGAAATTACAAGTGAAGCACACTTAATATCCATGGGACCCCTCCTATTTTCTTTATGCATGTCATTTATGCATGTCATGCTGAGGATTACTGAGCTCAAAAGCACATTAGCGTAGAGCTTGCCAAGGGATGGTCCTAACGCTCAATAGAGATATTATTTTGACTGGCATGAAGGCCGGATATAAGGGGGCTTGAAGGATAAAGTCGATAACGAGCTCGAAGGTAAGGTCCTCGAAGATCACCATTGAACAACCCAAAAGCCAATCGAAGAGTATCCACAGCCACGGGGGCTTAACCCATGCCTCCTATGCTACATGTGTTGAGACTCAACCCGTATGCTACGTGTGTTCAGACTCAACCTCCCCTTTATTTATGGTTAAGATATTATGCCCTTCTTTTAAATATAATGAGACAATGGCTTGAGATAAATTCCAAAACACACGGAATGACGTACACATTCCGTCAATGTAATAATTTTTGGTCTCAACGATGGACACTGTTTTCTCTCTTCGAAATGATCACGAAGGCGCTACTACTAAAAGAAAAAGTTATCAAATAGTTTTTTGTTGGTTGCAGCTCGGACTAGGGTTTACAGGTGGCAATTGTTTTGTTGATAATCTGCAACATCTCTCTGTCTCTCTCTCCTCTCTCATGGTTGAAAACGTGGGAATAGTTACCAAATAGTTGTGGTTGCAACTCGGAATAAGGGCTACAAGTGGCAATCGTTTTATTGATGATCCACGTAGTCTCTCTCTCTCTATATATATATATATCTCTCTCTCTCTCTCTCTATATATATATATATATATATATATATATATATATATATATATATATATATATATATATAGAGAGAGAGAGAGAGAGAGAGAGAGAGAGAGTTTTCTTTAATATTCAAGAGGTGAGAATACTTTAATATTCTAACTATCTTCTCTTTTTTGTGGTTGACAAGATGGGAATAGTTTTGTGTGGTTGAGAAAACTGCTTTGTGTGGTTCAGAAGGTGGGAATAGATATCTATCCGTCTCTGTTCTGCGTGGTTGAGAAGCTGGGATAGTTTTGTTGATGATACATCTCTCTATTTATTTATGTATCTATCAGTTTTTTACTTGTTTTAGAAGGTGGGAATAATTTTGTTCATAATTCAAAAGAAATGCCTCTCTCTAGCTTCTTTTTGCGTGGTTGAAAAAATGGGATTAATTTTGTTCATGATGCAAAATACATTTATCTTTCTCTATGCCGCTCTCTCTAGTCTCTCTCTCAGCTGTTCCCTCTCTTCTCAATCTCTCCCTGTAGATTTTTTCTCTTCCGTGGTTGAAGTGGGAATAGTTTTGTTGAGGATGCATCTCTCTCTATCTTCTTTTTTACGTGGCTCAGAAGGTGGGAATCGATTAGTTTTGTTTTGGATATCTCTCTCTGTCGGTCTCTCTCTTCTTTCTTGCGTGATTGATAAGGTGGGAATAGTTTTTCTGATGGTACAAAAAAACTCTCTCTCTGTTTCACACACACACATTCTCTCTCTGTGTGTCTCTCTCTCAAGTGCAATTGCGGGTACGAAGTCGTAGGAATAAGCGCTCATGAGTCATAAGTCAATGTCTCTGTACAACACAACACTGTGAAGTAGAGTTGTTTGATGCTTTAAAAGTCCAGCAGCATGTGATTGCATGATTGCACGCAAGGGCACATTTAAATCCGAGTCCTGACCATATCATTGGGTACATGTAAGTTCCCATGAAACTCATTGTTCAATGTCACTGTTGTACGGGTCCATCATACACGAAGAAAAAGTAGCTAAAAGGGTTTCTCCAAAGTCTAAGCGTGCCTTAGAAACGAGTGCAGCCGAAACGAACAAAGCACAAGCAATGGAAAAAGTCGGACATGAGTTTCTAAATTAATGAGAATTTATGAGATCAAAAAACATGTAACTTCTTAGAGGCTTCACATGGCAGCAATCATAAAGCCGAGTCCTGAGTCTATCAATTTAATGATCTTTTTTTGCCATTTTATGCCAATGGATTTAGAAAGTTTCTTGAAACTTTCCGTACTAATCAGTACGTTATTCATTGGATTCTCTCAAACAAGTCTTTCGCCTAGCAATAACAAGATTCCAATGACCAAATACACACCTCCCAATCATCCATTCAAAACAAGCTAGTAGGCAATGATTAAAGTGCATTCTTTGGCCAGTTTAAACTAGTTGTAATCCAATCTAACCCCAGGTTTGTGGGATATTGGGGGTTCTAGAGGTATTATGCCCATTCGTCTGTAAAGTTGTACTTTCAAAGTTAAGCTGAGGGGAGTGGGCAATTATCAAACCTCCTTTAAGAAAAATGTGCATTCTATTTCCAAGGAAACACTTAGAATGTCCTATCTCAAAGGCAAGCAGGTTCTAATATTACACAACCATATCCTAAAGATACGTTTCAACTTTTCTTTTTTACGTCTTTAACTGTAGTTTTTCTTTATGTCCTTACTCTGTTTTTTCCATAAATCTCCTCGCACATGCCTCATTTATATTTATCTTCCACATCAAAAAAATGATAGCCTTCATAATCAAGTATGTAATTTCTCCATAGTCGCGTTATTTCTATCACCATCATCACCAATCAACTTGAGTGAAATGAATTAATGGACATTCAATCTGTCTCTTTACGACATTATTTTTTTATATAAAAGGAAGTTGGGATGGGTCTAATCTTCCATGCATGAAAAATTCAAAGAACAATTCTATAGTGAATGCGCTTAGTGCCTTTGGGATCCTTTGTATCCCACAAATTATGGGTAAAACAACCCAGAGGTGTAAAAGCTATGATGGTCCAAAACCAATAGGAGGCCTAAGATTCAATGGATGGCCAAAGTTACTAAGAAGGTTAATGATTTTTTTTGTTGCCCTCATGAGCAACCCACTTTCTTTTAATCTTGTTTTTTCCAAGACAAGCATCCTATGATGTGTGAAAGGCACTGATTTATTACAATTACTTACTCTTTTGCCTAACAATTAGAGGGATTTTTCAATAGACCATTCTTTTGGATGGGTATCAAAGTTGACATCACATATTTGTTTCCATATCCTCTAGAGCACCTCCCCTCTAAGGGCATTCCATAAGAAAGAAGAGTAGCTAATTGTTTCTCCAAAAAAGTCTTTGTCACTCCAGCACAATCGTAGTATGACCATGGTGAAGATCTACCTCATAAATGTCAATCTGTAGAGGCATGAGGATGATATGACAATCATGAGTGATAGGAGTGCACATGTCAGTGAGTGAGAAACATTAAGAAATTCAAACACATACACACACAAGAAAAGACAGGGAATGCATCAACAGGATCTTCTATTCATATACTCAAGTTACAAGAAAGCTCTCACAATGCTCTAATATCCTACAAGCCAACTTCTATCTCCCTTTATAGTTTTTGACTACCTTTTGGCCTCTTTCAAACTTAGTATCTAGTCTAGCTAAAAAACTAGGATCTGAACCTATTTTGAGATCTCACACAAGTTCCAAAAATTATGAAAACTAGAATGTAGGCAGGACTAGTCTCCTAAACCTTGAAGAATCCTTGGTTTGCACAAAATGGAGCAAGAATTGTAAAAAAGGATTTTATGCAATGAATGTAGTGATGATAATCATTGTTTCCTAAAAACTAAAGCCTTGAAATTTACTTGAAAAACTAAAGCCTTGAAACTAAAGTCTCTATTTACTCTCCTTTGACTTGTTTGTCTAATTAAGCCCGTATTTGAGCCTCATCCTTCTCATTGGATTTCTTCCCTCAAGGTTTCTTGTCTACTTAAGCTTCCTTGCCTACTTATGCCGCTTACACACCCTCCCTATCAACTATGTTATCTGTGACAGACCCTTGTACTGTGGGGTCATCAATGTAGTACTCGATAATATTGATCACAATTTCGTGTTCTCTTAAGTGGAGTCCCCTTGTGGCATATAATTCAAGAACTTGCTAGTCAAATACACCTAGGACTTCTAGATCAGGCATTCTGTAATCCTAGAATATGGTGGATGTTTATATGCAAAGGTCTATAGAAGGTGAGTGAATTTTGAAATAAATACCTCAGAGTGGTACCTCGAGAAGCCCATTGTGATTATATCTTCTAATTTTTGTTTTTAATAGGTGGGGAGGTACTTCACCCTATAGTGCCATGCATAAAGTGTCTTGAGGGACAATGTGGTGCTTAGGTCAGATATCTTGATAAGAATTTGTGTAGTGACTTCAGGCATGGGTTTCAAGTGTGGCATCCAATGGTGTATTGTCACAATCATATATGCTACTCTTGGAAGTCTCTAGGGAGGTGCAAGATATGGGTATTTTATCCAATCTCTGCATCATGCATTATTCTTTACATTGATAGCGAATTCCTTCCATGAATGATACCTTGGGATCGTTCCATAGTACATGCTACATGAAATGTTTAGCGGAGCATTCGAACATGTGTAACATCTCTAGGTATTCTTGGAATAGATTTACCCTTCATTTAGGTTGAAAAATAGCTCCTTTTTCTACTTCCTATAGGAGGTTCTCTAGTTCAAACTACATGGCAAATCTTGGTGCTTTTCCTATAATCCCTTTTACTTCTATATTGTAGTATGTGATGATGATGAAGTTGGTTAGTAATGTTGTTCTAAAGTTGTTATGAGCCTGTGGTGGCAAAGGTTTTGAAGGCATTTTGCTTCATATGTGTGCATACCTTGTCTTCTAAGTCACTAGTAGCTTGTGGGTTTTGCTCCTACATGTGTGCATCTTGGAGTGTGTGGGACTATTGAAGAGTGTTATACTAGGCTTGCATCATATCATTCATCCCTAGTAGATATGAGATTCATTCTTGTAGAGGAGTTGAGTGGTCTTAGATCATGATGTTCGTCTATGCAAAAAAATTGTATTCTTGTCAAAGTTGGTTGGCACAACTTATCATTGTTGAAATGGTGGAATCAATGGATGATGTAGGCATGGTGGATGCAATGTTGAAAGTTTTGTATGTATAGGGGATAAGGATGGGAAGAGTGGAGGTAGTGTAAAATGTAGTAGTGGATGGGAATGATGTTGGTCGAGGGGGGGGTTGGGATTGTGGTACTATGGGGGATTGGGGATTACTAGAGATGAGATGTCCATACCTTTAGACTTGCTAGTGTGTGGCATCAATAGGGAAGAGTTAATGGTGTTGGCAGTGCATAGTGGTGAACCATGATGATTAGATGGGAAAGAAAGGGGACCCTGTGCATATGTGAAGTAGCAAGCTATTCCCAAAACGAGGATCATGAAGGTTGCGATTAGAATGTGGACAAAAAAGATGAAGTAGAGTAGAGGTGAAATGAGTAGCATTGTGTCTGTGAGAATCTAGCAAAAGGGAGGTGGATTTAGGGTGTCATTTGTATGGTAGGAGGTTGAAGGTAAGATGAGGTAGATGTGGGATTGTCACTCTACCACAATGATAAGCATCCACGTGATGAGATCCACCTCATACTTGCTAGACTGGGAAGACATGAGGGTGGTATTATGATCATGAGATAGTGATAGTACAAGTTTGTGAGGGAGAAGCACACCAACACATACACAAAGAGATGCGCACACGACAAGATAAAGAGATGGACCAATGGATTTTTTCATTCACTGGAAATACAATTACAATGTCTTTGTTCTGTTCAATTCACAACAAATGCTAACCTCAAAAATGAGCTCTCTAGCTCTTTTTATAGTTTGCCACTACCTTTGATTGTGTCCAGACCTAGTGTCTGACCTAGTCAAAAAATAGGTTCCTATGCATAATTGGGGGCTCAAATGAGCTTTAAAAAAATGAAATTCGATAGATAGGTACTTCTAATACTCCTCAAGCTCGAGGAATCCTTGGATTGAACAAAATGGAGTTGGAGTTATCAAAAACTGAATTTATAGTGCTTTGTAGTGGTTGAAGTCACCATTTTACAAGAAGTATGGATTTTGAAAAATGAATTGGCCTAATTGCTTGATCTTCATTGAATAACTTGTTCACTCATCCCTTCTTGGCCTTTGCTTTGACCTCACTTTCTTTGATTCTTGTGTCTCATGCTCCCTTGTTTCATCACATCACGTGGATCTCCTTGGCCACTGTCAACACCCCCCTCTCTTGCATCTGTTGTTCTTGAAAGCCCGTTGTTGTATGGGGTCTGCAATATAGTATTTGATGATATCTATAGCCAAATGATGTTCCTTTAGTCGAAGGCGTCTTTCTAGATCTATCATTAAAGCATCCCAATCAACTAGACTTGGTATGTCTGGATGTGGAATAAATAGTAGTTCTGCATGAAGGGCCTATTCTACAACAAATGTGTAAAACGGTGGTGGGTCTAGGATTGAATATTTCTGAGTGGTATTCCCATAACCCTATAGAGAACATCTCCTCAAATGTTTGCTTATAAAAAGGAGGTAGATATTTGATTCGGGAATGCCAAGCAATAGTCATGTTCATAGAGGGGGTCGTGCTCATATCATATACCAAGTTGAAATTACCTTCATTAAAGCCTAGAGAAGAAACTTGTGAGGCCTTAATGTTTGTGAAAGTCTTGAACACCACCACCATTAACTCAAAGATTTTCATGCACTTCTTGCCTACAATGTGCCATGGGCATGGAGGTGATAGAGGGTAGTAGCACTTATTGTATTTGGTATACAATGGTGCGTTGGATGAGGCACACATCATTATTGCATATGTCAAGAATAACCATGCATGCGGTTTAGGTTTGGATATAGTGCCTTTTCTTACACACTCAGGAAGATCTCTGGGTTGGAATTGAGTTGTGAACGTTGGTTCATCTCCTATCACCATTTTTATTGTTTTGTTGTTGTATGTAATAAGTATGAAATATGACATATATTGCAATTCTGATGTGGTGATGATTTGTCACTCTAGCACAATTGCAAGTACCAATTCGAGGACATCCACCTCATAATTTTCAAAATGTGGAGACTTGAAGACTAGTATGAAGACTATGAGCAAATGTGACTCAAGTGCATGAGTGAGAAGCACACAAGCATGCACACACATACACACACGTGTGCACACAAGGCAAGAACAAAGAGAGGAACAATGCAGTTCTTTGTATTACTCAAAAAGTCTCTTACAATAGCTCAAAACTCTAACAAGCTAACCTCAAAAATGAGCTCTCTAGCTCTTTTTATAGTTTTTGACTAGCTTTTGGCCCTGTCTAGACCTATTGTCCGACCCAGTTAAAAATTAGGTTCAAGGGCTTATTTGAGGGCTCAAACGAAGTCTGAAAATTATGAAGATTGGTATGTAGCTACTTCTAGTACTCCTCAAGCTCAAGGACTCCTCGGCTTGAACAAAATGTAGCTTAATCTACCAAAAATGGTATTTACAATATTCATGTAGTGATGAAAATCATTATTAAAAAGGATTTATCTTGGAAAAATTGTATGGCCTAATTGCACGATTTTGTTTGACTGCTTTGCGTACTTGTTCCTTCTCGCTCCTCTAACTCTTTACCTTGGCTCCCCTATCTTTTAATGCCTCGACTGCCTTGACTTCTGCAAAGATGAGTCTTTGATGAGACATGTTTTGAAAATAGCCAACTTGAGGACTATCTCTTCAAGATTGGCTAGTGATCGGATTTGAATAGCTATGCGATCATCATGAATTCAGCCTATTTTTTCAACTCTTTTTAGTGATTGAGGTGCTTCAATCGCAATCATGTCTTGTCCCTCCTCATTTATTCATCTTTCGTGTACTGGTATTGGCTCATATGGGTCCTCAAAGGTTTATTCTATCAGGATTTCAATCACCTCTTTGGGTTCAAGTTCCACTATTGGCAAAGGCAGTCTCTCATATTGTAGTAATCTTGCTTGAAGTTCATCTACTTGCTTCTAGAGATTCTCTAGTTCTTCTATGTTTTGTGGGAGACAAACGGCCTCTGGTACATGTATGGTAGGCCATGCTATTTGCTTCTTGAGCTCTTCACACTCTTCTTCCAACTTCACATATGACTCAAAAAACTTGGCATGCTCTTCTAGTAGGATGCAGGTGCTTTCTAAAGGGACAACTTGAAACTTGGTCGGATTGATGCTTGTTCTCACAGTTCCTTCTATTTCAACCTCGAGCTTGTCTTGATTTTGCTCCTATAGTCTCTTGTTCGCTTCTAGTCCTTAAACAAAGTCTAAAAATTATGAAAATTGGTATGTAGCTACTTCTAGTACTCCTCAATCTTGAGGACTCAGTTTGAACAAAATGGAGCCTAATCTATCAAAAACAGTATTTACAATGTTCATGTAGTGATGAAAATCACTATTAAAAAGGATTTTTCTTGGAAACATTGTATGGCCTAATTGCTGGATTTTCTTTGACTGCTTTGCCTACTTGCTCCTTCTCTTTGCTCTGAGTCTTTAGGTCGGCTCTCCTGACTTGTAATGCCTTGAGTGCCTTGATAGTTGCAAACTTCCTCCCCCTTGAGAGATGCTTGTTGTTTGGAGGGCTTGCTGTAATATTTGATGACATCTGTAGCTAGGTGATGTTCTTGAATGCACAATACTCGAGCCAAATTTGTCATGAGCTATTCCAATCTGTAGCTAGGTGATGTTCTTGAATGCACAATACTCGAGCCAAATTTGTCATGAGCTATCCCAACCTACTGGACCTCGATTGTTCGGATGTGGCAAATGTAACTAATCGGCATGTATGGCTTGTTCTATCACAAAGAGATGTAACAAATGTGTTGCTCTAGGAATGATAATTTCAGAATGATATTCCTAGAACCCGTTAGAGAACATTTCTTGAAAGGTTTGCTTGTAGCAAGCAGGTAAATACTTTATGCACACATGCCAAGCATAGATTATGTTGATGGACGGGATCAGGCTCATGTCATAGACCAAATCTTTGTTTCCTTCAAAAAATTCAAGTGTCAAAATATATGGTGCCTGTACCTTGCGGAAGGTCTTGAATACGACTATCATCACCTCGAAGATTTTCATACACATCGTGGCAGTGATGTTTAGTATGTTTTTTAGGCGTGCCAACGAATGACATATTGTACAGATCATGTATGCTACAGTTGGTGGTGCTCTAGGTGGAGCAAAATTTGGATAATTAACCCAATCCGAGCATCCTTTATTATTATTGAGTTTGATGGCAAAAGCTTTCCATGATCTGCGGTGGACTACTCGACAATAACATGGGTTATATTTAATATATAATGGCATTGTGGTCCATGTGTGCATCATTTCTGGATAGTCTATGCATAGTCACTCATGGCAGTTGGGTTGAAAGATCAAGGCTGCAAGTGAGTCTAGTGGTAGATCATTAGGCTTTAACTAGGTGGCAAATGTAGGTTCTTTTCTTGTATGCATTTTAATCTCCACTTTATAGTTAGCTAATAATACAAAGTAGGGCTTATACTACATTTCTATTGTGGTAATCAGGCGTTGATGGGAGAGGTTCTGAAAGTAAGCAGACGTGAGAATTGTTATTTCTAAATTGGAAAGAGAGTTGATTTGCACAACCACTCTATCATCATGTGTTTGGTCGATTTGTTTGAATCTCTTGAGCTAGTCTATGACTTGGATCTCAAATGTTTCTCGTCCCTCTTCTCTGACACATCCACCAGGTACCGGCATTGGGTCATAAGGCTCTTCAAAACTGTCTTCGATCAGGATCTCCACCATGGTTTCACGTTCATGTTCTTCAATAGGAGAGGGTGGCCTCTCATATGGTAGGAGTTTGGCTTTTAATTCTTCGACCTTCTTTCTTAAGGCCTCTAGTTCTTTAGTGGATTGTTGAGGGTTCATAGGAATCTAAAATGTTGGCATGCTCCTCAAGTAAGATTCATATGTCTTATGAGGGGACCGCTCTATACTTTGTAGGGCCAATTTCTGCCCCCAAGGTCCCTTCCATAGCTGCTTTAAAATTGTCTTGGTTTTGTTGTTGAAGCCTCTTGTTCTCTTCCAAGGCCGTAGCCATGTGCTTTCATAGTAGCCCTAGATTGCATCTTAGTTTAGCATTGGTGAGCATTTGTGTTTGGAACACGTTTTCCAAATCTTTGATTGCTTCATCATCCACAATAGACATCTTGGACTCTAAATTGGTATGACCCTATTGTAAGGTGGTATACTCTGGCCAAAATGCAACTATGTCTTAGCTGAACTAGAGTAATTGAAGAGAGGACTGGCTTCAAACATGGTCTGAGCCAACTCTACCATTTTAGCACAAAGCTTAGTTCGTTCCATCTCTAGATTAACTCTAGAGGTAGCACTTTTCATGATCTGTTACATCTAGTTCTTCTTGGATTCTGGCCTGATACGCTTTAATCATCATGTCTAAGTCTTTAGGAGTGGGACCCCCTAGGAATAATCCTACTCTAGGGGGTGGTGGGGCTACATGCTGTGGATTAGAGGGTGGTGGATTGAAAGGGGATGAGGATGGTGGTGGTGGCAGTGTGAGACTGTGTTTGAGAGGCAATTTCAATTATTTTGGCTTTTGTTCCTCTTAAGCTTTCCTCCAGCTCATTCGTTTTCCTTGACCATTATCTTTTCATCCTCTCTCCGCTATCTTTCCAAGATCTTTTCCTTTTCTTGGTTATACTCTCAGTCTCACTGACATCCAAACTCTTTTCCTGACCTAAGCCTTGGTGTTGTTGTAATGCCTGAGCTCTCATGACCACTTGCACTGAGGTAATGGCAGTGATCATTGGTACATTGTGTGGGTTCTTTGGGAAGTCTCGTAAGAGGTGCTCTTTCCCACAATCTTGACAAAAGCCTTGAATTGTCACTGATTGGGGTTGCGTAGGTGGAGGCATAGGACAATCACGTACGAAGTGATCTCCCTCACATCTATAGCATGGTCCTCTAGGAGCTCTGGATCGCATCTATCTACGTTGGGGCTTAGAATTAGGATTTGCATACATGACATTAGTGTACCCGGGTTCCCCACTATATTCACTAGGATCTTCCTAATAGTATGTTTCATTATGTTTAGGTGACTACATATAGTAAGCCTATGGACTATCCACGTGACTCCAATCAAAACTATGATCATTTGGGTCACTTTCTGAAAGCAATGGTGATACTATCACTAAGGCTCTATTTATGTTTTCTTCAACAGCTGCATACTTCACTAGGATCACATTGGCTGGAGTTGGAGGCTACTGAGCTAATATAGGTTGAGGACTTTGTTGGCCCTTGTAGGGTGGTTGATAGGGTGGCTAGGGCCTACCATACTGCTATGGGTACTGGTTTTGGTATCTCCCTTGTTGTGGATATGGCTTTGGATAACTCTGTTTAACCACTTTCTTGTTATAGGGGCAATCTTGTGCGGTGTGGGTAGTGTACCTCGTCTCTATGGTGCAGTATTGGCTATTAAGCTTTGCTTGGGGTTGTGCCATGATTGGACACACATTAGCGATGTGGTCTCCTAGCATCTTTTCAGTGGGGAAAATCTAGGTATTTGTTTGCCAGAGACTCCTAATTTTTTAGCTACATTCTCTACAAGTTCCTCAGTAAATGTGAACTGTTTGGAAGTGAGGCTAACAGAGCTATCTAAATCTTTATAGATTTTTGAAAGCTCTAACTCCTCCCCTAGATTATCCTCAATGTCTATGCACATGCGTAGACACTCTTTTATGGTTCTAGGATCCTTCAAGTACACATAAGATCTCAATTTTGTACTTAACAGTCCACCTAAGAATAAGGCCACTTGTTTGGCTGGAGTGGATAACTTTGGCACTAGGAATCTCTCTAGATATTGTTTGAACCTTCTTCCTAAAATTCTCACTATCTCTTGAGGTGTCTGCTTGAAGCCATGGATTACGGAAGAGGTGTTGTGTCTAGTACCAGTCTTAGAAAACTTTGTAATGAAGGCTTCTAGGAGTTGGTCTATGTTTTTGAATTGTCTCTTGTGTAGTGGTTGAAACCACATAAGAGCAGTGTTCTTGAGTGTTAGAACAAAAGCGTTGTATTGTGTGAATATGTCATCAACTTGCTCAACTCTCAATACTTGCCTAAATTCTACCACATGACCATAAGGGTCTCCCACCATCAAAATAATTCTTCATAGACTTGACTAGTTATGTAGGCCTTAAGGTCCTTGTGTGTTCTCTAGGTGTTGGTAGAGGGAATTTGTCTCCATTCCTTTGATTTCTTGGGTCTCTACATTTCTCATTTCCACTCTATCCATCTCTATTAGCATTCTTTTTCTTCCTATTGGGTTAGCAAAGCTTACTTCAGGTCTATCTCTACTCTTGTCCCTTTGAGTTCCATGAGCCTAGGATGTTCCAACTCCTTGGTGACCAAAAGAGACATTGGATCTTGGGTAGGGAAAAACAAATTCATCCTTCCAAGTGTAGGCATGCCTACCATGCTCTGTGACCACAAAGACCCTCTCTGAAGTATTTTCTAAGTAGGTCACCTTGCCTAGCATATCAGGATCTTTGAACTCATATATTGTAAGCATTCCCACTTCATTAGGCCGGTCCAGGTTATACCTCCAAAGTGCCTCCTCAGTCTCTTAGTTTAAGAAGAAATCTATGCTCTTATTGTCATGCAGAACCCACTCTGGAATGATTAGTCTAGTCAGGACTGATTTGCCTCGAGGGGTTCTTGGCTCTCTTCCTAAGTTCCTTTGCTCTATGTCACCTATTTAAGGTTTTGAGATTATATAGCCAAATTTTCCTATCCTATTTAATTGGGTGATGACCATGTACATGGTCCCTTCCTAGTCTATGTATGTACCATTTTCAAATTTGACTTCTCGATGTTCTAGTCCAATGGGTTGATCTAGGTTTTTAATCTGGACAACTGATCTTCTTAGGCTGTCCTCATAGATACGAGCACCTAATTGGTTGTTCTTGATGTATTCCAATTGAGTCTTGTAAGGTCCTTCTGGTTTTTCTAGGTACCCCACTCCTAAGCTACCTAGGGGTCTCCCCATGCTATATGATATCGCAGAATCACTCCTTTCAGAATTTAGTGTATAGGTAATCACGCAACTACTAGGCCCAAGACCTAGCTGTATGATTGATACTAGCTTTAGATGATCTGAGGGTTTGTCTACCTCTCCCTAGATGTGTTCCTAACCTAATGTTCATATGCTTCTCCCTTTATCCAAACTTTCCCAAGTACAACCTCGTTGCCAAGTTTTTTTGTATTAATCACTTATTCTTTTTATTTCGGTTACATTGTGCCTTCTTGTCCCATCAATTTCCATCGCAATGAAAACTTGAGTTTTATTGTACTTGAGTTTGATCACTTGATTTACGTTATTTTACTTTACGATATTTCAAAAATGTAATCTATTTATGCTTGCACTTGAGTGATTAGAGTCCTTCGACTTGATCGTGCTTAACGTAGCCTTAATTAATCAAAACCTCTATCCATACTTAGCCTAAGCTAGGAATTGATAGAGGAAGTTGAGAATGATCCAACATCAAGTTGCTTATCCCTTGCTCTTGGGTGCTCAAGAACCCTGCTCTCAAGATTGGAGAATGATCTTGCTTTGGATGCCTTTTAGTGCTCCCAGTGGACCTGTAACAGTCCCACAATTATCTCAAGATTAAAATTTGATTATCATAACAAGCCATTTTGCATATTCACGGACCAAATTTTGCTTTGTTTTTATGAAATATCCCTTAGAAATCCCTCAATTTCCACACCCTTGTGGAAGTTCAACTTACAAAATATCCTATCTATAACTCCACATTTTTGTGGGATTCCAAACGAGCTTTCCAAGGAGCCCAAGTTCACTAGAAACGGAGTTTATATGAGAAAGTTATGATAGTTCATGGTTTTGGGGTAAAAACAGGTTTAAAGTAGGCTAACAGGCAAACCAGATTCATTGAATTATTTGTGTAGGGCCTCACAATGTTCCAATTGCTTGGAAATTATGCTCAAATTGACCAAAATTTGAAAAAATAAATACCCTAAAAATTTGGCAAAAAACGGTTGTCAATCACGATGGATAGAGCTGTCCATCATGAACTGTCAATTGCAATGGATAGGTGTCAATCACGATTGATGGGTTTCAATCGCGATGGACAGAGGTATCGATCGCGATTGATGGTGTTGGTGGCAATTGATGGTGTTGGTTGTGATTGATGGGTGTCAATCGAGATGGAGTAATTTGTTTTGGGTTTTGCATGAATACCTGTCAATCGTAGGTCTCTAAGTAGCGATGAATAAGTTTCTTGTCGAATCGGGGTGTCAATCATGATTTCTCTATCAGTCGTGATGGATAGGGGTGTCTGTCGCAATGGAAACCTATCAATCATGATGGATTGTTGTTAATCACAATGGAGGCTTGTCAATCGTGAAGGATAGGCAATCCATCTTGGGCTTTCAATTGCGATGGATTGATTTTTTTGAGATTTCTGAGTTACCTTCTGCAAATCGGGCCTCTTTGCATCGTGATGGACAAGAATTTTATGGAGGGGTCTGGCTCATGTCATAGACCAAATCGTTGTTACCTTAAGAAAATTTGGGTGCCAAAATATATGGTGCCTGTTCCTTGCGGAAGCTCTTGAATACGACTATCATCAGCTCGAAGATTTTCATACACATCATGGTAGCGATGTCCAGTATGTTCTTTAGGCGTGCCAACCAATGAAATATTGTAGAGATCACATATGCTACGGTGGGTGGTGCTCTAGGGAGAGCAAAATTTGGATAATTAACACAATATGAGGATCCTTTATTATTGTGAACTTTGATGGAAAAATCTTTCCATGATCTGCGACAGACTACTAGACAATAACATGGGTTATATTTGATATATAATGGCATTGTGGTCCATGCACGCATCATTTCTGGATAGTCTATGAGTTCCTTCTATTGCAACCTCGAGCTTGTCTTGATTTTGCTGCTATAATCTCTTGTTCTCTTCTAGTGTTGTTGACATATGCGATCGTAGAAGGCATAGGTTCCTTTGTAGTTTTAACTTCCTTGCATTTTGATCATGCAACATCTCTTCCAAATTTTGGACTGCTTTTGTATCCATTGCTTTTACTTTGATATTTAATTCATCGTGTGCTTCTTGGAGGGTAAGATACTCTTCTTGTAGTCGACAATTATCTTCTTCTAGTGTCGTTATTCTTATATGTAGTTATTGAGACTCACTCACTATGGTCGCATTTCTCTCTTCTAATTGTTCATAGTTCTATTTTAATTGTGTTACACACTAAATCATAGTATTAAACATCATATTTATAGATGAGGATGCAATAGTAATGTGGTGAATGGAGGGGGAGTGTGAGGGGGTATGGGAGTTCTAAATGCTATGTCTATTAGTGGTGATGTTGGAGGGGGAGAGGGGGTTGTGGAACTGTGGGGAGAGGGCTTTGAGTAGGTGGAGCAAGGGCCATTGTGAGAGACAATATTTGTTTTTTCATGATCCCATTTTTGGACCGCTAAGTTAAACTTTTAATTTAAGTAGGAGGGGAGGGGACTTTTGGCAAATCTTGCTCTCCGTGAGGGAGAGGTGTGGTGTGAGCTAGCTTGGTTGGAAAAAAGGGAGAAAACTCTGGATATGGGGGTGTTTGAGTGTGAATAGGGGTAGAGGGGAGGATGAATGTTTATAAGGAGGTTGAGGGCGAATTTAAGGGGGAGAAAGAATTCCATATGAGGAGGGGAGAGGGGAGGGGCTTGAGGAAAAATGAGAGGGTCAAACGGTGAAAGAGGGTGAAAAATAGGTAAGGGAGGGGTGAAAATGGGGCGGAGAGATGAGGGGAAAACAAAGGTGCAAAGGATTTGAGGTGGCAAAAATGAGTGGAGGGAACAAATAAGGGTTCAAATGGGGTGAGGATACAAAAAAAAGTTTAAAGGGGGAAGGGGGGCAAAAAAAGGATGTGGAGGGGGTGAGGGGACAAAAATGGGTGGAGAGGTGAGGGAGTAGAAAATGTTGTAAAAGGGATGGGCGAAAATGGGCTAAAAAAGGGGAGGTAGAAAAATAATAGGGGGAATAGTAGAGATGTGAAGAATTTGGATTAAAGACGGAGGGGGGTCTTCAGTGTGCAAATTATCTCAATTATGGCTCCACTAAGCTCTCAAAGAAGTACCTGAAAAATTTCCCTAGAATAAATTTTCCAAGAACTCATCCCATTACAATCCCTCACATGAAGTCTTTGCACCATCCCGATGCAAGATTTTCCTTTATTGGTTTATTAAACAGACTAAACTACAGAAATGAAATGAGTCAAAGTTTGGTACTTAGAGTAAGTGAATTCTCCCTTGCTTATTTCAATGTAGATAAGTTTTCAACCTAGAAATGTTGACTTCTCGTAACTTATCATGTTGCAAGTCTTCCAATTGTACTCCTTCTTATGGAAATATCATCCCCACTTTGTAGGGTGGTGACCATCGATGCTAGTGTCGCAGGTGGTAGTAGCAGAATCTAATACACAAGGACCAAGAATCCTTTTTGCATTTGATTGTGCCTTAAATGCCTATCATGAACCCGTTTCCTCTTCTCTTGATTTACCTACAATATGTTCATAGATGTTTCCCTATATTCTTCCAATGCTAGAAGACTTCTTATATGAGGGTCAATTCCAATTTTTTTTGGCTTCAATTTCTTTGCTGATGATGAATTCCAAATGGGCTAGTGCCTCCTTACCATAGACCAAGAGGAATGGGTTTTTTTCATTAGTGCCACTTCACATTGTACAAAAGGCCCATATTGCACCAATAGGTGATTGGGGCTAACAATTGTGGTGGTCAAAAGCCAATTTTCACACTAGTCAGATGAAGATATTGTTGGAACTTTGTGTCTGCTCATTTGCTCTAGGGTAATAGGAATAGGTATTTTTGTGAAAACTCTTGTACCTATAAAAAATGAATTGCAGCAACTGATTTACGAAATGTGTGCGCCTATGACTAGTAACCTCAAATGGGCAACCAAATCCTAGAAAATATGTTTGTACATAAGCATATCACTATAATTGTAGTGTAATCAAAGGTAGACTAAGATTCAACCCACTTAGTGGAATAGCATGTGTCCATAAAATTATACTATTTATTACCAAGTTAATGAGTTGGATTGATTAGACCAATGAAATCAAAATTCCACTGCTCAAAAGGTTGCTACTCTGTGGAAATGACTAACGGTTGAAACTTTAGCCTAATTGGCCTAGGGGCACATCTCTAGTAGACGTAACAATCTTTGGAGAATCCGATAGCATCCCTTAAAATATGAGGCCATCATAATCCCTTCTAAAGGATTCTGTGTGCCAAGTCCTGTCCCTTGAGATGCCATTCATTGTATGTTGCTTCAAGAAAAAAAAATAGTTCCTCTCGATAAACAGATTTTTGCAAGATACCATCCTAGAAACATTTATACAACTAACCATGTATAAGTGAAAATGCTTTAGCCACTACTCAAAGATTTCCTTTCGATTTTTCAAATGCTGATGAAAATCTTGGGCTACTGCTCTTCTATCTGTAACTGCAAACATTGAGAAGCCATGCATGAAAATGAAAACAAATTTCATGAACCATTTACCCAATATTAGATATATTGTCTTATTAAAAGATCTGCATGCATTTTTTAAACCAAAAGCCATGCACATGTAAACATAAGTGCCCCATGGAGAAACAAAGGCCATTTTGTCTCTATCCTCAAAATGAATAAGAATTTGATTGTAGCCACTGAAGCCATTTAAAAAACTATAAAAAGTGGGCCTAGCTACTTCTTCTAGTATCTGCTCTATGAAAGGTTGAGAAAAACCATTTTCAATAGTCACCTTCTTTAAGGAAAAAGAAGTGAGGTTACCTTTTGTAGGAAGAAACAGTAGTGCCACAACCATGAGGCTAGGTGGAATATTTGGGTGTTTTCTTCATTTCCAAAGTTCACTTCTTGAAAAAGCACTTCAAGAACAACCTCACTTGAAAAATCATCGATACTATACATCGAGGTGGAACTGAGCTTGTATTGCATGATGTGTTCCCTGGCCCATCCCTCAAGAATATCTATAAACAAGAGGTCCTCTCTGTTCTCAGGGTCAAATATAGCCTCCTTAGTTGGTTCAAAGTTTAGCATTTTTTGGCATTGCATCCATCAAAATTGTTGCATTCGTCAAGATTACCTCCTTTTAAAAATCAAATTGTGAAATTTGGAAAAATTTGAACACTTTGATAAAGTGGTCGGATTGGAGGTCTTTTCCTCTCGAGAGGTGCTTGCAAAATATGAGCTTTTTCACCTTTCTCCACAAGAAAATTTATTTCTTCAAAGAAAATTGGCCCATTTTGTCCAAAGAAGGGATCTTTGCATACTTGCCCAATGCCTGCTGGGTGCCTACGTTGAGGTGGTCCATCATGAAAATCACCAAAAACTAGGTGCCTATTCCTTCCCCAATCTTGTAATGCTTTGGCTTGCCCAACCAAGGCCTTCCTATGAGTAAAGGATAAGAGGTATCCTAGGGCAAGACAATAACAGCAAAATCCAAGAGAAATTGACAAGCTTGAACTCTCATGAGTGCCTTTTCAATGATGCCTAGTTTTTTGACTCTATGTTGATCTACGAATGTCATAATAAAAGTTGTTGTCATCATGAGGTCCAAATTTTATTGTTTCATATTAAAATTAGGTTTGACATTGATGCTAGAGCCACCATCGATAATGACACTTTTGAAAGTTTCACTGTTTATGGAAATAGATAATCTTGAACTTTGGTAGTCTACAAGGGGTGAAAGGGGAAATTTTACTACAAACTCATCTACACTTGGCAATGTGGTTAGGTAGGTAGACTATATGACCTTTAGTTAGGGGTTTCTCACCTTTAAGTCCATTTCCATGAGTTGAAGTAAACTAACCTTGCGGTGAATTTGTTTCAAGATTTCCTCAACTCTTCCTGAGGGTAGGTGGGTTGGTCCTTTAGTGAAGTCCTTGCCATGTCATAGGCTTCTTCAATGGCCATTTGGTTCTTCAAATCATCATTCTTCCCTTCTTCTTTCTCCTTGAATCCTTGCTACTCTTTTGTATAGGTTTCTGCCACTTGTGTGACTTTAGTCATCAGAGGTACTACATATGATGAGACAACATTGGTTTGTGTAGGCATACCTTCTTCTCATGGAGATATTGCAATCATATGGATCAAAGCAGGGGAATTGCCATGACAATCCCTTGTACAATGATCCTTGGCATCCAAAAAATGTTGAAAAGGAGGTGTGTCCTCATGTAGAGAGCATTTGTTTTTCATGTGACCTTATTCTCCAAAGTGATAATACATTAAAGTACTATTATATATCTAGGTCAAATTGTATAACTCTCCTCTCTCTCATGCATAGTTGAAATAATGGGTGTTACCTCTCTATTAGGCTCATGTAAGTTAGTAAGAGTCATTCACCTCATGGCTAACTTTGCCACAAAAATGGCAGCTTACTCGATTATGGTAGTTCATGTTAGAGTGACCATTGTTGTTGCATGTGGTACACCAAATCTTCCTACGGAAGCCTTGAGTGGTCAAAAACTCCATATCATGGAAACATTGTGCCACTAGATCATCATTCTAGTGTGTGGATGGAAAAACGACCTTCTCCTTGTTTTGCGTTTGTTGCATTTTTAGAACTTCTAGCTCCCTCCTAAGTTACTTTTCAGATTGGACTCGTGGCATATTTTTGTGGCATCCAGCATGAGAGATTCCCTAAATTTGTATTGGGAAGACCTGGGGAGAGCATTTTCTATCCACGTTTTGACTAGGAAGTTCATTGGAGCATGCAAAAAATGGGAGACAAGTGCTTTAGTACGTGTATGAAGCTCATGAAAAGATTCACCTGGATTTAACTTCAAGTTTTGGAGTTGATATAGGGTTTTCTCTCAAGATTCGCTTGGTCAATGTGTTTTAGAGAAGAATCTCTTCAAGGCTTCTGAGGTGGTGAAGTTCCCATCTGCTTGTACCATTTGTCTATAAGTCCTTCTAATGTAGAAGAAAAATCTACTAGTGTAGCATCCTCTCAATTTTGAATCCCATGTCCATGGCATAAGGAGATGAATCTCCTTATGTGATCATTTGCATCTTCATGGACTGACACTTCAAAATTAGGGAAATTTATATTTAACCTAGATAGAAGATTTGAGAGGTTGTCTAGTAGTAGGAGTAGTAATAAACCAAGAAGGTGGACCAATAGCTTTGAAAAGTAGAAAGCTAAGTCCTCATCAACAAAAGTACTCTACCTATGAGCAAGAGATATCCTCTATTATAAATGTTCTAAAGAAATGGTGCCATCACCTATGAGGATCAAAGTTAACAATAGTCTTTGATCAAGAGAGCATCAAGTGGTTTGCAAGCCAACCATATCTGAGAATTAGAAAAGCTAGATGGTCTAGAAAATTATAAGAATTCAATTACAAACTTAGATATAGGAAAGGAAGTTTCAAGGCAACGGCAAATGCCCTAAGCCGAATGTGTATCCTCAACAATTTGAGCTTTATCCAAATTCAAAGTGAATGAATTTCAACTTTGAAAGGCATCCACAGAGAATATCCAAGCTACAATAAAGTATGTAAAGCAACTGACGAAGTTCAAATGAATGAAGCAAGTATTGCTAATGAAAGTTTTAAACACTACTCCCTTCAAGATGAATACTTGCTTTGTAAAGGTATCTCAAGTCAACTAGACATACAAAACAAGTCCTTTTCAAATGTCATGATGCCCCAAGTGCTAGAGATCTTGATGTTAAGTGAGCCTATGAGTTAGTGAGAGGACATTTTTATTGGTCAAGTATACATTAAGATATGCAAAATTCATGTATTTAGGCTCCATAAATATCAAGTTAATAGATTTGAAAGACCTAAAGTTGGAGGATTGCAGCATTCTTTGGATATTCCTAGAGGTAAACCAGAAAGTATATGCATGGATATCATTTACAATTACCTTGCACTCAAAAAGGCTTTCATTCAATTTGGGTTGTAGAAGATTTAGTAAATAAACTAGCTCAGTTTATTCTAGTTAAGACTACTTATAAGATTATTGAACTGAAAAAAGTATTTGTAAATCAACTTTATAGATTCTATGCTCTTCCAGTTGACATAGTTTTTTGATAGAGATACAGATGTACTAGTCATATTTGAAAAGTAGTCCTTAGTAGAAGTGAATCTAAATTAAGCTTACGTCCACTTGAACATCCCCATATGGATGGATAAACAAAGAATGTAAATTAATTTTCGAAGAAATACATAAGGCTTATGTTACTTCCAAATTGATTGATTAGGAAGATTATCTTCGTTTGGCTGAATTTGCCTAAAATAGCTCCAAGGAATCATTAGCTAATTTGATCCACTTATTTTTTGATGTATGGATTCTCTTAGAAACTCTCTAAATTCTCTCTTGAAAGTTTGGAACTAGGATTCATAAATGATGTGTGTGTCAACCTCCTCCCATCCATTATATCCCCTGTCATTCAAAATAGCAATGCTCTAGAAAGATCTATTGTCAACATGTGGACATCATTCAACACTCATCTCCATTACCATTGAAAACCTTAGGATATTCCTTGAGCTATGGACCTTGGCTATGACTATCCCATGTCCCACACACATATGGAATGGTCTTTGTAGAGCAATCTCTAACATGCTCCAACCTAGGTATCCATATGCAGTGGGACTTCAAATTGATCGAGTTCAAGTACCTTAAGAATTCCTTCTAGATATGAACTTTACGCTTAAGTTAGCTAAAGAAAGCTTGAAGAGAGATCAAGATCGAGCAAAATCTTATATGGATGCCAAATGTCAAGAAGTTTCTTTTCAAGTCAAAGATCAAGTTTATCTTCGAGTTCTTAAAACATCAAAAAGGTTCAAGACCAGCAAATGCACCAAGTTATCATCCAGATAATGTCATCCTTTTTCCCTCATTAAAGAATTTTGAATATGATCATATGAGTTACAAATTTGAGAAGAAATTTGGATTCATCTAGTGTTCCATGTTAGCTAAGTTAGAAAAAGTTTGATAGATCTAGATAATCTAGTTGGACAACGGGTTATACTTCCACTTCTAATAAGTGAAATAGTTCCTTAGATCCTGAAAGGACACTTCGCACCCTAGACAAATCTAGACAAATTTATTTATATGAAGAGTGCTTAGTAAAATGGAAGGACCAAACTGAGAAAAGTTCTACTTGGGAGAATGTTTCCTACTTTCTAGTTTTAAGTGGGTAACAAACTGAATAGATATCACTCACATTCTTCAAGTTGCAGAACATGTGGCACCGGGGATGCCCCCAAAGTTATAAATGCCTATGTTTTGGAGGACAAAAATCTTTCAAAGGGGGAAGGAATGTTATAAAGTAATTCTATGATCTAAATGTCCAACGTATTCAAATAGATCAAAATTTGGATACCACTGATTGGTCACTTAACTATTTGGCCAAAGGTCTCGAGACTAGACTTTTGTATAGATTCTTATGCTCTCTTACACTACAACAGATCGATGGTATACCGAGGTTTTTACCAAGGAAAGTGAACGCGGCTTTATTTGCCACGATGCCGGTGTAAAGGTCGGTTTCCGCATCGGTACCAAAGAGTCGGTATAGGCGTCGGTGTAGACGTCGGTAAAAGCGTCGGTATATGCGTCGGTATAAACGTCGGTATATGAGTCGGTAATCGGCTTCTGTTGCATCGCCTCCTGGGTGTACCGACAGTTATTCCGATGACACTACTGGGAGTACCGTCGCTTATACCGACGACCATACCTGCAAAATTTTTTTTGGGTTGAATGTTTTGTCTTTTGCTACAGCAACATTACCATGATGTTGTTGAACAAAAGACAATACACTCTGCCCAAAAAAAACCGAGTACATGTGATGTGTACTCTAATGACAACCGAAATATGATTTCATGAAACAGAGTATTATTGTACACAAAAGAGATCAATAATCAGAATGAACACTGAACCATGTACAAAAGAAGTTATATATTTCAATAATGAAGCATGTACAAGAGTGTGGCAAACCATTGTCATATATGACGCTTTTACAAAATGTGGCAAAGCAATGTATTGCCATATGAAAATCAAATACAAAATATTGGTCTTCCACTGCCATGCACATGCAAAGAACGTTCCATATCAACAATCCTGCAACAAAGAACATTAATGGAATGAGATAAATTCACATGAAAATTACAAACAAGTAAAAACCAAGTTTATAATTAATTACCTCATCGCAAACGCTCCCATGAAACTACCGCACCGCGTCCCTCCAAGTCCTGCAATAGTGCAGTCAACCCATGACTATATCCATAAGACTCCTCCGTTCCTATTGGAGGACAACCCATTGCCAGCTCTTGAAACAAATATAAAAAGATTAGAGAAATATATATAAGAAATTTAACACAAATAAATTCAATAAATGAAATGGTACTTACAAACTCATGATGCATCGTGTCATATCTGCCACTGCCCAAATGTGACGGTCCAATCGTGTCTAGACGTGTGGCTACGGCATTTCGCTGCTGGCGATATCGATCAGGAGTCTATTGTTGCTCATCACGAATCATGTCCCACTCCTCAACATCTAGCCACACAGGCTTTGGTAAGCCTTCTCTGAATGCATCACGAGCCTCGGATCGTCGATGTGACATGACCTCACGTGCGGTATGCAGAATCCACTCTGAACTGACAATCGACTGTCCATCGACTAGTCGGAACTCCTGGTAAATTGTCTGTGTGATATAATTCTTCCGATCTTTATCCTGTTCACTCCATTTCAGCATGATGGAGTGTCCAAACTGGATGGAGCAAAGCTGTTGTATGCGTGCACACATTGCTTTGCCAGCCGCATCCATCACTGGAGCTCCATCTCGGATACTATACACCTTGGAGTCATCATGGTCATGAGCACCCCAAGGTGTACGTGGTGTATTGCGTGGTGTACTACGTGGCGTACCTACATCTGAGGTACTCGTCTTAGGAGTAGAAGCAGGCGACACAACGTCTGTCGCATTGCCTCCACAACAACCGCCTCCTCCGCCTCCAGACCTACCTGTAGATCCACTCCTAGAACCTCCTGCTCTAGAGCGTGACCTCGATCTACGAGACGGGCCAGACTCTGTATCACGCTGAGGTGTCGAACGCACATGTCTTCTAGTAGATCCAGTAGGAGATGGCTGCAAAGATGGTCGTGGTGGAGTCACAAAGCTACGAGACATACCTCCTACGGGAGTAGCACCACCCTCAAGAGTGACACCGGCAGGAGTGACACCGGCAGGAGTGACACCGGCGGGAGTGAGGCCAGCGGGAGTGAGGCCGGCAGGAGTAAGGCCGCCAGGAGTGAGGCCGGGAGGAGTGCTACCACGAGTGATCCAATACTGTGATGCAGCGGCCATATATGCAAGAGGAACGTGAGAGATGAACTCCAAAAACTGCTCCTCTATCATGGACTGTGGAGTGACTGGAGGACTGTCTCCCATCGTGCTCAGTAATAAAAGAACTCAAATAATTAGCATGCGATAAGAAAAATAATATAGAGAATAAACAAAAAAAACCAAAACTTAGTACATACAAGTCTTTTATTCAAAAGTCCTCTATTCTAGCATCCTCTTGAAGATCCGATGCACCGAGAATATCTCAAGTGGAACGATTTCTTCGAAACTGAGCTCTTTCCTTTGCGTTAGTTTCCTTGGCAAGTTCATACCTTTCTAACCACTTTTGCATAGGCTTAGAGTTAACTATGCAAAACTTCATTGCCTTCTCTCTGAAAGCTGCATCCATTTTTCTTTGCAATCCTTTACCTTGTGGTTCATCGCCTACGACACGAACATCTTCATCATCGCTCCATAAGTGAGGCATTTCGGGATCCGATATACGTAGAAAATCAGTAATGAACACAAGAGATTCTTGTACAAGCCATCCCTCAGCCATGCTACCCTCTGGACGTGCTCTCTCTCGAACAAACCCTTTTAATGTCTTCATAAAGCGCTCTAAGAAGAACATCCATTGACTATGGACAGTTCCTGCTATTGCAACTTCATCTACTACATGAACTAGTAAATGAAGTTGAATAGTGAGAAAACTTGTGGGAAAGTATTTCTCTACCATACAAACAGCCTCGATAGCATTGAGTTTCGCACTCTCTATGCTATCTCTATTTATCTCTTTAGAAGATATCCACCGTACTAAAGAACTAATTTTATAAATGGTTTTTTGTACATCCTCTAAAAGACAATCTTTTAGGGCTACAGGGAGCACAAACTGTAAAAACTTGTGCCAATCATGAGACTTGAGTCCTGCAAGATCGTCGTTTCGTGTGAAAGCAGTCTTTAGACATCTCATGCATCCAGTAGGTGTACGAAACTCTGAAATTGTTTTCTTCACTTGTTGCTCTTCCATCCTGCAAAGCACCCAAGGAGCTCTTGGTAACGATACTGTTCCGTTGGGCTTAATAATTGCCCACAACTCTCGCATACGACCTTGCTCTTCTAGATCGTCCCTTTGTGCTTTGCTTTCTTTCTTTCCGATCGAAGTTTTCCAAAGCATCTCTCCCACATTCTTGAAAATATGCATCGGGTCTACCAAATGATTGATCACCAATTCACTGCAATAAGGGAGTTCATGAAAAATGGACAACCGTTTCATGCCAACAATTGGATTTTCTGAATCCCACAGTTGTTTCCAGTCGCTAGCTTTCATTTGGTGTTGCGCTTGTCGACCAATTTGTCCTTCACGTAAAACATGCCCATCAGGCAAATATCTATGATGTCCTTCATAGACAGTTTTACGTAGTGCTTTGGAATAGCGTGCTTCGAGTCGTGGTCCGCATAAAGGACAAGCATGGTAACCCGAAATCAATAAACCTGAACATTCACCATAACCAGGCCAATCATGCATTGTCCACATAAGTATGCCTTGCACTCGCACATCTCGTCTTCTTATATGTTGAGACATGTCACGCACAGTGATCCCATCCCAGAAAATGCGCAGTTCTTCCATAAGTGGTGCAAGATATACATCCATGTTTTTTACCTTATACTTACCTGGTACAATAAGAGCTAATAATAAATGACCTTTCTTTGTGGCCAACCATGGTGGGATATTATAATTGACCAAACATACAGGCCATGTGCTCCATGAAGAACTGCGTAATCCAAATGGATTC
The DNA here is from genome assembly GCA_020310875.1 of Ceratopteris richardii. Lineage (NCBI taxonomy): Eukaryota > Viridiplantae > Streptophyta > Polypodiopsida > Polypodiales > Pteridaceae > Ceratopteris > Ceratopteris richardii. The sequence continues at coordinate 136,036,281 of CM035434.1, read as the reverse complement.
ACTCCATCCATAGCTAGGCCTAGACGTATGGACTGAGGCTCACTAGCAAACTCTGGCCACTTACTATCTATGTGCTTCCAAGCATCAGAGTCAGCTGGCACTCGCATTACATTATCTGTAGACCTGCTCTTTGTATGCCATGACATTAACTCAGCTATAGATTTGCATCTAAACATGTTCTTAATTCGTGGAATGATAGGAAAGTGGCGAAGAACCTTTGCGGGGATTGCTTCGCCTATAACGTCTTCTCTAAATCTATTTGCTGCACACTTTGGACATACGTGGAGATGGTCATACTCATTCCGAAAGAGAATGCAATCATTTGGACAAGCATGAATTTTTGTATAATCCATTCCAATGGACTGTAAAAGTTTTTTCGCATCTCCACGTGTTGGAGGCATGTCATTGCCCTCTGGCAAAATTTGATCTTTAAGAAGCCTGCAATAAGCAATTAAAATAATATTAGTAAATGAAGTTATTGTGATACAACAATGAAAGCCAATTTGTTCTCCACTTACCTGAACAATTCAGTGACACTACTATCTGACCATCCATAAATGGATTGTAGATTGAGCATCGCGAGTGAAGCACGTAGTAGAGATATCTTTGCTCCATTGTAAAGTGGTAAACGAGCTAATCTTCGCATGTTTTCATATTCTTCATCAACTTTTGATCGTGGAATTTCTGTTGTGTCCATGAAACTCTCGTCGACACCTTCTTCACCATCATGATCTTCGTCCATCTCATAAAATGCTTCAAGCATCTCTTCCATATGTTCATTCTGTGTAATATTATTGGTGCTTGCTTCTACGTCTAAGTCCTTTTTTGCTCTCTTTTGTCCACGAGTTGTTACCAGTGCAATGTCGTTTGGGTCCATCTGCTCACCTGGGGGACCATGCGAATCATAGCATAGGTTTTCTAGTCGACTCCTATCAAAGGATCCATACTCTCTAACATGTGCACTACAAATCTGTCGTTTCCAAATTTGATACTTGCATTGTGTGCAAGGACATGCCATTCTCTCTTCAGGATCCAAAGAAGCCATCTGCTACAATATGGACATTTTAGAACATTTGTTTTTTTATTAAACCTAAAAATCTAACTCTTAAAGTCCTAAATACTTAAATACCTAAAAAAACTTAAAACTCTAGTTTTAAAACCCTAATCTATATAGCTATCCTATTTTATCTATATATTCAGTTTTTTTCTTGATTCATCCTATTTTATATATATATTTATTTATTTATTCAGATATTTTTCCTCTTAATTAAGTTATATGTATGCCTAAATCCTAAAACCCTAATTTTAAAGATCTAGACCTAAATTATGTATATTTCTATACACATGTGTATATACATGTATATATGTATTATATGTGTATGTGTATGTGTGTATATATGTTATGTACGTGTTAAAACCCTAAAACCCTAATCCAAATGACCTAGAACTAAAACATGTATATATATGTATGCATGTGTATATATATGTGTATATGTATATATATGTGAATATAGATAGGTATATAAGTATGTGTGTTTGTGTATTTATATATTTATTTATATATTCATATTATTTCTTTACTTAATTATATTTAATTATATATATTTAATTAAATAATTTAAAACACTAGTTCTTTTTATATTTATTTATGTATATAATTATCTTATTTTATATATATATTTATTTATATATTCAGATTTTGTTTTCTTACGTACTCCTATTTTTATATATTTAATTTTATATATTTAATTATAAATATTTAATTAAATTATTTAAAACACTAGATCTTTTTATCCTATTTTTATATATTTAATTCAAACCCTAATCTTAAAATTCTAGATCTGAAATACTAAACCCTAAAACCCTAATCTTAAATATGTAGACCTAAAATATGTATATTTCTGTATACATGTGTATATACATGTATATATGTATTACATGTGCATGTGTATGTGTGCATATATCTTATGTAGGTGTTATAAACCTAAAACCCTAATCTTAAAGATTTAAATCTATAATATGTATATTTTTGTATGCATGTGTATCTACATGTTTGTATGTATTATATGTATATGTGTGTTTGTGTATATATGTAATCTACGTATTAAAATCCTAAAACCCTAATCAGAAAGACTTAGACTTAAATCTGAAATACTAAACCCTAAAACCCTAATCTTAAATATGTAGACCTAAAATATGTATATTTCTGTATACATGTGTATATACATGTATATATGTATTACATGTGCATATGTATGTGTGCATATATCTTATGTAGGTGTTATAACCCTAAAACCCTAATCTTAAAGATTTAAATCTAAAATATGTATTGTTTTGTATGCATGTGTATCTACATGTATGTATGTATTATATGTATATGTGTGCTTGTGTATATATGTTATCTATGTATTAAAATCCTAAAACCCTAATCAGAAAGACTTAGATTTAAATCTGAAATACTAAACCGTAAAACCCTAATATTAAATATCTACACCTAAAATATGTATATTTCTGTATACATGTGTATATACATGTATATATGTATTAGATGTGTATGTGTATGTGTGCATATATGTTATGTAGGTGTTATAACCTTAAAATCCTAATCTTAAAGATTTAAATCTAAAATATGTATATTTTTGTATGCATGTGTATCTACATGTATGTATGTATTATATGTATATGTGTGTTTGTGTATATATGTTATCTACGTATTAAAATCCTAAAACCCTAATCAGAAAGACTTAGATTTAAATCTGAAATACTAAACCCTAAAACCCTAATCTTAAATATCTAGACCTAAAATATGTATATTTCTGTATACATGTGTATATACATGTATATATGTAATAGATGTGTATGTGTATGTGTGCATACATGTTATGTAGGTGTTATAACTCTAAAACCCCAATCTTAAAGATTTAAATCTAAAATATGTATATTTTTGTATGCATGTGTATCTATATGTATGTATGTATTATATGTATATGTGTGTTTGTGTATATATGTTATCTACGTATTAAAATCCTAAAACCCTAATAAAAAAGACTTAGACTTAAATCTGAAATACTAAACCCTAAAACCCTACTCTTAAATATCTAGACCTAAAAGCCTAAAACCCTAATCCTATTTAAAACCCTAAAACCCTAATCTTAAATATTTAACCCTAAAACCCTAATCCTATTTTTATATATTTGATGTAAAACAAAAACTGTAAAATAAAAATAGGATTATATGTGTGTATGTATGCATGTGTGTATATATGTGTGTGTATGTATGCATGTGTACATGTGTGTGTGTGTATGTATACATGTGTATACATGTCTGTGTATGTGTATGTATGTGTATGTAGGCATGCATGTGTGTGCATGTGTGTGTACGTGTTGTATGTATGCATGCATGTATGTGTATGTGTGTGTATGTGTATGCATGTGTATACATGTGTGTGTATGTATACATGCATGTGTGTATATGTGTGTATATATGCATGTGTGTATATATGTGTGTATGCATGCATGCCGGTATATGTGTGTGTATGTATGCATGCATGTGTGTATATATGCGTGTGTGTATGCATGTGTGTATATGTGTGTGTGTATGTGTATGTATGCGTATGTGTATATATGTGTATGTATGTATGTGTGTATGCATGTGTGTAAATTTATGTGTGTGTGTATGCATGCATATGTGTATATGTGTGTGTATGTAAGCATGCATGTGTGTATAGGTGTGTGTATGTAAGCATGCATGTGTGTACATGTATGTGTGTATGTATGCATGTGTAAATTAATGTGTATCTTCCTTTCTCTTCTCTCTCTCTTTCTTTCTCTCTCTCTCTCTCTCTCTCTTTCTCTTTCTCTCTCTCTCACTCTCTCTCTCTCTCCTTCTCTCTCTATCAATAGCGAATGAAAGAATCACTTACAAGTATGTCTCTCTTTGAATCGTTTTCGTCAAAGCCTAATGTAGGTCGTCTCTCGTCCAATTCCAAACAATCGACGCCAACGAACTTCTGCAAAATCAATGAAAAGAGAAATTAGAAACCCTAAAGCATAGAGAAACACAAATGCTAACAGTACGCGCAACACTTACCAAGATGTGAGAGCTAAGCCGAGAGAGAGTGTGTGTGTGTAGAGAGAGAGATCCGTGTGTGTGTGCGTGTGTGCACAAGAAAATGCAGGTTCGCATGCGCAAGTTCGACACTAGACCGACAGTACTCAAACACGCACAGAAATGTGAAGTTTTGCTCTCGGGTTTGTGGTATGTTTAAAAATTCACCGCCGGTATAGGCGCCGGTATGGACGTCAGTATACGCGTCGGTAGATGTCAGTAAATTACCGACGCTTATACGGACGCTCATACCGACGCATATACCGACGCTTATACCGACGGCTGCGGGCCACACCGACGATCCGTTTAAAATGGTCATACCGACGGTCACTTGACCGTCGGTATCTCTTAGTCAGATTTTCTGAGGGCTATACCGACGCTGACTATGACTGTCAGTATATGCAGCGTCGGTATGCCCCTCATATGTTGTAGTGTTATACAAGAAATCTACCTAGCTTAGTGGATAAGTCTTTGTGCAAGAGCTCTGTGAGCCAAAGCATTGTCGACCACTCTTTACAATCGGCATCTTTCAAGGTAGAGAGTGGTTGAGAATCAACCCGTAAAAGTGGTGTGGATAGATTGTAAAAATGATGCTTCTCAACTCATGCCACTTTTCCAAACAAATAGTTTTGAAGTAAAGATTCTTGTGCAAAGAATGTCTTAGAATAAATTTGGCTTAGAATAAAGTGGTTGAGTACTCAATAGCTATATATACAAGGCTAGCTTAGGTGGAGAGCAAATGTTCATTCAAGAGTTGGTTAAGTGAAAACTCTTTTGCAAATAATGTGTTTCTTTTTTTTATAAAGTGAGCATCAAATTAAAGAAAGGAATAACTATACAAGAGCATTAGGGAGAGTTACAAAGAAATTCTATAACCTTCTTCATCCCCCTCATGGGCGGCCCTTTGCTTTTCACCTTGTTGTTTTCTAAGATGAACACCAAATGCGATGCTGAATAACAAATGGTGTCTAAAGTGTAAGGATTTCTCATATTTAAAAATTCTCTTGCCAGGACAAACCAGAGACTTTTCGATCGACCATTGCTCGCTTTAAAGTCGCAACAATGAATTCGTGGCAGTACGTCAATCTTTTCGTAGAGTGGCAGTACGTCAATCTTTTGAAGTAAAGTTGAGTTGCTTGATTCTTTCGAAACCCAGAAGTTTCTGATTGCATGGGAGGCGCAACGGAATTAAACCACACATTAAATCACAATTAAATCACACAGTTCACAATTAAAATGTAATTAGAATATGCTCAATATAACTTAAACTCACGTTCAAATTCTCTTTTTCGGTGTCCTTCCCTATTATTCTTTCTATCATTTCTTTTTGTTTTTTCCGCACCTGCTTTATCTATATTTTGTTCTTATATCAAAAGATCAGGAGCTTCTGAATTGATTATATAATTTCTTCATAGTCTCTTCATTCCCATCCCCTTCAGCACGGATCCATAAAAGTCACATGAAATACAAGAGATTCAGAAAGTCTGTCTACCTTACTATTTGTACTTTTGGAATCATGTGTTTTTATAAGTCACAAATTCTTCTATGAATCATACCTCCAAAAAATTGTGTTCTTCCTTGAGGACCCGATTATCCAAAACTTAGGATTTCCAAGTCTCATATAGATTCCATTCGATTGCCATAGTTAGATATTGCTTATGGTACATCACAAGAGTCTACATCTACCACATTTAAATGTATAAAAAATGCAACCTTATTGTGGCCTTCCTTCAAAGAAATGGCAGTGAGAAAGACTGCCATTATCATGTACCATGATTGTATGGTTTCTTACTAACGATTTTTAGCATTCATCCAGACTTTATTCTCAACCCCCATTCATGGACTTTTTATAGTATGCCGTCGGATTTAATGCTCAGATCTTGAGATTCTTAAAGTAAAGAAGAACAATAACGAGGTGAGCCCTCCAACACTCCCTATTGGTCTTCTTGATTTTTAGAATCTTAAGGGTCTTAGATGGCACAATGACAACAGTCTTGATAAAAGTTTGAGATTTAACAGACATTCATGTCATGCTTAATGGGAGATGGTGTCTAGATTGGTTGACTTTTAGGTGGGATTTTAAGTTACAATCCCTTTGGTAGCTCCTCATCAAGGTAAAAGAGTCAGTTCTTATATGGCAAATCCTCCACCAAGGAATTGACACCAATGTGAAAGATAAGAAAATTTGTCGAGCCCCTCCATAGTGTAAACAATGCCTTCATGGGAATGAGAAGTTGGGAAATATCTTCTTTTCATGCCTCAAGTAAATGTGAGTCTGATAGGCCCTTGGGAGTATCATGTTGATTTAAGCACAAATCAACTAGAAACAAGTGTTGTTGGGTGAAGCAATTAGCTGTTCTTCAACATTGTGGAATGCTTTAAAAGGTTAGATCCTCAAGAAGATGTGGAAAGAGAGGTGTGCCGCCAACTTCAGTAGCCCCCTTAAAGAATGGTTGATTGAAAAATCTCTTCTCCTTTTAAGCAAAAGAGTTTCCAATTGTAAGAAGTCCCCTGGCTTTTAAACATCATAGAGTTTCTTGATCTATAGCTCCTAGATTGCCTTTGAAGTTCTATGATTACATCTTGAATATTCTAGTGTTAAATCCTTTCCAGGTTTTCTTCTATCTCTTGGACTTGTTGAATGACTTTAAGTGCATTAAAAAATTTCTTCACAAATAATCTCCACGGTGCCTGATCTTAATGAAGGCAGTCTTTCCAAAATGTCACTGGTACACTAGATTGATCCCTCTGATTAGACTAGACCAGAATTTAGAATAATAATTTTGATTACAAAATCACCCATACATGAATATGTAACTAATACAACAAGTCCCACAAGCCGGGACTGATAGGTATGGATAACTTGACTAGATGATACAGAAGATCAGACAATGCAAGATCATAGGTATGAAGCAAGATATTACAAGAACTTGCTATATTTTATTACATATTTCAAGAGGGATTAAGCAACAAAAGATATACATATGTATTATGGGATGTACAGATTGGGCTAGAGCAAAGAAACTAAATAATTATCCTTTCTGCAGCACCTTTTGAAGCTTGCAAAGTTCCCTTGTCAATAGGAGTTCCATTCCACCTTCCCACTTCCACATGCCGAACTTCTGCAAGCCATAACTTGATGCTCGAAGATCTAATCGAAGTGATTTTTATTACCTTTCTAGTATAAACTTGAGATTCATTTACCATCAATAGATTCTTGATTTAAAGAAGTTTTAGGTATATCAAAATCACTTTGCAATGCTTCCCATTATCTTGCATGAGGCATATCATTTTTCACAAAGATCCAATTTTCATGTCTTTTGGTGGAAAACAAAGCCTATCTACAACACGTATTAAAAACATAGATACATAACATTTCAATGAGATATAATAGGTCAAACGTTATCTACGAACTCTAAATAGAGCCTTGACAATAATTTCTAATTGTCTTTCTCTGTGATTCAAGTGTCAAAACTTGATTCCATCATTTGGAGAAGCATCATTGAGGAATAGTGTACGTGTTGCACGTCATTTTCTTCTCCAAGGACGATTGGCAAGGAGAAGCAAGATTTTTCATGATTTAAACTTGTTTTTGAGGATGCAATTGTAGATAGAATGTTTTTCAAAGCTTAAAGATTCCACGAGACATTTCAAGTTTTTTTTTGGATAGAAAGGGACATGGAACAAAGCTTAAAAACCTCTCAAACAAAGTGAAATTCAGATCGGAAGCTTTAAAAATTGAAAGGAAATCTACTTGTTTCATTTTGTGTCATTTTGAATATTCAACTTACTCCCATTTCATTTCAAGGTCTTTTCGGATGTTCAAAAGGGATCATAAGGAGACGACAGTATTAGATAACACCACAATAAATTGAGCAAACCGTACACAAAGAGCAATAACTAGATATGAAAAAAATGTGTATAAAAATAAATACCTATGGCAAAATTCATCACTTGCTCCAAAAATAACGAGATTTTAGATACACGAATAAGTTAGAATCCGCGATACTGAGTATGCCATCAGCTTTCAGGAAATTGAAAGCAAAATGAACTCTCTTAAGACTCATATAACATCTTTGGTCGCTTTAAAAGATTGACATAGGTAAACCTCTTATCCTAGAACATCTGACATGGTTAGATATCCTGTGCCACTTAGCAACTTGAAAGGGGAAAATCCTAAAGATGTATGTCTCTGTGACGACCTAAAAACACCCACCTTTATAGGGAAAATCATGATGGGAGAATGGATATAGTCTTACCATTATGAGAATGTATAATGAATTGCATCAATGGAACCCTACCTAAGCACGGAGCGCTAGAAACAAGTATCTCACTTGGACCACACATACACAAGTGGTGTATGAGTCTTAAAGGACTGGTGGCTATCCCACATATTCGGCATAATTTGAAACTTATTTTCTAAAGGCATTCTTGCTTGAGAAGGGCAGGAGAGGAACTAAGATAAGGGAAATAGAGCGACGCGATTATCTATTTTCCTTTCCTAGTGTATAAAGATTATTTTGAAGATGAAAGGTTTAGACGAATAGCAAAAGTATTTGAAGAAGCTATAAAGTATGCACAAATATATGAATATCCCAACTACGTGCAATATAAACAAATGGAAATGGAGCAACCCCCTAATCCCACTAAAGCCATGAAGTTCAAGAAATGGGTAGAACCATTTAAAAACAGTTTTCTTGTCAAGAACAAAGAGACGTTTGGGGTGCCAGTCGTCTACGGGAAAACGTGAATGGGCCAAAAAGGCGAACTTATGCATAAGTGCTTCTCTTTCAATCATAAATGTTGGAATTACCTTGTGCACAAACAAGGAGGAACCCAAAAAGTCTTGACGAGGGACTAATATGTCCATAGATAAGGAAGAAAAATGATCCTATTAATGCATACACTTATTATCCAATTCCACTGTCACCTACAAAGCAAAGCAGTGCGCAAATGATGCATGGAGATATTTCACATACATATTGCTTGAACCGTCCTCTATGGTCCACACCATTTAGGTTACATGATTGGGTTAGATTGCATGCTAGTTTACATGGTAGCCGAGTATAAGTCATAGTAATTAATGATGCTTTTAAACCGTCCTCTATGGTCCACACCATTTAGGGTACATGATTGGGCTAGATTGCATGGTAGTTTACATGGTAGCCGAGTATAAGTCATAGTTTACATGGTAGCTGAGTATAAGTCATATTTAATGATTCTTTTACTCATAATATAATAACTATCTCTATATAAAGACTTAAAATTGCCCAATAGCTTACCGCAAAGAAATACATTATATCTACCTTACAATGGAAAAGTTAAGAGAATTTGGGAGACAATGGTGTCCAATTTGGAAGTCAAAATATCAGAGTTCATGGATCATTTAGACTTTTAGGTTATGAAAATAGATAGGGAAGACCTAGTACTTAGTAGCAAATCACTTGAAAATAAGTACTTGGTAGTGGATTAAGAGAGTTTTTATCGTTAGTGTCAATGTGAAAGGCCAAATGGCCATCAAACACTTTTGTACATGTTCTATTATGAACCACATATTGGTTTGGTGAGCCACTGACTAGATGTCCGATTGAATTTATGAGAACTAGGAAATTTGTGTTCGTACTCTTTGTGTACTATGTGATTTTTGTGTATTATATAGGTCTCATGCGAAGTTCTATGTTTGATGTTTGGAGCTTAGTTTTTTTACCTATGAGGGCATCATTGCATAGTTGTTGCAAGGAGAATCCACCATGGTACATGGCCATTGCACCAGTTCACTGGTAACAGAGTGGTTTAAAAGAAAAGGTTTTTGTTGTTGTGCAAGCAAAGTGATCACCTACTCGAGGCTTTCTCCAAGGCCACAACCAAGGCATTGACCTTGGTATACCTTGTCATCTGCACCAAAGTCACCATTGGCTATGTGTGAGGGAGGACCTCAATGATCAAGGAAAACGGAAGTTCCAAGTACTTTTTGAGAAGCTTGGAGCACAACACACAATACTGAATGTATTACCACTAGAATGTACAATAATAAGTAACCCATTAAGGCAATAGATATATACAAAAGCTAGGGAAAAACATCCTCCTAAATAGGTAAAAAAGTGCACTGGCTATCATAGTGTGTTCAGACACATCGCTACCTAAATATATCAACAAATCCCCCCTACATGTGATGCGGTGAATAAGGAGCTCGCACTCATGTATAAGGAAGTGCCAAGTTATGTGGAATCAATCCACAAAAGGAAGTAAGCTCAAATTTTTCTCGAAAGCTTTAAACTTATCCCTAGGTAGAGCCTTGATGAAAAGGTCTACAATGTTCTCCTACGTGGGCACGTATGCCCAGTTGATCTCTCCAGTAGAGAATGTCTCCCCAACATAATGATAATGCACCTCAATGCGCTTAAAGCAAGCATGGAACACAGGGTTCCGTGCAACTACTAATGCACTCTGATTGTTAGTGAAGATGGTCATGGCAGAAGACTAACCAACACCCAAATCAACCATAAGGCATCTGAGCCACACACACTCAAGAGTCACTGTGAAAGTTGCCCTATACTCAACCTAACAACTCGAAGCGGCTACAATAGGCTGCTTATTGCTCAACCAACATATGCATGAGCTACCAAGCATGAAGCAAAAACCATTGATGGACACATGAGTGTCATAGCAACCGGCCCAGTTAGAGTTAGAAAAGCATGTAAATCTAGTAGTAGTGATCCCCTGTTGGGAGAAAACAATCCAAGTAGGCGGGTACCACTCAAGTAGTGAAAGATGCACTTAACCGCTTGCCAATGCTTGACACCTAAGGAATGCATAAACCTATATATGTGAGATATATGGCAGAATAATGCATAAGTAAATCAAGCATCCAATAACCTGCTGATGGAGAACAACATCAAATGCATCTCTAGCCTCATGACAATTGTAAACCTGTCTCCATAGGAGTTGCAATAGGTTTACAGTCTTCAAGGATAAAATGCTGCAATAATATGTCAATATATCTCCTTTGACAAAAAGTTATTCCACCATCAACTTGTATAAACTGAATGCCCAAATAATGATGCAAATGCCCCAAATCATACATCTCAAATGAGGCATGTGAATCAACCTTAAAATCAGCAATATGCTTCTAATGAGGACCTACGAGCAGCATGTCATCAACCTACATAATAATGACTAGAGTCACATCATTATCACGCATAACATATAAGGTGCTTTCAATTGGACTATTCTCAAAACCATGTGCAATCAGATAGGCACGTATCTTTTCATACCAAGCATGTGGTGCTTGGTTAAAATCATATAAAGCCTTCTTTAACTTGCACACCTGGTTTTCATGCCCTTTTTGCATAAAGCCACATAGCTGAAAAACATACACTTCTTCATGAAAATCACCATTCAGAAATGCAGTTTTAATGTCCAACTTATGTACATTCCAACCATGATGAGCTGCAAGTGCAGAGATGCTATGAACAGTAGTCATTCGACAAGTAGGAGCAATGGTCTCATAAAAATCAATGCGTCTTTCCTGAGCATACCCCTTTGCAAGTCACTTAAGGATCAGTTACCATTTTTCATGATAGCATCATATTTTGATTGCATAGCAACCATCCAATTTTCAAAATTTTGTGCTTCATCAAACGAAACTAGCTCATTCTCATCATAGAGACTAGAGGCAGCCATAACATAGCAACCTGATGCAAAAGAGGCACAATGAGAGCCTAAACGAGTATGATATAAGAGAGGTGCATCATATTTTCTATCATGCGAAGTTTGCACTAGCCATTTTGGCATAGATTTTGCCTCCTGAATATGAGTTCTCTTATCAACAAGTGCATCATGTAAATCTGCATCAGAAATGGAATGATTTGCATCATCACATGAAACATGTAAAGGCTGAGAAGTTGCATCATTAGGACCAACACTAGACTATCCACGTGTAAAAAGAGGTAATAAAATATCATACATGTCTTTGGAGCTAACAAATGTCGCCTTACTACATGAAAGTAGTGGCTGAATAACATCTTGCACAAAAACAAAATCATGGCTATCCGAAATGCGGTTAGTTTATGGATGATACAGAGGATCACCTTTGCTTTCAGAATTATACCCAACAAAAAATTTCAGTGCTTTATCATCCAATTTCGAGTGATAGACTGCAACGCTTTAGTGGGACACCTATTTAGTACATATGCAACACACATAACAACCGCAAACTATAAACTTCATTGAAAAGCCCAACTCTTGACCATACACTTGGCCATCTCCATGAATGACTTGCTCTTCCATTCAGCAACTCCATTCTATTGAGGTGTATACAACATTGTGCACTAGTGTTTTATCCCACATTTAGCCAAAAAGGCAAAAATTGTTTGAAGCACATAAACACTTTGTACTTTGCTTTCAATGCATATACCCATGCACGCGTAGAAAAATCATCAATGAAAGTCACAGAGTAGAGATAGTTTTCAAAAGAGGGTGTTTGCATAGGACCGCAAACATCACTATGAACAAGCTGCAATTTTTGAGTAGCTCAAAATCAACCATCTTTTGGGAATGAGGAATGCTCCATTTTTTCCAAAATACAGCTTTCACAGGCATGTTTACTAGGTTCCATAAGTTTGGGAAAAGAGGACACCATTTTAGGTTTCTGTAGGCATAGCAAACTAGAAAAATTGAGATGAACAAAGTTTGCATGCCAATGCTTTGCATCTGACATAGCCTAAGAATCATGTATTGCACCAACTCAATCATTCAAAGACTTTTCATAGTCTATGAGCTTATACAACCCACAACATAAAATTCTAGAAGCAATAATCATGTCACCATTGGACAGATCATGAACTGTACATCTGTCACTATCAAAGTACCAAACATTTGAGTCTACTTCAGACATACACTATTCATGAGAAGATGGGTCGAAAGTACAAACAGTAGTAAACACCCATTCTTCGTTCTGCGTAAGATTAGCAGTCTCCATTTTTGGTGTAGAGGCCTATGCAACAACCATTCCAGCCTCTTTTTTCTTTGCCTCTTTTGAAGCTAATTTTGGATAGTACTTTATGACATGATCATTTCCTTTATAGTACTTACAAAAGAATTTCTGCTTTTCTGATTTCTTCTCATTGTTGTCTTCCTTCTTCGAATGTGCAGCATTTGCAGATTTCTGCTCACTAGTAGATGAGCTCCTATTACCTCTGCCCTTCTAACTAGCAAGAAAATCTTGATCTGCAACATGCATAATGGACCTGTTTTGCCTATACTGATTTTCCTACAAAAGAACAGAAACTCACTCCAAAAATGTCAAGGCATTTGGATTGCCTTTCATCATCAAATGAAGATTAGAAGCAAATCTCTGATATGAATCAGGAAAACCATTCAGAATGGTCTGTACAAGTGAACTATCTGGTATAACTTCATCAGCAGAAATCAATTGTTCCTTCAAGTCTTTGATCTTTGTTAGAAAACTATCCATAGAATCATCCTCATTCATGTGCTCACTCTCCAATTGTTTTCAGAGATAACAACATGAGCCTCATTCCTTGCCTGGTATAGAGTGGTAAGTGTATCCCAAGCATCCTTAGCTGTCCTACCAGAGCGAATGTGAGGAATAATGGCACATTTGATAGACAAGTCTACTAATACATGTGCCTTAGCATCTTTACCATCCCAATGAATGTTCTCTACACCAAGTGCAGCAAGAGCCTTGACACAAACAGGAACATGAAGAATATCATCATCTTCAACGCCGTCCGCATCACCTTCAGCAATTATGTTTGCATGTGAAATAGGACATTTTTCAACGCCTTGCACAATGTTCCACAGTGCTTTTGCAACCAATACAGGATGACTCCTATCATCCCACAATGGGTAATCGGTACGGTCCAACTTATCCTCAATAGCCAACATACAGAATACATCACTACTTTCATCCATGGCAATTAATTAAAATACCCTAATGCAAAAAAATGATTGTATCTGAAAAACTTGAACAGAAATATCCATTAAGTTCTGCCAAACTTATAGCAAACTTTGAGACACTTATACCCGTGAACCGAAATGTGTATATATCTTTGACACAAAAAGATAAAATAGCTTGCACAAGTGTTGCGATAGTGCATTCGGAGGCCGAAATGAGCTATGATTGCGATTTTGACACCGCAATGCGAAGTTGTTTTGTTCTTCTAATCACCTTGAGTATGCCCACCAAATTTCATGCAATTCTGAGCCTATGAATGGAGAGGTGTTGAAGACACCCTAGATAAAGCGGGGACCTTCTCTGATACCAATTGTTGGACTTTGAGGTTACGGAAGCATGTGAACAATACAAGGAAGAAGAAGAAGAAGCTTGGAGCACAACTCACAATACTAAATGTATTACCACTACAATGTAAAAAGATAAGTAATCCGTTAGGTCAATAGGCGTATATACAAGATGGCAGAAAAGAACCTCCTAAAGAGGGAAAAAAGTGCCTCGGTGATCCTAATGTGTTCTCACACATCATGACCTAAATATATCAACAGTCAATCATCTGAGTTTTGTTCTCCCGGAGATCACTTAACTAGCAATCTCTTGGCACTAAGATACACTTTTGTAGTGTTTGAGCAAGGGAAACGACTAAGGTCCACATTATCTTGAACACATTTTGGGCCCTCAAAGGCTCATTTTTTGCTTTTCAAGGTTGCTTTAAAGTATTTTTGGGATAATGTTTGGAGCCATCTTCGAGCACTTCGTGCATAGTTCTCTTTAAAAATATTCAAGAACAAGAAGCAGAGTGTTCTTTATACTCCTTTGACCATACATATGTAGATTTTGGGTTGTTGCTTTTTAGCCACACTAGTAAATCTACACGCTTCTTGAATGGTTTTCAGTTGTGGTGGGAGCAACCACTACGAGTTTATGCATGTTTTTGAGCCTAAAGATTGGAGTTGGTAGACACTAGCGCGTGTTGTTGGCTAGTGTCTAGCCTATAAATTAGTCATTGAGTTCCATTTTACAACATGTATTGAGCACATACACACTATGTATGCCTCTATTGATACTACTTATCCATGTCCATGTGGTCATTGAGATAGTGGTTATGTTTCTGTATAAAGACTTTGACAATGATAAAGAGGTTCATGGTGACGTTTTCTTAATTCGGTTACAATTGATGTGAGGATCTTTTTTATGATTTAGGTGGAAGAATTATCATCCTCTCCATAGGAGATGTATGCTAGTTGTTCATAGTTGCTCGATAAGCCTTGTTGGCTTCTTTTGATTAAGTGAATATATGTAGTGGAGTCAATCATTCACTATGCTAGCTTACATGTGAGTAATGAGAGTTTTATTAGTTTTTTACACTCCTCATATTCTCATTCTGTAGAGGAGACTCTAGCACTTTGTTGAATTTTGTCTAGAATCATTCTTTTTTAGCCTTAGTGGTGTTTTGGTCTATTCTAGTTCCATAATCATTCTAGTCAATTCTCTAACATCATGGCATAAGAAATCTTGGGCACATCTAGTGGATTTGGGTCTAGAGCTAGTGTTCTTTAGAGAAGCATTACTTGCAAGGCAAAGAGCATTTTGAGATCTGGAAATTTGATGGCACAAAGTTTCCATTATGGAAGAATCTGGCTAAAGATATGCTGATTTAGAGGAGTTAGTGGAAGCCACTAAATGGAATCTCAAAGAAGGGTTTTGATATGGATGATGATGATAATTGGGATGAGTTAAATGAAATGGGTGGGTCTACCATTCAAATGCATGTGTTCAATAATCTATACTTTAGAGTAATGGACTCTTGATATGGATGATGATGATGATTGGGATGGATTAAGTGAAATGGGCGAGTCTACCATTCAAATGCATGTGGTCAATAATCTATACTTTAGAGTAATGGACTCTGAAAATACAGAGGAGATTTGGAAGAAGTCATTGAATACATGTGAAAAATAAATGGAATCAAATAAAGTGCTCATAGTAGATTTCTATCTACACATATGATATTGCAATCTATCTTTTATGTGTTGCGCGAGAGGATATTTCTCGTAGTGATATATTACATCACAACTCTACTACGCAGGTCATCACCATTCACAGTAATCGATAAATTTTCCAATGTTTTTTACATTATGCATTTCCATATAGTTAACATCTTTTAATTTCTTTTTCTTTTCTTTATTAAAATAATCCATTTGCATAGAATGAAATTCGATATTTGGGAAACTTTCCCAAAACATAAATAATTTGTTAGGCAATGACATGACTCAATCATTTCATTAGTTAAGGTCTATATTCTTTTATTTATCTCTTTAAAATCCTCGTCCAAGTCTTTAGATTTGAAACTTTTGTAGCTCAAATACGAAGATAATACTACATCTTAATCTATACCATGATTTCTATATATCTCTCTTTAGATATTCCTTATTAATTTCAAGATTCCAAAAACGGTTTCATTGGTAGACTCAAGAACGGTTTCATTGGTAGATTCTTTGATGACGGTAAGATTGCATTGCATGGGATTGTTTTCGAAGGACCACTTTTTGGAATGTCGAAGTTAACATTTCTACTCCCTCTGTTTATTCGGTATTTTACTGAAGCAATAAAGGGTTCTCATAAGAAAGAACTCATTATTCTATTCACATTTTCGTTTCGACATACTAATGAATCATAGAAAAATGGAGCTCTACGACATATCTCTCCTAGATGTGTTTGAGTTGTTTGAAATTACAAGGGAAGAACACTTTATATCCAAGGGACCCCTCGTATCTCATGAAGCAGCGGTTAAATGCCTGTCATGGTTAGAAGCAACGAGCTCAAAAGCCCACTAGGGTAGATCTTTGAAAGGGATGGTCTTAAAGCTCAATGAAGTGACTAATTTGAGTGACATTAAAGCTGGATACAAGGGTATCTGAAGGCCGAAGTCAATAACAAGCCCAAAGGTAGGGTCCGCGAAGATCAACATTCAACGAACCAAAAACCAATCTTCATACACCCATATAGACAAGAATATCCAGAGTCACGAGGGTTAAATCCATGCCTCCCGCCCTAGAGGCATTGAGCTCAAACCTTATGCTACGTGTGTTGAGACTCAAGATCCCCTTTATTGTTGGTTAAGGTATTATGCTTTTTTCTTTTTCATAATGAAACAATGGTTTGAAATAAGTGCAAATTCACACTATGCAGCGGTAACAGTAGAGAAACGTGTTAATTCCAGATGGCATACATGATTGGTCAAATAAAAATTAGGAATGTTTCAAACCAAAACAAAAATGTGGCGTTCTTTCTCCCTCGAACCCTGGAACAGATATAATCTATGGCTATAAAATCTTATATTTATTGCACGCCTCCGCTCTATGTGAATGGTAAGGGTGGAAGAACACTCAATCGAGAAATATACAAACAGAATTATGAGATCCAAACTACACCTCTCGATAGAGAGGAGTAAAATCGTGGAGGAAAGAGATATGCAAGCAAGGGCGCCATTTGTTGGAGTTAAGTACTTCACTAAAATAAGAGGGAAACTTATGGAAACTCATATAACTAAGGAAACAAAGGGTAAGTGATGCTTATATAGAAGTTCTAATTTTGCTAGAATATAGCTAACCATCCAAGAATCAGCGTAGCATGTTTTCGTGGGTAATTGAGAACATTTGAATTTGATTGATTCTGGTGAACCTCCTAACTTTGGATCCTCTATTTTGATTGGTCTAGTTGCAAGCTCGTATTTGAGTCCTTTTGTATCTTTGAGCCTTGAATTTCAACACTCCTTCTCAAGTCTCAATGCCGAGGTTCTTCATTCCGATGCATGCTTTGAAGTGTTATGGATTTACTCCATCCAATGCTTTGGAAAACATAACTTCATATTTATCATTTGTACCGAAACGCTGCACCTCTACATCCTTTGACATGATCTTCTCCCTACCAAAGTGCCAATGCACATCTATATGCTTGAACCTTGCATGGAGCACCAAATAATTCATCTATACATGCCCTCCATTTCTTCACCCTTGTGAGCACTAATTAGTTTGACATGCACTACAACAGATCTGCCGTATATCCAGGCTTTTATCGAGGGAATTGCACGGGTGCATTTTTGCCCCAATGTCGGTGTAGGTGTTGGTATGCGCATTGGAATTAAAGCACCGGTATAGGCGTTGGTATAACCGTCAGTATGAGCATCGGTATAACCATCGGTATAACCATCAGTATAAACATCGGTATTATCGACACTCATACCGACGGTTATATCGGTGCCTCTACTAGGTGCATTGATGCGTATACCGGCACCCGCTGGTGTACCGATGCTTATTTCAATCGCATTACTGGGACTACTGTTGCGTATACTGATGACCATATCTGCAAAAAAGTTTTTGGGCAGAGTGTGTTGTGTTTTGCTACAACAACATTACCATGATGTTGCTTAGCAGAAGACAATACACTCTGCCCAAAAAAAATCGAGTACATATGATGTGTACTCTAATGTCAACCGAAATATGATTTCATAAAACAGATTATTATTGGACACAAAAAAGATAATCAGAATGAACCATGAACCATGAACCATGTACAAAAAGAGTTATATATTTCATAAATGAAGCATGTACAAGAGTGTGGCAAACCACCGTCATATATGAGGCTTTTAGAAAATGTGGCAAAGCATTGCATTGTCATATAAAGATCAAATACAAAATTTTGGTATGCTTTGCATGCTCCATATCAACAGTCCTGCAACAAAGAACATTCATGAAATGAGATAAATTCACATGAGATTTACAAACAACAAGTAAAAACCAAGTTGATAAATTCATCACCTCATCGCAAACGCTCCCATGAAACGACTGCACCGTGTCCCTCCACATCCTTCGATAGTGCATTCAATCCATTACGATATCCAAAAGCCTCCTCCATTCCTGTTGGAGGACGATCCATTGCCAGCTCCTACAACAAATATACAAAACATTAGAGAAACATACATGAGCAGCTTAACACAAACAAATTCAATGAACCAAATGGTACTTACAAACTCGTGATGCATCGTGTCATATCCATCACTACCCAAATGTGACGGTCCAACCGTATCTAAACGTGTGGCTACGACATCTCGCTATTGGCAATATCGATCAGGAGTCTGCTGCTACTCATTGCGATTCATATCCCACTCCTCAACATATAACCATAGAGGCTTTGGTAAGCCTACTTTGAAGCATCATGAGCCTCAGATCATGGATGGGATATAACTTCACATGCGGTGTGTAGAATTGACTCTGAACTAACAAGAGGCTGCCCATCGGCTCGTTGCAACTCCTGATAAATCTTCTCTGTGATATAATTCTTCTGATCTTTATCTTTTTCACTCCATTTCAACATGATAGAGTGTCCAAAATGTATGGAGCAAAGCTAGCATATACATGCACGCATTGCTTTTTCGACCGCATCCATCACCGGAGCTCCATCTCGGATATTATACACCTTGGAATCATCATGACCATGAGCATCCCAAGGTGTACGTGGTGTTCCACGTGGTGTACCACGTGGCATACCTACATCTGAGGTACTCATCCTAGGAGTAGAAGTGGGCGACACAACGTTCGTTGCACTACCTCCACAACAGCTATCTCCTCCAGACCTACCTGTAGATCCACTCCTAGAACCTCTTGCTCCAGAGCACGACCTCGACCTACGAGACGGGCCAGCACCTGTATTGCATTGAGGTGTCGAGTGGACATGACTACTACTAGAGCCAATAGGGGATGGCTGAAAAGATGGTTGTGGTGGAGTCATAAAGCTAAGAGACATACCTCTAACGGGCGTGGCACCACCCACAAGAGTGACGCCAGCAAGAGTGACACCGATAGGAGTGAGGCCGGCAAGAATGAGACCGACAGGAGTGAGGCCGCTAGGAGTGAGGTCGAGGGGAGTGCTACCACGAGCGATCCAATATGGTGATGCAACAACCATATACACGGTAGGTACCTGAGAGATGAACTCTAAGTACTACTCCTCTATCATGGAATGTGGAGTGACTGGAGGATTGTCTCCCATCGTGCTCTGTAACAAAAGAACTCAAATAATTAGCATATGATAATAAAGGTAATATAGAGAAATGGTAGTGTACAAAAGAACCTAGCATAAGAAATAAACAAAAATTAGTATGTACAAGTATTTGATTCAAAAGTCCTCTATTCTAGCATCCTTTTGGAGATCTGATGCACAAAGAATATCTATCTCTATATTGATGACTTCTAAATCACTTGCTATGCTAGTTTCTTCTTGATCATCATTTATTGCTTCATCCTGTATTTCATCTTCTTCAATGACCTCTTCTTCTCGAACAATGATTGCTTTCTCCTTGACTATTGAATGAATCTCTAAGTCCACTACAGATGGACTTTCTTCTGCATCTATGTTCTCACAAATTTTTCTACTGCGTGGGGTGACTTGTAAAACAAATAACCACTCTGGTTCTTTTGAATCTAGTATAAAAACAGTATTTGGGAAGTACAAATGTATCTCTTTCATCCATCCATAATTTTGTGGAGTCGACTCGAAGCAAACCGCTTTTATTCCACCTGACTATTGTGTTTCTTCCAGAGGTGACTACTTTGAAACATTTCACATCAAAAAAAAAAAGTAATCAAACTTCCTAAAAGATAGTCTCAAGATATCTTGAATCACTCCACAATAATCTAGCTGGCCTTCTTGAGCATTATCATCTCTTGTACCCCACTATCAAAAGTAAACCTACTTTTATCGATTCGTGCGATCCGAAAGTGTCATCCATGAGACCATAGTGCACCATATTTAGTATACTCCCAATCACATCCCTTTGCGAGTTATTCTTCTTCTTCAGAGGTATCTTCACCTGCTGCCTTTGCTTTTGAAACTGCTGTGTCTAGCCATCTGCTCGTTGGAAAAGGTGGAAGAGGTCGAAGAATTTCTCAAAGAGGCAAAAATCGAGTGGAATGATTCCTTCGAAACTGATCTCTTTCCTTTGTGTTGGTCTCCTTGGCAAGCTCATTAAGGGAAAAATGAACCCTACATGGGGCTTGTAAGGATCCCAAATTTTTAGGGATTAAGCTTAATTTTGTTCTGCTTTAAGGGGACAAAGTGCATTTAATAGGGCACTTTTTAGTAGGCTAGAGTAGGCTTCTTTTAGGCTTTAGTAGGCCTCTATTTCTTCTTCTAGAAAGAGAGAAAGAGAATCTACTTTCCACATCATCAAACTCGTGCATGTATTTGAATAAAAAAATGGGTTGTTTTTTTAAGTCTCATTTTCAGTGTATATTAACTGAAAAGGGCCTATTTTTTAATATATATATGAGAAGTCACTTTTTTGGGCCCATTTTTTGAAGTTTCTTTTAGAAAAAGTGTAATTTTCAAAATCCCTCCAAAAGTAAGTGCCACATCATCAAATCCGTGACTATGCTTTCCCCAAAAAATGACTTTTTTCAAATTTCATCATTTTCAGCCATACACAGTGGAAAAATACACTTTAACCCATACACATACAAGAAAACACATTTTTTGAGCAAAACATATGCTTTAGAGTCCCTTCCAACTAGTTTTTCATCTTTGTTTTTGATATTGCTGGTCATTAGCAAAGACGGTGTTGACATGTATCACAAACTTCACAGTAGAATGTCCTCATGCTCTTGCATCAACAAGTATCCATGTTCGTGTTCCTAGAGACTTTGCTCCAAATACATGATGCAACAATGATGCCAAGTCTCAAAATGAATGTCATGCAGCCGGAGAAAAAAGTATTGATCTTTGGACTCATGGTTCACTATATGCTCTTGATCCAATATCTTCATACCATCCAACATTCCATAACCTCTCAACTTTACTTCCGTTCATTGGTGCGGGTGAAATTGGACTATTAGGTTACTGCAAGCGATTATCTACACATTCACATGCTACTGCTAAGTATTGGTTCCAACAATATCAACTCCATCATATGAGGGTGGTCACTTTAGAAAGCACAATCATATCTTTACAAAAACAACTTGCACATTTGGAAGAGGATGTTGAAGCAAAACAAAGCACAATTTCAAAGTTAACTGCCAAGCTCGTGCAGCTGAAAGAGACTCCACTTGGTATGAGACATAGTAAAAGAGCATTTTCATCCTTTGAAGCTCTTTCAAAAGGTGGCGGAGCACGCAAAGGACATGTATATGCAACAAGGTGAGTGTTTGTTTTACTTTTATATGTTTTAATGAAGATTTGTAATGGATTTTTTCATTGTGTAGGTCGTTTATTCAAGAAATAACTACTTCATCAACAACACAACAAGTTGATGAATAGCTGTATAAACACCAAACAAATCACTTCTGCTTTAGACTCACCCATAGGAAAGTGTTTTGAGTTATTGTTGAAGCTGAGTTTTCAAAGAAGTTACAAAACCTTATCACAGTGCAAGATGTGCAGGCAATATGTGACGAAGCGGGCATTAGTAGAAATGGGTATACTGCAATGTACACCCTTCTGAGGCAAGCCTTAGAAGCACAAGGTATTTCTCAAAGTATATTTCCATGCCCATATAAAGTGTCTATCAATAAAAAAACTTCAAATGAGGATGTGACTCGTACTATTGGACAATATTTATTCATAGAAGACACTATGCCTACCTCTGTTTATCATCCAAATAATCTCAAGAAGCAATCAAAAATCCTATCTACACAAGGATTTACTTACAATAGATTCAATAATACATTTTTGGATCTTTAGAAGCTTCAACAAGCAATGGTTCACTTTTATATTTCAACAATTAAAGGTACCCCTACTAAATTTTATTTGGTGTTGAAGTTTTATTCCATTCAAGTGTCATATTACGATAATGTTTTCTCTTTTGTGCCGACTGTAATGTTAAGTTAAAGTTCATACTAAAGCTTGATGAGTGTCAAATCATAAAGGATCGGTGACTAAAAAGGTTGAGTGTGGCGCTAATGAATGAAGTTATGGACCATGCAATGAGTGATGAAACTTTAGGAGGGAGGGACCATTTGACTTACAGTGTGCAATCAGAGAGAGATATCCGGTGGTTAGGTGCTATAGAACTTCCCAAAGAAATAAACAATGTTAGTTCATGGATATTTAGTAGGACTCCATGGATTACGGAAGTAATCTCTTCTCAAATACATGGACAAAAGCTTTCTATAGATGATATAGCTGATTTTGAGGTAGAATGGCATTTGGGTGGAGACCTTAAGAGTATAAAATGCATGTTAGGTTGTAACCAAGGAGCATCTTTTCTCTATCCTTGCCCATATTGTACACAAGGTTACAAAGGATCTAAGAGACAGTCTAAACCTGCAAGGGCATTGATGAGAGTTGATGACTCTGAAGAAATTGATGAAACAAACTCATCGAATCACACGGAATGGGAGATATCACTTTTGAGGTGTCCAATGTTATAGGAACCGACTCGTGATAAAATAAGCAATGATTGGAACCCTATTATTCCATTTCCATTAGTCAATGTTCACTTTTGTACTTTGCATGCATTCATGAGGATCTTTGATAGGCTTTTGAATCTCCATGTTGAATATGCATTTGCAATCAAACCACTAGAGAGGTCTACAATAGCAATCCAAAAAATAGAAGATCTTTTGAATTCTATAGGTTGTCATGGTGGCCACGTATCTTTAGTTGTTAAGAAGTATGGTGAGTCTCAAGAGATTTTACAACAAGTTTCAATGACTGGGAAGAAGGCAAGACGTTTCTTTAAAAGAGATGTGAACAGTCAAGATGATGGGAAATGGGAGCTTTGGAAGGACCTCTGTTCAATTACAACAGACAATGATAGTCAGGTTGATCTCATTAACAAGTGAAAGAAGGTTTGGTCATCGTTCGATCAATTGTTACATTTGATGTGTTTGGTTTGCACTAATGCTTCACAATGAGAATTATTCCAAGTGACTTTGAAGGAGTACTTTACAAAGTGGTTCATCTTATCTTGGGGAGAAAGCAACATTACACATTACATAGTAAGTTTCGCTTACATTTTTTTATTTGGTTTTAAACACTATGTGTATATCTTATTGACCAGATCATAGAATATTCTTTTTGCACATGGAGAATATTTTATGAATTGATATGGGTCACTGGACATTTTTCGTACACAAGGAATGGAGAAGTCACATTATAGGGCTAGAGGTGTTTACTTTAAAAACACTCGTCATGGGGGTGGTCTAATCCAATCAAACTATTTAGAAGAAATGTTCAATTGGTTTTTTTGTGCGACATTTGCTAGAAAATATGTAATGGAACGAGCATGTGAGTCACGAATAGCAAAGATTACACAAAAGCTACAACATGATATTGCAAGAGAGAAGTGGATGTCATCGTCAGGACCCATACATCATGCCCAATGGCGTGCACAAAGAGTCTGTGAGGGTTCTGCTTGGAAATAGTTTCCAAACTCTAAAATGCATTATTCTTTTCAAGGTTTTTATAAACCTTTTCACTTCAAATAAAATTTTAGTGTTTTTGCGAATATATTTTTAATGTCTTCAAACTAATTTTTATCCATTTAAATGTGAACATGACAATTCTTAAGTGAAAGGCTATAAATAGAGGTGTCCTTTCTCATTTTACCACTTTACAACCTAAGAGAAAGCCACGCACAAAGCAGACTGCTAGAAAGTATCATGTTGTCTACCCTAGCCATGTGCAAGGTACTTAGTGCCCAACATCGATGACTCCCCACAAGAAGGGTCGAGCCACAAGCCACTCTTCTAAACGGGGTTAGTTCCATGGGTGAAGGTTTGGGCGCCTAATTGACAAGAAATATGGTTGTTGCTACGTAGGAAAGAAATTTTCTTCCCATTTTCCTATTCTTATTTAATTGTTTAATTAAGGGCACTGTGTCATCTAACAGGTGCCCTGAATACTCAGCAACAGCCATGAAACTCTTTAAGCACTTTGCAAATGCCTCATCTCCTTTATGAATGTAGAAAAGTAGGTCAGAGGGGACCCATTTACACTCATATGCTGGAATATCTATAGCATATCTTAATGTATAGAATTCCATAAAATCTGTGATCTCATCGATCACATCGAGTTCATGGCTATTCTCCTTTCAAGATTAGCGAAGGTCATACAAATTCGTACGACCATTGTAGTCTATAGTATCCAAAAACTCCATGAATAGATCTCGAGGAGATTTCATGGGAGTGGAAGTGCTAGCAGCCATTACTTCTGCACGAGAATTCTATTGGCTTGTCTATGCTTTCTAGCTCTTTGAGAGTGCAAATGTGAGAAATGAGTGTATGCATGTAAGTATGCATATGTGTGTATGCATATGTATGTGTGTATATGCATCATTATGTGTGTCTATGTATGCATGTGTATGTGTGTATGCATCATTACGTGTGTATGTGTCTATGTGTGTGTGTGTATATGTGTGTGTGTCTATGTGTATGTGTGTGTGTCTATGAGTGTGTATGTGTTTATGTGTATGTATGTATCTATGTGTGTGTATGTGTATGCATATGTGTGTGTATGCATATGTATGTGTGTGTATGCATCATTATGTGTGTATGTGTCTATGTGTCTATGTGTGTGTGTATGCATTATGTATGTGTATGTAAGCATTTACATTATGTATGCATATAAGTATGTATGTATGCATATGCATATGCATTATGTATGCATATGTGTGTATGTGTGTGTATGCATTATGTATGTGTATGTAAGCATGTGCATTATGTATGCATGTAAGTATGTATGTATGCATGTATGTAAGTATGTATGTATGCATATGCATATGCAATATGTATGCATGTATGTGTATGTGTGTGTATGTCTTTCTATGTGTGTGTATGCATGTATGTGTGTGAATGTGTGTTTACATGTGTCTGTATGTGTGTATGCATGTGTATGTGTGTGTATGCATCATTATGTGTGTATGTGTGTGTATATGTGTGTGTATGTGTGTGTGTCTATGTGTATGTGTGTGTATATATGAGTATGTATGTGTTTATGTGTGTGTATGTGTCTATGTGTGTATGTGTCTGTGTGTGTGTATGTATCTATGCATGTGCATTATGTATGCATGTAAGTATGTATGTACATTGTATGCATATGCATATGCATTATGTATGCATATGTATGCATGTATGTGTTTATGTGTGTATGTCTCTCTATGTGTGTGTGTATGCATATATGTGTGTGTATGTGTGTATATGTGTGTGTAATAAAGTAAGTCTATGATCCAAGGGTCTGGCCGGTTCAAACAGATCTGAAATCGGACACCATTTGGTCATCTGTGTGTATGACCAAAGATCTCGAGTTTAGACTTACTAGGAGGTCTTGTGCTCTTGTGAACAAGTGATCCACTTAGCTTAGTGGTTAAGTCTCAAGGATGTGAAGGACGAGGTCTTGGGTTCAATCCCCATGAGGTACATGGGAAGAGTATTTTGCCCAAAGAGCTCTAGAACCTTCTAGAAGCATCCACTGGACACTTGGCGCACATGTAGTTACATGGCTGACACTTGGATGATTAGCATCCACCTGCCCAAGAAGGCAGTCCCCTGGAGAGAGCTATATATAGAGGCATTTGGTTGGGAGGAGAGTCATCTCTCAAGCTATATATGTGGTGGTCGTAATCGTTGATTTGTTGCATTGGTATCAGAGCTCAAGGTTGAGCTTCCATGGAGACCTTGATAGGCTCACCATCATCTTGCTCATCATTTTTGCTCGCGGAGTCTTGCTCTCTTTCGAATCTCTACACGCGGCTGTCTTCAATAGCGGCCCGAAGTTATCTTGGCAGTCGATGGCCTTGAGTAGCAAAAGGATAGCGACTATATCTGCCATCAGCCCGCAGCGGAATTGAACCCACAACCTATGACTAGAAACACTTCGGCCTATCCACAAGCCCGAAGGCGCTCACAGAACAAGTCGCGGCGTTTCTATTGTTTTGACTTTTCGGTTGAAGAAGCATCCACGAGCAAAATATACAAAGCGCATCTCTACTGTGAGCGAAGAGGGATTCGAACCCTGGTCCCTCATTCGCGAGGAAACTCTACTATCCACGAACGCTGACGTCTGTTCGACAACGAACTGGCGCAGGTATATATTAGTTCATATTTCGCGCTGCAGAAGCTCCCAACCAGAGTAAAAAAGGGTTAACCTTCTCTGGCTGTAAGCCTGCGGGACTCGAACCACTGTCCTCGTCATAGGAGGCCGGTCGCCTATTCAGGAACCACACGGATGTTCATGGTCAATATCGGCAGCCAAGGCAATTTGTCCTGGATAAGCCATCAATAAGGAAGCAAAAGATTAATACTTCCTGCTATGGAGAGTAGAGGAGTCGAACTCACGTCTGTCATACGGGAGCGCGCTGCTTTATCGGAGGCCAAACGGGCGCTTGCGATGCAGATAATATTGCTTGTATTGGTGCTGTAGAAGGTCTCTCAGAAGACAAAAGCTCTATGTTAAGCCATCTAGGATTCGATCTCGGGTGGCAGATATGGTATCAAACTGCTGTAGCCACGTCGCCCACGATTTTTACTTGTCTATGGTTCAGAGCAAAGTCTACTAAAGCAATAAACAGACCTGAATTGCAAGCCCAACTCTCATCCATCCAAGGAGCAAAAGAGGGCCATCTTCAATAGAACGGCGCGGGATTTGACCTTGGGTACCCCGATGGGTTTCGAACCCATGACCATTCGCTTAAAATGGCGGATGTTCTACCACTGTACTACGGGAGATTTGTCAGATCTCTGATTCTTCTGCAACTGAAATATAGAGATGCTCATCGCCCGATGGCTGGACACAGCTAATGGACAACAAAGAGAAGCAACGTTGGATCCGAGCAAGGATGATCGTGCTTATTATTTTCAAGGTTTTGAAGAAATGTGAGCATGGCTATGAAAGTTAGCTCTTCTTAGCATGGAAAAGATTTTTCCGAATGATCAAAGGTGGAAAATAGCTCTTCCAAAGGATCAAGGGAAGGACGTAGCTCTATATGGAGCTAAGTATTTTCCAAGTTATGTTTTCATTTTGATACCTGTTTGCTCAAATGCTTTCATTTAGGATGCATTAATTAGGACTAAAAGCGTAGTCCAATTATGGTTATCTCAATATGAAAGCTAATTAGAGAACTAAACGGTATTGAAATGACGCAAAAGTATACAAAGTACTTTTCAATTTTTGGTATGCAGTTGAAATTTTTATTTCCATTCATGCACAAAAAAGAAAAGATTATTTGTGCATAAAAGAATGTTTTATGCACATCAAGTTCACACTGCTTGGAAAAGGTAGTTAATTCTCCAGTTCACGCACTTGAATAATTACCCTTTTGCCAGAATAGCAAGCAGGTTGTTTTTGCATGGATGCTTGTTTGCATACCTAATAAGCTCAAGATTTGCTTAAGTTCATTACACTTACATGAACATGCATTTGCACCAAAGAATGGGCATTTGTATACATGAACATGCATTTGCATGCAAGTAGATGCATGAACATACGCATGATTTTTTGGTAAATAGCTGAACACATATACTTTCATTCCTTTCTTTTTCTAACTTGACTTAGCTAGGTGGAAAAAATAGAAAATTACCTAGTTGCAAGGATCTTGACCATCATGCAACTAAGTATCTAGTCTATTTTTTCCCAAAAAAAGTGATACATAGGTACCACTTAGTAGGAGTCTTTGTGAGGAAAAGAAAGCATGTTGAAAGTAAGTATTCATTTTTCTTGTCATTAAGATGCCAAGAAAATAGAGCTACTTTCCAATGTGCATGCTCAGTCTAAGTTTGGGAAGAAACCCAGATATTCTTAGCAACTATCGAGGATTTAGTTGTTTTTGGATGTTCATGTTCATGCATCCAAGTAAGGAAGTTTCTGTTGAAACTTGTAAGTTCCAAAATATTTTTTTTAGAAGTATTGAACTTCTAGAATCCCTGGAACACTAGTGTTAGTTTTCAGAAGATATTTTGGAAGTATTGAACTTCTAGAATCCCTGGAACACTAGTGTTAGTTTTCAGAAGATATTTTGGAAGTATTGAACTTCTAGAATCCCTGGAACACTAGTGTTAGTTTTCAGAAGATATTTTGGAAGTATTGAACTTCTAGAATCCCTGGAACACTAGTGTTAGTTTTCAGAAGTGCATCTCGAGGCATGATGTAAGGTCTTCAATCGACGCGGAAACTTTTCAAGGAAATTTGCTTGATTCTATTTAAGCTAACTCAAGGCTTAAAAAAGAAACCAAGATAAATATTAATTGATCTTTAGGAATCAAGTAATTTCCTAAAAGTCATGACAATTAATTATTGTCATTTCTAAAAGAGATATCTTAGGAAATCCTGATATTTCCTAAAAACAATTTAGGAAACAAGTTTTTTCCTAAAAGATTAGCTTCAAGTGGTATAGCCTTGAATCTTATAAAAATCAAGAATATCTTTTATAAGATTAAGTAAATAATTTCAAGTATTATTTGCTTGTGGAAAGTTTTCAAATATGGAGACTTTATTAAAGCACTTTTCTAAAGATAAGAAAAGTATGCTTGGTGGTTTTTAAGATAAGAAAAGCTTAAACAAGAGATCCAAGCCAAGTAATCTTTGGAAATTAAGCTATTTCCTAAAGATAAGCTAATGAAAGAGTTTTATTAACTATTTCACTAGTTAAATGAGAATTATCTTTTGGACAAGCAAAGCCTTAAGTCTTGGTCTTATCCAAAAGTCTAGAATTCCTTTTGAAGATCTTTCCAGTATAGGAAACAATTCCAAGATGAATCATTAGATTGGAAAGCAAACGATTCCAAGATGAATCATTGGACTGTAAAACAAAAGATTCCAAGGTGAATCTCTGCTTCAAGTTATAGCTTAGTATTACTTGATTCCTCAGTAGGAATCAAAAAGTTCTTGAAAGAAAAATCTCCCCAGACATGAGACTAACATCTTTCAAGAAAAGTTATATAGTAAGTCATTCCCAACAAATCCCTAACCACCAGTTTCGGTATTTAAGTCCAAATAAGTGATATAACCTAACGGTATATCAAAGATTCTTAGCTTTGGAATCTGAAAAGCATTTAGAAAATGCTTGGACTTAAGTTGAGGGAAAGATCTCTAAAATCCTGCAGGTAAGTAAAGAAGCTTAAGATAGTTTAAGAGATCTTAAAGATAAAGACTAAGTCTTTATTTTTGTCGCAAGGATCAACCAGACTTGATCAAACTTGGCCATGATTGTCCAAGAACGTGCGATTAGAACTACTCTGTAGATTGCCCAAGTATTGGCAATAAAAATTCCGTTAGGAATTATTCACTCAAGTTCCATCTATTCAATGGAAAATTGTGAAAAAGTAAGCTGTTCCCAGTCTGAACAGAGTGAAGGAATTCCAAAAATGTAGTCTGCAACCGTGAAGACGGTACTTAAGTCTGTGGAAGGTAAAACATAAGTGTTTGCCTATCCTTAAAGGGATTTTGGTACAAATCCAGAAAGCATGAGCGGATGCTTAGACTAAGGCAGTAGAGAGATTCCTGTAAAAGGTCCCGGCCGGGATAGGTACCTAAAAGCACCAGTATAGAAAGGAATCTAAAGACAAGAAGTCATAAACTCTTGTCGCTACAAAATTGGTCAAGAATAACCAATTGAACTTGAATTTGAGAAATTCAAGAACTTGGAATTCTGATTGGTTTTCATTTGAAAACCCCAGTAAAGAAGAATTGATATTCTGTCAAGAGGTTTTCAAGTTTCCAAGGCAAAGCACATGATTATGAGGTGATCATGCGAAGGAATCAAAACCTAGGAAAATCTAGTTAGAGGTAATGCCTGAAACTTCCAATTCTTGTAAAAGAATTGAAGAAATAAGGTACTCTATCAAGAGATGTTTAGACTTTAGGATAAGAATCACCCACACATTAATGTGAATATAAAATAGGATGGTATGGGACACCAGATTTTATACTCAGATTGATGTAGGAAAGATGGTATGGGACATCGGACCGTGGGATGATGATTATCTTTTAGTCTTCATTTGGATCTTGAAGTTACGTTTGATCTTCAAGGGAATTAAAACTTCAAAGAAGAAGTTTAAATTCAAGAAGGATCTCAAGATACTTCAAGACGACTTCAAGATCAAGGAAACTGAAGATATGAAGTAAGTAACTTCCAAGATCTTCTTAGAACACTTCAAGTTTAAGTGTTATTGACCAGAAATATTTGATAAATTCTGAAAGAAGTTGGACTTTGATTTTGAGTTGATCTTTTCAACTAAAGATTTAATTGACTAAGTCAAGCATCAAGTTCCTAGTGTAACTTGATAAAATTCAATCTTTTAGACTCAAAGAAATGCACAAGAATTGCATTCACGATTAGGAGTCAAAAAGATTGAATGTGACCTGAACTTAGTCTCAAGTGAAGCATTATTTGAATACAAAACTCATCAGCATAACCTCAGTGGGTCGACACACTGATGTTGGTTACCACACTAGTATCTTGTGGTTGGATGATGTTTTTTTTATTTGCTTTGAATCTTTTTGAGAAACTAGCTTATTTCTCTTAAAGATAAAGTCAATGCTTCAATATCTTATTGAAATAGATTGTTGAGAAGTTAAAGTCCTGAGTCAACTAGACTTTGACTCATAGCAAGTTTATGTATGTAATTCGAAGTTTGAATTGGTTGTACAGAGTCTTAGTTATTTCTTTCCGCTTTCCAAATCCTTTGGAATTGACTCAGATATGGTATCTGATTTCTTTTACAAAAGACCAGGATTAGCCGGTTAGAATTAGATAACTAACTTGAACATCCTAGATAGATGTTATGTACAAGAACCTTTTCAATCTTCAAAAGATGATAAGTCTAAGTGGACTTATTCATTTGAGTTTGCTTCAAGTTATAGCATAAATGATTTCCTCGAGTCTAGTATACTCTAGAATAAAGAAGTTAGGAATTGCTCATTAGATTGACAATTCCCAAGAACTTTCAGTTAAAGTCTTTGAGAAAAGTGTCCTAAGTTGGACAATTTTCATTTTGAATTTGAATTGGTGAAGTTAGTATGGTTGATTCCACCGAAATGGTAAACTTTCTCTTACAGTTTACATAGGATTTTTTCAAACTCATTGGGACAAAGTAGTCCTCTAGTCGGGTGAAAAAATCAAGTAACTGTTGGATCAAAGTAAACCATTGTATAAACATCTAAGTTAGATGTTTGAGACAACCAAACTTCAAGTTCTCCAAAACAAATTCAAGTAAATCAAGAATTCTTAAAGTCTTGCAAGGGATAAGAATCCCACCTTCATTACTAAGTCCATGCACCAGTCATGCCCAGAAATGAACTCGTAATTTGAATCCACCCAATTCATATATTTGTGCCTAGATCGCACATCTAGAAACTATGAATTGGCCAGGGATATATTTAGATCCACCCTTATTATTCTTCACTAGTTTGTACTTTGTCCCGTTCATCAAAGTGCAAACCCGGATAGTGTTTTGAATCATTTGGGCAGGGATGCCACCACAGAGATGAGACATGTTCTTCCAGTTCTAGAACATGACCATGTTCTTCCAGTTTTAGAACATGAGGCTCGGGGGTTGCCTACAGTATGTATATAGCTCTATTTTCGAGGACGAAAATCTTTTCCAAGGGGGGAAGAATGTAATAAAGTAAGTCTATGATCCAAGGGTCTGGCCGGTTCAAACAGATCTGAAATCGGACACCATTTGGTCATCTGTGTGTATGACCAAAGATCTCGAGTTTAGACTTACTAGGAGGTCTTGTGCTCTTGTGAACAAGTGATCCACTTAGCTTAGTGGTTAAGTCTCAAGGATGTGAAGGACGAGGTCTTGGGTTCAATCCCCATGAGGTACATGGGAAGAGTATTTTGCCCAAAGAGCTCTAGAACCTTCTAGAAGCATCCACTGGACACTTGGCGCACATGTAGTTACATGGCTGACACTTGGATGATTAGCATCCACCTGCCCAAGAAGGCAGTCCCCTGGAGAGAGCTATATATAGAGGCATTTGTTGGGAGGAGAGTCATCTCTCAAGCATGTGGTGGTCGTAATCGTTGATTTGTTGCAGTGTGCATATGTGTCTGTATGTGTGTATGCATGTGTATGCATGTGTATGTGTGTGTATGCATGTGTATGTGTGTATGTGTCTATGTGTGCATGTGTGTGTATATGTGTGTGTATGTGTGTGTGTCTATGTGTATGTGTGTGTATCTATGAGTGTGTATGTGTTTATGTGTGTATGTGTCTATGTGTGTGTATGTGTGTATGTGTGTATGTGTATGCATGTATGTATGCATATATATGTGTATGCATGTGTATGTGTGTGTATGCATCATTATGTGTGTATGTGTCTATGTGTGTATGTGTTTGTGTATATGTGTGTGTATGTGTGTGTGTCTATGTGTATGTGTCGCTACACGTCTATGAGTGTGTATGTGTTTATGTATGTGTATGTTTCTATGTGTGTATGTGTCTATCTGTGTATGTGTATGCATGTATGTATGCATAGGTTTGTGTATGTGTGTGTATGCATTATGTATGCATATGTGTGTGTATGCATTATGTATGTGTATGTATGCATATGCATTATGTATGCATATGCATTATGTATGCATGTATGTATATGTGTGTGTATGTCTCTCTATGTGTGTGTGTATGCATATATGCGTGTGTATGTGTGTATGTTTGTATGTGTGTGTGTATATGTGTGTCTATGTGTGTACGCATGTGTATGTGTGTGAATGCATCATTATGTGTGTATGTGTGTATGTGTGTATGTGTCTATGTGTGTATGTGTGTGTGTATATGTGTGTGTATGTGTGTGCGCATCGGTGTGTATGTGTGTGTGTATGTTTGGATGTGTGTGTGTGTATGAATGTGTGTCTATGAGTGTGTATGTTTGGATGTGTAAGTGTATATGTGTGTATGCATGTGTATGTGTGTGAATGCATCATTATGTGTGTCTATGAGTGTGTATGTATATGTGTATATGTGTGTATATGTGTGTCTATGTGTGTATGCATGTGTATTTGTGTGAATGCATCATTATGTGTGTGTGTGTCTATGTGTGTATTTGTGTGTATATGTGTGTATGTGTGTGTGTATGTGTGTGTATGTGTGTGCGCGTCTATGTGTATGTGTGTGTGTCTATGAGTGTGTATGTGTTTATGTGTGTGTATGTGTCTATGTGTGTGTATGTGTCTATGTGTGTATGTGTGTATGTGTCTATGTGTGTATGTATGCATATGTGTGTGTATGCATTATATGTGTGTGTATGCATTATGTTTGTGTATGTATGCATATGCATTATGTATGTGTATGTATGCATGTGAATTATGCATGCATATGTGTGTGTATGCATGTAAGTATGTATGTATTTACGCATATGCATATGCATTATGTATGCATATGTGTGTGTATGCATGTAAGTATGTATGGATGTACGCATATGCATATGCATTATGTATGCATGTATGTGTATGTGTGTGCATGTCTCTCTCTATGTGTGTGTATGCATATATGTGTGTGTATCTGTGTATGTGTGTGTATGTGTGTGTGTATGTGTGTGTATGTGTGTGTATGTGTGTGTGTATGTGTCTGTGTATGTGTGTATGTGTGTGTATATGTATGTGTATATGTGTGTGCATGTGTATGCATTATGCGTGCATGTGTGTATCCAACCTTATTTGTGTATGTGTATATGTGTGTGTATTTGTGTGTATGTGTGTGTGTCTATGTGTATGTGTGTGTGTGTATGTGTGTATATGTGTGTGTGTACATATGTATGTGTGTGTAAGTGTGTGTGTGCGCATACCTGCTTGCTGTTAGTTTGTGTGGCCCTCTCTCTCTCTCTCGCTCCCTCTCTCTCTCTCTCTCTCTCTCCCTCTCTCTCTCTCTCTCTCTCTCTCTCGGTCTCTTCTTGCTTGCGTCCAAGTCCCAGCACAAATGTGCCGAGAGAAATCAAATTTTGTTTTTTACATTCCAGAGTGTCGCATATGCGACGCTATGCAGTTTACCAACGTTGCTTACACCGTCGCTAGGCAGCAATGAAATTAGCGTCGCATAAGCGACGCTAGGATCACTTATGCAACGAAGGTTGGGGAAAAAAAATTCAAAATTCCTACGGTCGCTTATGCGACGACCTCATCCCATAAGCGATGGTTCCCGTTTTTTTTCCAATTCGGGGGAATCGATTCGCCCCCCTTTTTCTTGTAGTGCTACTCCATTTTTTTCAATTGGACAATAGCTTATCTCCACGACCATGTCCTCAATCAACTCATGCACATAGTGATACAAATTTTCTATGTGCTTGCTACGTGAATGGAAGACAAGATTCTGCATGATGGCCATGCAACTTTGGTTGTCGCACTTCAACTCTGTAGCCTCCTATCCTTCTCCTCCTATGTGCCATAGGAGCCTCCCGAACCATACTCCTTCACATGCTACAACACATGGAGCTTTGTACTCAGCTTCAAAAGACGATAATGCGACAAACGATTGCTTCTTACGATCCAAGAGAAAATCCCCGATCCTAAAGAAAATAAACATCAAGAAATTGGTTTTCTAGTATCAATATCTCCTTCCAAATGTGAATCGCAATATCTGACCAGATATGATCCCTCTTCATAAAGAATATCATAATCAGTGGTTCCTTTCATATACTTGAGTATCCAAATGCTTACTTCCAATGATTTTGGCAAGGCATATTAGAGAACCTCCTTACTACTCTAACGACATAAGAGATATCTAGTCTACTATTGCATACGTAGATGAGACTTCCAACTGATTTCCTGTATCTTCCAATATCCTTTGGAGGTGAAGTATCTTCAACAGATAATAGTGTGTTGACTTCCATAGGTGTAGAAATTTCCTTGCAATCCTCCATGTTGAATGTCTTCAAGATCTATCTTGCATACCAAACTTCAAGGCCTAAGCAATAATGCATTGAGCCCAAGTCCATCATTTCAAATTTTGAACTCAAGGCATCTTTCTTTTGTTGAAAAAGAGCATCATCATCTCCTATGTATAATCAGAAGGTCATCTACATAGCATACTAGCACAATTGTCTTCCCTCCTCTCTTTAGAACATACAAGTTATCATCAAAAGAACATCTTTTGAAACCTAGATCCAATAGATACTTATCTATCCACTGTCTACATGCTCTCACAGCTTGTTTCAGCCCTTATAATGCCTTCTTCAGCTTACATACCTTGTTCTCTAAATGGGGAGCCTCAAACCCAGATGGCTGAGACACATATACCTCTTCCTTGAGGTCTCCATTCAAGACCGTTGGTTTGACATCCATGTGATAGACTAGCCAAGGCTTATGTGCAACCATAGCTAGTACTACTAGGATAATATTAATCGTTTTCTTCAACTTGTGAGTAACCCTATGCAACAAGTCTTGCTTTGAACTTTTCCAAAGTACCATTAGCCTTGTACTTTAGCTTCTAGACCCACTTGGTGCTAATGAAATTATGCTTAGGGGGTCGATCCACTAGCTCCCAAGTTCCACTTTTCATGATATTGTTGTATTGTATTTGCATGGAAACCATCCAATTCGGATCATGGAGTGCCTCTTCCATATTGGTTGGTTATTTTGCTCATTCTTGAATGAGCTCAACTATGAGGGTTATGTTCACAATATGGGCACTTGCGCATCTCTATTCCTCTATACTCTATGATTGCCTTCTTCCATATGCAACCTATTCTAGTGAATGTGGGATGGGTTTTGACGAGTCATGGAGCTACCTCACCCAACGTGGCAATGGCTTTTCTCTTATGTAGAAGGGATGGTTCATAGTGGATTGCCCCTTCACCTGATGATAAAGTGGAATCTCTCTTTTCCTCCTCCACTACATGAGGCTCCTCCTCCTTAAAGACTACATCACGACTTGCCATGATCTTCTTAGCCTCATGTTCATAAAGCTTATAAGCTTTCTTATCTTTAGTGTGCCCTAAGAAGATACATTTGATGTTTTTTGGTTGAGTCTTATTTCTCTCCCTATCTGGAACATGTACATAACATTCACTTCCAAATACTTTGAAATGGGAAATAGATGAATGTTTACCAGTGTAGACCACCTGTGGAGTCTTTCCATCACGTGCCTTGGTGTAGCTTCCGTTCAAGATGTACATAGCAATGTTGACAGCCTCCACCCAATATAGATTAGGCAAACCCTTTCCCTTCAATATGCACCTTGCCATCTCCATGATGGTTTGATTCTGATGTTTTGTGAAACTATTCTATTGAGGACTATGTGTCAATGTGAGTTGATGCTTGATTCCTTTAATCTTGCAAAAATCTTCAAACTCTATTGATGTGAACTCCCAACCGTTGCTTGTCTTGAATTTCTTCATCTTTTTCCCTGTTTAAGTTTCAACAAGTTGAAGCCATTGTTTAAACTTACCGAAAAAAGCCTTATCGTGAAGGAAGTACACTCACATCTTCTTGCTATAGTCGTTGACAAGTAACATGAAATAGGAAGATCCACCCAAGGTCTTTGTAGGTATTTTTTTGCACAATTCAAGATGCACCAAATCTAGAGGATAGTTTGCTCTGTTCTTGCTTTCTTGTGGAAATGCATTCCTCTATTTCTTTCCAATCATGTAACCTTAACATGGTTACTTCATTTTGGCAATTGATGGTAGGTGTGCAACCATACCCTTGCAACGCATCTCCTTCAGTATATCTGATGTGGCCGAATCTCTCATGCCATAGCTTACTTGTGTCCACACTTATAGTGGTTGTAAGAGTGGACAACTCATCTAGGTTATTCCTCCTTATGCGAGTCCCAACAACATTGTTGTTACTACCCATAATCTTAGCTTATGCCTTATCAAAAGATACTTGATGACCTTGATAAATTATAGAAGCTATTGAAAGCAGATTTTTTTTTATTTCTAGAACATACAATACATTTGAAAGCTTTTTGACATTCCCATTAGAATTAATGAAAGAAATCAGACCTTCACCTTGTGCACGATATCTTGCATTGTTGCCTACCTTTACTGTGATGGGTTCCCTTAGAGGTTGTAAGGAAGTCTAACAATATTTTTTGTTTTCCACATGACAAAAGGCACCACTGTCCAACACTCATTCCTAAATCTTCAGCAAAGGAGCATACCTCCTCCATTGTAACAAATAACTCAAGATCTATTTCTATAGTGTTGGTAGACCGCTTGCCCTTGCCACCTTTTGAAGAGCCATTGTTCTCTTTTGCCTTCTTGATGTGATAGTCTTTGATTCTACGTCCTTTCTTCTTGTAGTGGAAACACTCCCCCTTGAACTTCTTTTTGTCATTTTTGTTTTTGCCTCCATCTTCTAAAGAGTTTGCTTTGCCTCCTTTGACATTCGCTATGCATGCAACATCTCCTTTGCTTCCACCACTCCTTGCCTTGAGCCACAACCTGTCCTCCATAAGTAAGGCACTGAACTTTTCAAATGTTAGTGGTTGAGGTTTGATTTCAGTATTGAGAGTGGTTACCAAACCATTAAACTTAGGTGGACAAATTCAAAGACAACATCGAGCTAGCTCCTCACTTCAATTTTTTACACCTGATCTTGCCATTTGATCTCCTAGATTCTTTATGCAAGTAATATACACCTCTATAGTCTCCAAATTAGTAAACATTTCTACTCATAAGTGATTCTCCAAGTTTTGAATCCATGTCTAGTTACAAATTTCATATTGATTCTCAATGTTCCATGCTTCACATGTGTTGGTAGGATGTTGAATGAGAGTTAGAACACTATCAGTAGTACTTGTAAGTAGAGCATAGAGTGCATCTTTATTTCTACATTTCCAAGCACATAGAAGATCAACATTAGGAGGAATCATTCAACCACGATTATTTGGATGAGGTGTTTCTTGGGGCTCATGATTATTTTCAAGAACGGTCTCCAAAAGCTCATATGAATCAAGGAAAGAAGTGATTTTAAGCTTCCACAGGGTGGAGTTCACACCATCAAGTTTACCTTTCGTGAAGGCAGGTGATCGTATCCACAACCTTGGTATTACTGACATCATTGCTACTCCTATCTATGCTCCACCTACTCCTGTTGATGAATCACCTTGATTCCTAGTTTTAGATGATGATGTACCACTTGACATCTTCTCTCTTTCATCATTGAAACCTCTCAAACCTCTATGTGTTTGATTCTACACCACTCAGAGCATCTTGAGCTCTGGTACCATGTAAGAAAATAAACGCACAACAAAATAGACCAATAGACAGAGTTGAGAGAAAAATGAAGATAAAGATAGATGTAGATTGAGAGATAGGGAATTCTCTCAAATTTCCAAGCATAATGTAGTCATAACGATGGTTCTTGCCACCCGTGTGATCCCAATGTGGAGCTTAGATGGCAATCTAGACTCTAGATGAAGGGCTTACTAATGTGCAACGCTATATAAAGCTCAACCTTGGCCATGCTTATATAGCTTTTACAAGGGGAGTGAGTATAGATAAACTTCTTTGTTAGTGTCTATAGAAACTCCAATTTTTGGTCTCGCTTCGATGTCTGGTGGAACACCCGATAGTCCGGAGATTTTGGTTGGGAATGAAAAGACACATAATACTCAATGTATGCAAAATCAATCTCCACCAAAAGTTG
The DNA here is from genome assembly GCA_020310875.1 of Ceratopteris richardii. Taxonomy (NCBI): domain Eukaryota; kingdom Viridiplantae; phylum Streptophyta; class Polypodiopsida; order Polypodiales; family Pteridaceae; genus Ceratopteris; species Ceratopteris richardii. The sequence goes on along the minus strand of CM035434.1, from coordinate 135,996,613 downwards.
TAGTAGATATCATAAAAAATTTAGAAGACCTATTGGCAAAAGCAATCAGTACCAGAGAAGGGTGGAGAACACCTATAGAGCGACGAATTGTGATTACCTTCTTGAGATTTTGGAGTAGCAAAAAAGCACATCTAATAGAAGAACTAGAACCCCTCCAACAATTTAACTTGGAAATTCTAGGGCAGTTAGAACAAACTATTGGTCAAAAATCACCTACCAATTCCAATTCTAAAGTCATTGTGGATGCACTTGAGTATTTGAGCCCCAAATTGACGGTGGACCTACAAGGTGGACAAAGAAGGCAACATCCACTTGTGGTAACCTACACCGAATTCGGTAGATTTCTAGGTGACAACCCAGATGCACATATTTGAACATTTGAAATCAATTATAGTGTATTAGATAACCTAGATGATGATGAGAATAAGGCTTAACGTATTCCAATCCACACTAGTAAATGTAGCTACATGATGGTTAACAAAATTCAATTTAGATTACTTTCAACTGTATAACACAGTCAAATAAGTCTTCTTGCAAAGATTTCGATTGAAGAAAAATCTAGCACAAAGTTTTGAACTCTCACAAAATAATAGAAAAAAGCGAAATCAGGGTATGCAAGAGTATGCAACAATTTTTCACACTAATCTGAGATAGCATCTTGCCACAAATGCCAATTTATTGGCGAATGTTATCACGGAGTGGTTCATCAATGGTCTCAACCCACAACTCCATCAAATTATGATTATCTGATGTATTGGTGGTATGACTTTGGATGCCATTATTAAATGACTTTGCAACTTGAACATAAAATTGGTGGTTTCGCAGGAGATGTAGAGTGGATGAAGATAAAAAAAAGAATAATTTAGAGAACATTCTAAAATAAGCTTTTTGTATAAAATGTAAAATCCTAGCCATGTTGTGGCTAACTATGCATTGAATCAAGTATACTATGAAATGTGTGAAAATGGAAGTCATTGCACTAAAACGTGCCCTTATAATGCCAAAAATCAGAATTGCCTAGTAGTGAATGCTATCATGCAAGAACCTAGAGAACCCACAACTACTTATGTTCCATGTCATCGTTTCAATAGAACCTATTTTCCATATACAAACTTTTGCACAAAATGATCGGGAAATTTTAATAAAAAATGGTGTTTTCAAGGTACTCTCAATACTCCTAATAGAGGATTTCAATCACATTGTCATTTCTATGGGGAGATAGGCCATATCCAATGTCACCACAAAGATGTTCAAGATTATGATAAACAAAAGAAGGACAAGTAGAACCCAATGTCAAATATGGTCATCATCACACCTGTAGAAGCACATGCTGCTATGATTCACACACAATTTGGGAAAGTGTTGCAACCAAGAATAGAAATGTTTGAATCTGGATTTAAAAAACAACAAAGAATGCTAGCTAAATCAACGAAATGGGCTGAAGAAAAAGCTCCAGTTTTTTCCACTCGTACATTGTTGAATTCCTAGGTCGTAAAACCATCAGCACCAACTGCATCACAATCATTGGCCTAATCAGATAAACCATCTAAGAAATCATCCCATTGAAAGGCATGGGATGTTTTCTTGAAAGAACCTATCAATCTACCCTTTGGACGATTGTTAACCTTAGTACCTAGCATTCAAGAACAGTTTCAACAACAAGTTAGCACGGACCAGATTTTGGCACCTACCACAACTACAATACATTCAAAAACAAACTCAAATGTCAATCATGTGATTCGTAGATTACGGTCGGGTACAAAAACCATAACATTACGAAGGTTTTTATAGATGGTGGCTTTGGAGTCAACATCGCTACTGCAACCTCGTGCAAGAAATTAGGATGGAACCAAATTGAATCAGTGAAATTCTTTGTCGAAATGGCTGACCAATCTAGAGTACACCTTGTTGGGTTACTTCCTAATGTTTTAATCACACACTAAGGTGTTGACTTCCATATGAGTTTTGTCGTTCTCGACCTTTTGGAGTCTAGTTTGGATCACAAATTACTATTTGGATAACCTTGACAAAAACAAGGCAAAGTGCTGTTGGATTGATAATCTCATAAGCTCATTTTTAAATGCAGTCACCGAAAATATACTCTTCCTCTCGATGAATTCAAACCTTGTGAGATACACCCTAGATCCTATGTCACGGAACCTGTCCATATGTTGGACAGAATCTCTAATGAGAAGGAAACAACATTCCTCTCCACTAACCAAGATCTCTCTCTTTAGGAACTGTGGATTTACAACACATATTGGAATACTTGTGTTGGATGTCTTGTACGGGGGGTGATAACCTTCTTGGCCAGCAATCATATGTCCGCAAGACCAATTGGTCACATGTCACTTGGCCGATGACACCAATCCATGGCAAGTAAAAATTCAAGTTGATTTGGATGAACCTTTTAAATGTGACCTCGTAGCACTATTAACCAAATTTGTTGAAATGTTTGTGTGGTATTACGAAGACATGAAGGGGCTAGATCCTTGAATTTACCAACATTGAGTTGTGCGAAAACTGAACATTTATTTGCCTAAGCAACAAAGTTATAGGATGAATCCTCACTATGCCAAACAAGTGAACGAAGAACTTGATCGCCTATTATGTGTTGGGTTCATTATCCCTATTGAACATGTCGAATGGACATCCCCCAAAATGATGGTACTTAAGAAAAATAAACAACTACAAATTTGTCTGGACTACCAGGAGCTTAATGTTGCCACCATTCCTGATCCTTTCCTCTTACCTTTTTTGGATAGAATGCTTGATGAAGTAGCAGGCCATGAAATTTATTCCTTTTTTGATGGGTATAGTGGTTATAACCAAGTCTGCATGGTTGAAAAAGACATTCCTAAAATGGCTTTCATTGCGAGTTAGGGAGTCTACGCTTTTACAATTATGTGGTTTGGTCTCCATAATGCCCCTAGAATCTTGCAATGCTATATGCAAGACATCCTTTCCCCATATTTGGCCAGTTTTACATGGTTATCTCTTGATGAATTTTCAGTTTTGAGTGCCAAACTGGATCGTTTGCTGCATCTCCAACTCAATTTTTTAAAGTAAAGAGAATATCAACTTTGTCTCCATTTTTGTTGTGACGTGTGGTAAATTGCTTCAACATATTATTTCACACCAAGGTATTCGATTTGACGTGCATAAGGTGTAGGTTATACTTCAAGCCCCACCACCAAAATCACCCAAGGAAGTTCTTAGCTTTCTAAGATAGATCCATTGGCACGGTCATCATTTTTGCTTGCTTGCACATCTCACTATCCCACTGACTCAGTTGACGATTGTCCCTCCTCGTGATTTTCATTGGACTGATGAGTGTAACACTAGTTTCTCTACGTTAAGCAGTTACTCATGTAGGATCCTATAGAGCCTCAATGGGACTTACCACTCCATGCATTTGTTGATGCATTTGATATCACTATTGGAATGGTTTTAATGCAAATCCATGAAAAATGGTATTGTCTGGTACACTATGCTAGTAGACCTCTAGCCCCTATAGAATGAAACTATTCAGTCATAGAAAGTGAGCGTCTTGGCCTTATTTATTCCATTAAAAGGTTTCAACATTATTTGCTTGACCATAAATTTACTTTCCACATGGATTTTTTGCCTTAACTAATTACAATGACAAAACTTGGGTGGCCGACTAGCATGCTGGGTCCTCCTGTTGCAAGAATTTAATTATGATGTTATTCATTAGCCCAAGTCATCGGACACTATTGTTGACTTCTTTTCCCCTCTTGATTCGGGTGAAGTGATCATTGGGGAGGATGATTCATCTCCGGCCATCTAGACTGTTTAGCCTAGTACTTCTTTCGATTTGTTAGGATTTAGATGACTCCTATTATGATACTCTCTTGACTTTCCTAGCTACTGGTTGTCCTCCAGATTCTCTTCCCATTCCTTCTCGGTAGAAGTTGGCATTGTATAGCCATCAATTTTGTATTATTGTAGGTTAATTGTACTACTCTGATCCTTCGGGAGCTTACCTCAGCGGTTTCCCCACTCATGATTTTCCCTCGATCTTGGCCTTAGCAAATTCGGCTCCCATTGGTGGTCATTTTTCAGTGGATTTAATGTATAAGAAGCTCTTGTAGAGTGGCCTTTGGTTGCCCACGATGCAGGGTGATGTTCATGCTTATGTGTAGACCTATGATTCGTATAAGTGTACTAGCCAACCCCTTCTTTGGCATTATTTTTCTCTTCAACCCATCCTTCCTCTTGAATCCTTTCAAAAGTGGGGATTGGATTTCATCGGTCCCATCATTCCCTTGATATTCTTACGAGTAATGAGTACATTCTTACTTGCACAGACTATGCCACTCGGGGGGATGAAGCCTGTGTTGTCAAGTTAGCCACAACTTTGGTGGTTGCAAAACCTTTGACTTGAGATCTCTTCCCATGGTTTGGTCTTCCTTTGGAAATTGTGCTTGATCATGGCACACACTTTCCCAATGACTTGATTCAAGCCCTTAGACAGTCTCTCCATATTACCCATAAATTTAGTATCCCTTATTATCCGAGAGCTAATGGTTTCGTCGAAAGAACTAACAAGTTGAGCTTATTGATCCTCTTAAGGAAACTCATTCTTGATTGTCTCTAATGCTGGGACCAATTATTGTCTGTAGTATTATGGGTGTATCAAACTACTTATAAACTCACTACTAGTTATGCACCTTTTAAATTGCCTTATGGGATTGAGGTCATTGCTCCTATGGAACTTGTTGTGGGTGGCTCTTGAGCACAAACTATTGCCTAAAGACTCGTATGCTTCGATCAATGACCTTCGCTTGTTAGATGAACAACATTTTGAGACTTCTCTATTAATGCAAGAAATGTAGCTTCGACATGCTAAGACTCATGATCAGTTTCTTAGAACCTTAATCTTTCAAGAAGCCAATTGGTCTTGTTTTAGAACCCGTCGCTTATGCGACGGCAGCGTCGCATAAGCAATGGTACCCGTTTTTTTTTTTCAATTCGGGGATGTCGTTACGCCCCCCTATTTCTTGTAGTGAAAAAAAATGGAGTAAAATTGAATATCCTAAATGAGACAAAATGAGAGAAGTGCATTTAATGTGAATCTGACTTCGTATGCAATGCTTTTAAGCTTTGATCCATATCATTTTCTATCCAAAAGAAAAGCTGGAAATGTACTACGTGCATGTGTTCAAGAAGGTAAAATGAGGCAACAACGACTCTAATATCATGTAAATATGAGCTCTGGAGCTCAAAGTATACCATTCAAAAGGTGTAACAAAATTAAAATAAAGGATAGCGATACAAAATAGAATTATATGAAGTCTTGTCCTGTAGTTAGATTTTTATAATGAATGTGCATGCAAAAATTTATACCCAAGATTAAAACTACATAATGCATCGATGTCATGTACATCATGAGAATCAAGAAAAATATGTAATTGGATACCTTAAATGAGAGTTCTTAATATGAAAATCCTTCTCACATTTAATAAAAAGTTTACTTCCATTTCTATAAATTCAAGAGTACTTGGTTTTAAGTGATTCTCTCGATACCTTACTAACTACTTATTCTTAAGTGATTCCTTACCAAGTACTAGTTGTGCCCTTTCTATTTTCATGCATCCCTATATGTGGACGCCCAAATTGGACACCATTGTATCCCATACTCTCTTATCTTTTCCATATAAGATAGATATATGTGAAATATCTTCATGCATCACTTCCATTGCTTGATAGCTATCAGGCCCATCAAATAAGATTTCTGTAGGCATACTAGTCCCTTCTCTATGGGCATACTAGTCCCTTCTCTAGTCGCCAATTTTTTTTTTTTCCTCCTTGTGCAGCGGCTAATTCCACCATTTACGATTGGAAGAGAAGCATGAGTTCTTCGAGAGTGCAGGAATTGGGCTCCTAAGGTCTCTTTTCTCTTGAATAGATCTTCCTTTTTCAATGATCTACCCATTTCTTTAACTTCATGATTATAGTTGGTCTAGGAGGCTACTCCACTTCCATTGGTTAATATTGTGGTGGTTACTTCCATTTGCTAATATTGTGGGTGGTTCCCATATTCATATATTTGCGCATACTTTCTAGCATCTTCGAATATTTCTAGGGGTTTCTCCTAGCTATATGTTTATTTTCTTTATCCAACCCCTCAATAAGCGTTGCATTTTTTTTTGTAGTTCATTTAAACCTTTCATATTGTGAATAATTTCTATATACAAGCAAAGATAATAGATAATGGCCCACCTCTCTACATCACTTTGTTCCTATCCTACTCATTCTCAAGCAGTAATGCTTTTAGAAACAGAGTCTCAAACTATGTCGAGCATGTGAAAATAGCCACCGGTTCTTTAAGACTCATACATCACTTCTACGTGTGTGGTCCAAGTGAGAGACTCGCTTCTAATACTTTGTGTTTAAGTGGGGTTCCATTTCTCAAAACGTGTCATGATTTCCCTTGTGAAGGTGGACGTTTTCATGTCTTTAAGGACTTTCCTCTTTTAATTTGCTAGGTGGAATAGGATCTCTAACTATGTCAGGTGTTCTATGAGAAGCAGTTTACCTATCTCAAACTTCTAAAACGACCAAAGAAAATTACATGAGCCTTGAGAGAGTTACATTTGGCTTTTAACTTCTTAAAAGCGAATGGCATAATCAGTGTCATAGTTTATAACTTATTTCTCTATCTAAAATCTCATTATTTTGGTATGGGTGATGCATTTTCCATAGATATCTGTTTTTTTTTAAATTGCTTTCATCATCATATCTAGTTCTTGGTCAATGTTTATGGTCTGCTCAATTTATTGTGTAGTGTTGTCTAACACTTCCTTCTACCTATGTTCCATTTTGAACAACCTTAAAAATCTTGAAATGAAATGGCAGTAAATTGAATATTCGAAATAAGAGTAAAATAAAAGAAATGCACTTCCATTTTATTTCCAAAGCTTCAAATGTAGCTTTTAATTTGGTCCATGTCCGGCTATCATGCTTCACTATCGGAAGGCATTGTAATAAATTGGTTATGTCACTGTTGGAGGCATTTCAATAAATCTTTCTTAATTGGTCACTGAATTTCTTAAGAGAACGGAACGAACAAATAATTCGTTTAAATGGAAGGAGGAAAGAAAAAAGGCAATTGAGTTTTACTGTGCACGCTTCATTTCGGTGAACGCACGACTTGACTTTGAAACAACTCTTTCAATATATTGTTCACGTGCATTAGATCGTCTGGTTGGGCATTTCACCTCTTCATGAGAGAGCGAGAGCAAGGTTTCTACCCCTCCTTATGCCAATAAAATTTTGAGGCCAGTGTATAGCCTTCAACAAAGTTAGACCAGTTTTCTTTGGGTAGTTCTTTCCTAGTATCCCTTCGGGCAGTTTAACCTTTGCTTTGTGGGATACGAGGTGTTCTATGAGTACTATGCCCTTTCACTTGTACAATTGTTCTTTCAATCTAATTCAAGCTATAAGAGACATTAGACTTCAACCAAAGTTACTCTTTAAAAAAAATTAAAACTTTTTGAGTACTTTTTCTTCTTGCATGGTATTGCGCATTGAGTTGTATACAAACTCGCATGGACAAACTGATGTGGGGGAAAACGTGTTTGTGTAGAGAGACAAATGTTTCCGTATGAGAACGCAAGGGCTAAATATCTTCAACACATTTATGCTTTCTACGATTATTTACTATATCTCATGTTCGAGACCTAAGGAGAAAGAATTGGCCAAAGTGGAAAGGATCTGTAGAAACTCTATGGACTAGGGACCCCAATAGGAAGGGGGATTCCAAAAATCAAATGGGAAACTTGTATTAGCTCGAAAGACTCGGGGGGCTTGGGTATTTTGGATATCACTAGGTTGGCTGACAAGTTGGCGGCAAAGTGGTTTATCAAGGCTTGGTGCAATAGAGAGTCTTCTTGGGCTAAATTGATCTTCAAAAATTTGAGAGAACTTACCTTACTTGGTCTTCTCAGTTGGAAGGATATTGGGATCCTCACGCTTTTGTTCTCCCCCCACCCGGTGTCCCGTAAAGGCTCTAGCCTTGTGTGTTCCTTATGGAAGAGTTGGAACAAAGCCAAACAATTCATCAAAGTCAGTGATGAGTGGAAGTGGGCTGTTGGGATAAGACAAAATGACTCTATCTGGTTCTTGATCTGCGGCATAAGGAAGGTGGAGTCTTGGAGCCTCCAAACGGCTAAGTGGCTATGAAACAAGGAGTTCAAACAGTGGAAACAGCTCTAGAAACAAGAGACCGACTAGTGGATCAGGTTTGAAGACTCAGACCCGAGACATAGAATTTCCCTCGAAGAATGGAATCTTCTTCAAAACAGGTGTTTAGCGTGGGACCACTCAACTTCATGCCTTCTCTGCAGACAGGATCTTCCTTGCCTAGAGGGCCTCAAATGGGGCAATGGTAAGAAACTATCCAGAATTCCCAACTTCAGAGAAAACTTTGATGGTCATCACACTCTTAACAAGGTGTGGTGCCTTTCTTGGACTAAACTTTGATGGGAAATTAAGTTCATGTCTATTTGGCACCCCCTTATTGAGATAAAGAAGTCCATTCTCATCTGGCAAATCTTGCATAAGGGTATCCAGTACAATGCAAGGGCCAACAAAGTTTGTGGTGTGCCTCCATGGTGCAAGCGGTGCCATCGATGCATCGAAGACCTTGTTCACCTCTTCTTCGATTGTCCCAAGTCCCGTGTTATCTGGCATCACGTGACACGGATTTTGCGTCTCTCGAACCAAATCAATTGGCAATAGGCGCTGTCGGGTGAGGTGGTTGGCTTCTCATCAAGGCTGTGGAATGCCATCAGAGGCGAGACTCTTTGGAAGATTTGGAGGGAGCGATGTGCTATCAACTTTGGCCAAACCCCTAAGGAGTGGTCGATTGAGAAATCCTTGTTTCTTCTAGGTAAAAGAATCTCCCGCGATAAGACATCTCCACCATTTAGGAACCACTGTATTTATCTCCTCATAGATAACAAGTTGAAACCCAAATGGATCCCCCATGAGGGAGATGGTAGTTTTTTACGCCTCATTTGTAATGCCCTCTAGCTTACCGAATTTGTCCCCTGCTTTGTGGGATTTGGGGGGTCCCATGGGCACTAGTCCCATTCACATGTAACTTTTCTTCTTTATTTTAATTAAAGTCCGGGAGATTACGCCTAGGCCAAACTTCCTCTTATAAAAAAAAGGGTTAAATATCTGAGGTCATACACCTACAATGATATTGATTACATTCTAATTACAGTTTAATTGTGCACTGTGTCGTTTAATTCCAGCGTTTTTTTTTTTTTTTAATATAAAGGAAGTTCGGCAATAGCCTACTCTCCCGGACTTGAATTAAATTAAGAAACAAAGGTACAAAAGAAGGGGACTAGTGCCCACGGGACCCCCCAAATCCCACAAAGCAGGGGAGGCTTGGTTGATTCCTAGGTTGCATTACAAAGAAGGTTGATCACCCTCTCGTCGCCCTCATGCGGGACCCACTTGGGTTTGAGCTTGTTGTTGATCAAAAGGAGGACTTGATGGTGCCAGCGTTGGGTTTCAAAAGAATCAAGCAACAAATTCCTTGTTGCGACTTTAAAGTGAGCCAGATGTCACGAGCTGAATTTAGTGCTGAATCCGGAGGAAAATTGACGTGTGACAAGTCGCGAAAGTGGAATTCAATGGCCATATGAGGTTGAGTCAAGAAGCATACTTCAAGAATCTTCAAACGATAACGGAAGAGTGTTTGTAGGATCTGTTCCACGTCGAAGGCAACTGCAAGAAGCTTCGCAGCACATGCGAACCAAGACGTCCCGACTCCCCTACAAAAGCAGGGCCCAGAATTCCTATTCTCAGGACTCTTTCCGTGTCAAAATCGTCCATCAATAGGAAAGAGGCATGACAAGGTTTATCCGAAGATAACAACACAGACATCTATGCTTCATCTCCGCTCAAGGAAAGAAATGTCTACGCAAGAAAACGCATGAGGTGTTCTATCCGGACTCGTTCATCCCTGGGAAGCACTCATCCTTGGGAAGCGCTATCTTTCGGAAGAAACGTTCGCTTTCTCTGTCTATTCAACCTCCTCCATGTGGACGACAAAATGCTGCATCGCTGTACTTTTACCACTTTTTCGACCGAAGCTTTGTGGAAAACACATTGCTTTTGTTGACTTATATCCTAGATAGAAATGACGAGAAATGAATATCTAAAGGTTACATGCAGCAGAGGTTATGGCGAGGAGAAGCTCAGAAAGAGACAAAGGAAAACCGAGTACGCGTGGATGACAAGATAAAGTGCACCTTGATTCAATTGACTAGAAAGGATGAGTATATATACAAGAAGCATGCCTCCATGCATTGCAGATAGTCACAGGTTTGGTGATGCACATGGTTTACTAGAAGCGTGTGAAAAAAGGTTTTGATAAATGAAAGAGTCTATTAACTCACAAGAATAGATTTTTGACAGTCACATAGTGACAAAGGAAGTTACAATCCCCTCCCCCCCTTTTTCCTAGCATAGCAAAACAAGTTTGAATACCACATTGGGCCTTGCAATAAGGTTAGCATATTAGGTACCTCGAACATTCTTCCTATTTTTGTTGATGAATGAGAAGTCTTCTCAAGCTAGTTGGTCCCCTCCATGAACTCCTTTGGTCTCCCAAAGCAATTGCTTGTTAAGTGTCCTCTTTTGCCGCAAACAGTGCATTTCCTTTTGGTTAAACAATCTTTGGCGACATGATTACTCCATCCACATATGCTAGACATTTTGAGTATAGTTAGAAGCATATCCCTAGGGGAAGCTAGTTTTTCGATCCTTTTCTCCTCTTGTTGCAAAGAGTTTATGACATCCCGTAGGGTTGGAATAAGATCCTTCTCTTTCAAGAGAGTAACAATGTTTACAAAGCACTTGGAGAGGGCCTTTAAAAGTATTGATATTTTGTCTTTGTTAGGCACTAGACATTGAAGAGAATGCAATTGAGTCACTATACTTTTCACCTTATTTACTAGGGATGCTATATCCTCATTGGGTTTTAGAGATAGGCCATAGAACTGCATTTTTAGTGTCATTTTGTTGTGCTTTGCATGAGCACCAAAGATATTCTCCAATGTTTTCCAAGCTTCATATGCATTTTTCTCTTCGTCCACATAGTGTATACATGTGTGGGCAAGTGTGGTGATGATCATTTCGTGGCTTGCTCTTTGCAAAGTTGATGTTGTGTCTTGGATGCTTGAGTAAGCTGTTCTAATTCTCGTTCAGTAGGTGGAGCTTTATTGGCGAAACTCAATACACCTTTGCGCATTAGACAACCTTTCGTTGTCATTTTTCATGTGTGAAAATTTATACCCACAAACTTATCCACACCCTCAAAAGCCGTTATGCGAAAAGGTCTCACCGATTATAAATCAGCAGCCTCCCATTATTTTAAACTAGATACGTGAAAACTATTTACAGAAAGTAGCTCAAAGCTAGATACCTAGGAGTTATTATAGAGCTATAAAAGCTTGAGTTTTTTTTTTGAGAGAAGCTAGTATTATACTATTTAAATAATTCTAGGAGTACAGAGATTAGCCACAACATCCACAACAATATCCGTCCAAAGGTATACAGTGTAACTAATCATCTCTTGGAACAACTAAGGAATAGAACATTATGCTGATGATAAAATCAACAAGGCAGAAGTAAGCCATTATCTAGGTCCTCAGATATGAGATCATTTCTCATGTGTATAGCAATTGTACATCACTACAACAGATCGATGGTATACCGAGGTTTTTACCGAGGAAAATGAACGCGGCTTTATTTGCCGCGACACCGATGTAAAAGTCGGTGTGCGCGTCGGTACCAAAGCCTCGGTATAAGCGTTGGTATATAGCGTTGGTATAAGCGTCGGTATATGGATTGGTATAAGCGTCGGTATTTGTGTCGGTATTACTGACGCTCATACCGAGGCTTTTGCTGGAGGTACCATCGCCTATACCGAGGCCTGTTGGGTGTACCGACGGTTATTCCGATGACACTACTGGGAGTACCGTCGCGTATACCGACAACCATACCTCCAAAATTGTTTTTGGGTAGAATGTTTTGTCTGTTGCTACAGCAACATTACCATGATGCTACTTAACAAAAGACAATACACTCTGCCCAAAAAAAAATCGACTACATGTGATGTGTACTCTAATGACAACCGAAATATGATTTCATGAAACAGAGTATTATTGGACACAAAAGAGATAATCAGAATGAACAATGAACCATGTACAAAAGAAGTTATATATTTCAATAATGAAGCATGTACAAGAGTATGGCAAACCACTGTCATATATGACGCTTTTACAAAATGTGACAAAGCAATGTATTGCCATATGGAAATCAAATACAACATATTGGTCTTCCACTGCCATACACATGCAAAGAAGGTGTGTATGTGTCTATGAATGTATGTGTGTGTGTATGTGTGTATATGTGTATGCACGTGTATATATATGTGTATGTGCATATGTATTATGTGCTCATATGTGTATATGTGTGTATGCATGTGTGTATATATGTAAAAGCCAAGAACCCTAACCCTAACCCTAAAACATGCATATGTGTGTATGTATATGTCACGTGTGTGTATGTATGCATGTGTGTGCGTGTGACTCTCTCTCTCTCTATGTGTATGTGTGTATGTATGTATGTATGTATGTATGTATGTATATATGTATGTATGTGTGTCTGTATGTATGTATGCATGTGTGTGTATGTATGTATGTATGTGTATGTGTATGTCTATGTGTGTGTGTGTATGTGTATGTGTATGTGTATGTGTATGTATGTGTGTATGTGTATGTGTATGTGTGTATGCATGTGTATATGTGTGCATGTGTGTATGTATTATGTGTGTATATGTGTAAAAGTAAAAAACCATAATCCTAAAACCCTAACCCTAAAACATGTATATGTGTGTTTGTGTGGATGTATATGTGATGTGTGTGTATGTGTATGTGCATGTATGCATGCGTGTGTACACGTGTGTGCATGTATATGTGTGTGTGTATGTATGCATATGCATATGCATATGCATATGTGTATGCAATATGTGTATGTATCTCTATGTCTCTCTCTTTTTCTCTCTATCTATATCTCTCTCTTTATGTCTCTCTCTCTCTCTCTCTCTCTCTCTTTCATCTCTCTCTCCCTCTTTCTCTCTCTCTCTCTCTCTCTTATTCTCTCTCTGTCTATCCCTATTTATAATAAAGAACAAAACAATCACTTACATCGATGTAATTCTTTTGAACGCCCTCGTCAAAGCCCAATTGACATCATCTCTTGTCAAATTCCAAAGAATCAATGCCAAAAATCTCCTACAAAACAAAAGAAAAGAGAGATTCAAAAACCCTAATCCTAAAACCCTAACCCTAAAACATGTATATGTGTGTATATGTGTATGTATATGTGATGTGTGTGTATGTGTATGTGCATGTATGCATGTGTGGGTATAGATATATGAGTGGGTATACATATGTGAGTGTCTATTAATATGTGTGTGTATGTAATATGCATGTGTGTATGTACGTATGTGTGTGTATGTATGTATGCATATGCATGTGTGTATGCACATATGTGTGTGTATACATATGTGAGTGTGTATGTAATATGCATGTGTGTATGTATGTATGTGTGTGTGTACATGAATTTGTGTGTGTATGTATGTATGCATATGCATGTGTATGCACATATGTGTGTGTATACATATGTGAGTGTGTATTTATATGTGTGTGTATGTAATATGCATGTGTCTATGCATGTATATATGTGTGTGTGTACATGCAAATATGTGTGTATGTATCTCTCTCTTTCTTTCATCTCTCTCTCTCTCTCTATCTCACTCTATGTCAATCGAAAACAAAACAATCACTTACATTAATGTAATTGTTTGGAGCATTGTCGTCAAAGTCCACTTAGTGTTTTCCTTCGTCGAATTCCAAAAAACTGATGCCAAAATCTCCTGCAAAACAAAAGAAAAGAGAAATTCATAAACCCTAAGCCTAAAATCCTAATCCTAAAACATGATATGTGTGTATGTGTGTATGTATATGTGATGTGTCTGTATGTGCATGTATGCATGTGTGTGTATACATATGTGAGTGTGTATATATATGTGTGTGTGTATGTAATATGCATGTGTGTATGTATGTATGTGTGTGTACATGCATATGTGTGTGTATGTATGTATGCATATGCAAGTGTATGCACATATGTGTGTGTATACATATGTGAGTGTGTATTTATATGTGTGTCTGTATGTAATATGCATGTTTGTATGCATGTATGTATGTGTGTGTACATGCAAATATGTGTGTATGTATCTCTCTCTTTCTTTCATCTCTCTCTTTCTCTATCTCACTCTATATCAATCGAAAACAAAACAATAACTTACATTGATGTAATTTTTTGGAGCATTGTCGTCAAAGTCCACTTAGTGTTTTCCTTCGTCGAATTCCAAAAAACTGATGCCAAAATCTCCTGCAAAACAAAAGAAAATAGAAATTCATAAATCTTAAGCCTAAAACCCTAACCCTAAAACATGTATATGTGTGTATGTGTGTATGTATATGTGATGTGTGTGTATGTGTATGTGCATGTATGCATGTGTGTGTATACATATGTGAGTGTGTATATATATGTGTGTGTGCATGGAATATGCATGTGTGTATGTATGTATGTGTGTGTACATGCATATGTGTGTGTATGTATGAATGCATATGCATGTGTATGCACATATGTGTGTATACATATGTGAGTGTGTATTTATATGTGTGTGTGTATGTAATATGCATGTGTGTATGCATGTATGTATGTGTGTGTACATGCAAATATGTGTGTATCTCTCTCTTTCTTTCATCTCTCTCTCTCTCTATCTCGCTCTATATCAATCGAAAACAAAACAATCACTTACATTGATGTAATTGTTTGGAGCATTGTCCTCAAAGTCCACTTAGTGTTTTCGTTCATCAAATTCCAAAGAACTGATGCCAAAAAACACCTTCAAAAACCTTTATCCTAAAACCCTAACCCTAAAACATGTATATGTGTGTATGTGTGTATGTATATGTGATGTGTGTGTATGTGTATGTGCATGTATGCATGTGTGTATACATATGTGAGTGTGTACATATATGTGTGTGTATGTAATAT
>CM035434.1:135923936-135976436 GCA_020310875.1 Ceratopteris richardii | reverse complement strand
TTACGTGCCAACTTCTTAGAGAAAGTACTGAACATTTGATCAATGTGATCATAAGTGTGGCCAACCAGAAGAAAATTTACCTTAACCTTCTGAAATACCTGTTTTCAACAAGCATGCTTAAATATCCAAAGACTGTAGAATTTTTATTCTCTCTTGCAGTATTATCTAGTTGCAAATATAGAGTTGGTGGCAAAAGACCCTTCCATGATTGCAAAACACGATGAATGACAGTAACTGTAAGGTTTGGATCATTATGCACATTCGGATATGTGAAGAAAACCTTGGACATTACAGTTCCATTGTATACCAAAGCGCCAACCAAATGCATTTGCATAAGGACTTCATCTCCAATGTCCTTAGGGATGCGATAAAAATGTGGCAAACAAGTTTTTTTTTGATCCATACCATCGATCAACAAACACATATAACGCTCCGGATTTCTGAGTGCCTTACTTCGATGATGAATTGCTTTCTTTCTCTCTAATGCTTGACTGTAACGATGGTTGTTAAGAAGGTTTTTAAAATTATGCTTTTCCTGTGGTGTTGTAGCCCCTTTTGCCATGTTTTTCAAAGTGGCGCAAACTGAACATTCACCCATTCTAACTTTACGAGGAATAGAAACATTGTTAAACTCTTCCTTCCATAATCGAGTAAAGTGACGATACAACACATACTTCTCATTTCTATTTTCCATGTCTTCTCTATATATTTGAAATACCTCTCGACGAGTAAAGTTATCTGACAAGTGCAACCTTCCAGTTGTAGGCATAACTTCACAATGCAAGCTAAAATAGTTCATCATCCAATTCATTGCATGACGTCCAACAGATCCTTTGGTCCCAACATGGAACGTATCCAAAATGAGATCCCCATTCAAAAACCCTTGTTGAACCCTATGTATTCTAAAATTTCCTACACCCATTGCAATTTTAAATGTAGCCCTACAGCATGGCATCCCTTGAGTAAAGAAATATTCAAAACCAACACGCGTTACTGACATGTTATCCTCAATCATTTGCATGCAAGAAACAAGGTATATATCTTGCATTTCATTATCTAAATGGAGGAATTTTTCTCTTATGTGCTTTAGTTTCTTCATTCCTAAATTATACAAACATTTCAAACCACAACAATGCTTCACAATATCCAATGCAATCTGTCCATCTGAAGTAAGAAATTTAAATCTTTTTCGACTTACTTCACGAGACCTTCTTTTAAATCGTAGATTGAGCTTGCTTTGCTTTTTCGTTGCTCCACATGCACTTGAGTCAGAAGGGAGATCAATGGTTGGATCAGATGGGAGATCAAGAGGTGCATTTGGTTGAGCAGCATTGCACTGTGAATTGGATAACTTAAATGACTCAACAGAAAACATGGAATCATCAGCACGTTCTAAATCATAGGGATCATCACTTCTCTGGAAAGGTTCAACTGAGAACAATGAATCAATATGAGCAGAGGAAGCTGATGCCCAAGCATCCACTGAAAAGATTGAGCTCATCTTCACTGAGTTCACAGAAGACTGAAGATGAATGACCTTTTTAAATAAGTAGAAATCCGAGATCAAGTGAAGATGTCACATCAAATGTCACATCAAGAAGATATGAAATCAAAAGCTTATTTAAGTACATTAAATAACATTAAACATCAAATTACATCAAATCACTTAATTACTCAAATATACACTAATAAGGGAACCAAAGGTTTGATTCACTTTTGATTCAAATGAGAAACACAGTTGATTTCTAACTACATATGAGTCATTGAGTCTAAGCATTGTGAATGAATCAAAATATATCCAAGTTGAGCTCCAACAGGAATATATAATAAAATTGTTTGGAGAAATTTTACAAGAAGAAATTTTACAACTGGAATATATCCAAGTTGAGTTCCAACTGGAATATGCTATGCCATTGAACACTATACAAGAAGAAATTTTACATTTGGTTAAGATTTCAAGGATTAGGTTTTATTGTGGTCTTGGCTAGATATCAAAGAGGTAGATGAAAGTATATTAAAAAAGAATTATGTGTAGAAGAGGCACACAGAAAGCTTATTCATACATTGATTTTCCATTTCAACAATGTGTTACAAGATAAATGTGAATATGAACTAAAGTGTGGAGGATAACACTATAAAGATGTCATTAATCTCACAACTTAGACCTAATCTTCTCCCAAGCAACAGACTCTAAGAAAAAACTTCTACATGAGATTAGAAATCCTCATGTACATACCATATTGTTGCCATTGAAGTTTAATTTCCATGCAAATGTATATAAATAGTTGCAAGGTTCTGTACTTCAATGTTTATTCATACATTGATTTTCCATTTCAACAGCGAGTTACAAGATAAATGTGAATATGAACTAAAGTGAGGAGGGTAATACTATAAAGATGTCATTAGTCTCCCACATTTAACACAACTTTGACTTGATTTTCTCCCAAGAAAGAGATTCTAAGAAAAAAATCTCTACATGAGTTTAGACATCCTCATGGACATACCATACTCTTGCCATTGAAATGTAAGTTCTATGCAAATGTATATAAATAGTTGCAAGGGTCTATGAATATTTCATTAAAGTGGCTCTGAAACAGCCTATTTGTGTGGGTGTTATTCCCTGGTTAGATAAGTTGACAGATTTAGTTAGCAACTGGACTCATTCAGTTAGATCCAGTTAGTCTCTGGTTGAAGTTACCCAATTGCCTATAAATACCAGAGGAGGAGATCATTCGCATTTTCAAAATCCACGAGCAAGAGAGAGCAGCAGAGCACAGACAGCCATGGAGCACAGAGGTCAGCATACCAGCAAGCCAAGTCTGATGGAGAAGAAGAATGTTGGCAAAAGTACCAAGAGGTAGACAAAATCATAACATAAATAAAGATTGCAAAAAGATTCCCTCTGTATGTTTTTGTAAAAAGTCTGATTTCTAGGTATTTATTTTTCTTACCTCTAGAAATATGGATCCAAAGCATGTACAGCTCGATGCCTGGCATCGACTTTAAGGTGTAAGTCGATGCCAGGCATCGACTTAGGATTGCAAGTCGATGCCAGGCATCGACTTGGGCCCAAAAGTCGATGCCAAGCATCGACTTGCCCGCATCAACATGCACTGAAAAGTCGATGCCAGGCATCGACTTTAGGGTGCAAAGTCGATGCTTGGCATCGGCTTTTGGGCCCAAGTCGATGCTTGGCATCGACTTTTGGGCCCAAGTCGATGCCAGGCATCGACTTTGTGTGCAAGTCGATGCCAGGCATCGACTTGAGGGTAAAAGTCGATGCCAGGCATCGACTTGGCCCAAAAGTCGATGCCAAGCATCGACTTGGGCCCAAAAGTCGATGCCAAGCATCGACTCTTGCACCCCCAAGTCGATGCCTGGCATCGACTTTCACCCTCAAGTCGATGCCGGGCATCGACTTGCACACAAAGTCGATGCCTGGCATCGACATGCACTTAAACATCGATGCCTGGCAACGACCTGAAGCTCAAAATCGATGCCTTGCATGGACTTGGGCCTTTGAAACCACATTTACGTTTGATCTGATATTTCCAAGTGCCTTCAGGGATGCGGAGTACAAGGATGAAAGGCCCATCAAGAAGCTCAGAGTCACCATGGGCTCTGGTGACCAGCAACGTGACAAAGGCAGTGGTCACCAAGCAAAGCCAAAGAAAATTATTGCACCATTATCCTCTGAGAAGGCCAGCAACCCACTAGGAATATCCTCAGGTGGACAGAGTAGCATAAAAATTCCTGTGGAGGATCCAAATATGAAGGAAAGGTCTAGGGAGACGGAGGTCATGAGGACAGATCGTCCACTTCGGGACATGACAAATCTCGAGTGGTGCCTTCAGTACGTTGAAGAGAAGAATGCAGTCCTCCTTGTGTTCGCAGGGGCCTATGGCAGAGGAAAGATCACGACAACACAAGGTTTTCAGTATGGACTTGTTTACAAACTCGATTATGAAGATGAAGATTCTGACAACCTGCTTTTCTTGGTGGAGACATCGAAAGGATTAAGAAATGTCATATGCAAGATGGATTTCTTGTGCCCAGAGTGCTGTGTTCCAGAAGGGCTAGCTCAGATATGCAGAGACTCAGTGAATTTCATCAAGGACCTGATGCCATGGATCCAGGGCAATATCATGCCAACACAGCAGAAGAAGACGACCCCTGTAAAGGCAAGGGGTAAGCAGAGCGTGCAGAAAAAGCCCCAAAAGAAAAAGAAGATAATTTCAGAAGAGGAGTTTTCTGACTCAAGCTCTAGCTCTGGGGACATAATTGTTGCACCTGGTGGAGAGCTTGCATCTGGTGTTCTTGGTACTGAGCAGAATAAGATGAGGGAGGACATAGCTAGAAGAAAAGTTGCGAAGAAGGGGCAGTTGTTCCACCTGCCGATTAATATTATCCACAGGCCACCCGTAGATCCAGTCACAGGGAGGAGGCCCCTTGAGATCAGGGAGCCACATAATTTGCACGTCCAGAATCTTAAGAAGAAAATGAAAATAAATCCTCATGCTACTGTTGTGCCATTCCTTGTCATGGTGGATCCGAATGAGTGCAGCTGTGTGGAGGATTTCAATGAGGGTTTGTTTGAGGATTACACTTACTATGTGATTGGAGGTTCACACTCTGCAGAGGCTCGTAGACAGTTAGTGAAGGAGCACCCTACTACATTTTTCTTTAGGTATGCAGAGTGTAAGATATATGCTGGTCTTACAACTGAGGAAGCCAAGCTTCTTGCTTGGGATCACAACAACGACAATGACTACAGGCAGAAAATGTCCTCCATAGAGAGAATTCGGTTCTTCCACCATGAATATGAAGATTGTCTTGTGAAGGAAGCTGGAAGAATACATCCCAATCTACGAAAGCAATGCCTTATTGAGGTTGGAATTGCATTGGATGAGAATAGAAAGTCAGATGCTTTGAGGAAATATGATCCATGGTTTCAACTGGCATTCAGATCAGGTGAGATCTGGGATCTACAGGATAGAATTTTCACAATGTGGGAGCACAAGGAGGTCAAGGGCCAGAAGCAACGAAAGTCGAGGCCAGACCCACAAGTTGATCTGAAGGGAAAGGGAAGGAAAGTTGACCTTTCAATTGAAGAGGCTCCTGAGGACATGAAGCTGACCCCATGGAGGGCCCTTCAAGGAATCAAGGATGATACATTGATCATATCAACTTTGTCAAGGGTAATCTCGAAGGAGTTAAGCCTGGAGGAGATGGTGACTGAGCTCAATAAGTATGTATGTTATTCTCAGATCCTTTTTCCCTCCTCCCATGCTTCTTGTCTAACCTAGTCTCTTTTATATTTCTGTGTCTGTAGTCATAAAGTGTACATGAAGATTCAGGAGGTGATGATGAAGAGGCTGGGTTGCTTTTTTGGACAGAGGTCCAAGCAAACTATCCAACCACATCATCCTACAAAGCCTTATCAGAATATTTCATCCTGTTTCGTGATTGGGTAGGTTCTCTTATCAGAATATTTCATCCTAACCAATTTGATGCATTGCATGGCATCGACTTGGGGGCATAAGTCGATGCCTGGCATCGACTTGGGGGCATAAGTCGATGCCTGGCATCGACTTGCAGCATAAGTCGATGCCTGGCATCGACTTGGGGGCATAAGTTGATGCCTGGCATCGACTTGGGGGCATAAGTCGATGCCTGGCATCGACTTGCAGCATAAGTCGATGCCTGGCATCGACCTGCAACAAAAGTTGATGCCTGGCATCGACCTCGTGGCAAAAGTCGATGCCAGGCATCGACTTAGGTCCCAAGGTCGATGCCAAGCATCGATTTTCAGTAGAAGGTCGATGCCTAGCATCTACCCCAACAAGAAATCGATGCCATGCATCCGTTCTTTATGTTCTGTTTGCTGTACAGAAGAGCTCTTTTAATTGTCTTTCCAATTTGTTCTGCAGAAACCAAGGAAAAGTAAGTCTACAGAGGTACTAGATGATTGCCCCCCTGCATTCCTTGCTCACATTCAAAGAGCAAGGCATGAGAAATCTAGACTGAAAGCGAAGGAGATGGATTTTGATGATGAACCTGATCTTAAATGTTTCTCCAATCCCCTAGACCCCCTTAGGCCTGTATATTACAATGTGTTCTGTAGTGATGTAAATAATATTTGTTCTGTTGTGCCTAGAAAACATTTCTCCCTTCTCATAGCGGACATACCCTATGGATTTAGGATGTTAGGATCAGTTAATGATGATGAACCCTTCAAACACCCTCAGATTCGGAAGATGGTCACTGATTTTGCAGAGTTGACTATGTCTCCTCTTTGGAGGATAGTAATTTTCCATAGCAGAGACCAGTCTTTCTCTGTTTCAACTGCTTTGAAGGCAAGATGTCATGCTGTGGAGTGCCTCACTTGGTAAGTAATCTTCTTTCTATCTCCATGGCTTTAATGATGCTCTCTGTGACTCATAGTTCTTTTTTGCAGGGTGAAGACAAACGTAAATCACACTCCTTTGCATCGGTTTGTGAGCGCCACTGAATGCATTACAGTTGGCTATTATGATGAAGTAAGCAAAAGGAGAGTCAGGGAGTATTGCAATGAGAATGGGATCTCAAATGTGCTCATGTTCCCAGCCGTTACCAAGAAACTTCGTCATGTAGCTGGGGACATGACATTGGTTAACCCTTATCAGAAGCCACAAAAACTCATAATGAGATTGCTTCAGCTATTTTCCAATGATGATGACTGGGTCCTAGACCTTTTTTCGGGCACAGGTAATTTCAATTTTCACAATTTTCATTAGTCATGGTTGATTGAAGCCTCGTAGTGGTTTTCTGCTGTTTCAGGAACGACTCTGGCTTGCTCCTTGAAGATGTTAAGGCTCTGCATAGCTATGGAGAAGGATGATGCTCAAGTGAGCTTCATTAGAATGAGAATCAATGGGCTGAATGAATGCCCAGATGAAGACCAAGAGGTTGGAAGGAAGCACATTGCAGATACGGAGAGATTCCAACCAGCTTCAAGGGAGCCTGTTCCCCCACTTGCAGATGAACCGGGGGACATGGCTGACCTTGAAGAGCCAATCTTGGAGCAAGAGAGGCAAGATAGGTGTTCTAATGTGCCAGAGGATCCCAATATCCTTGAGCCTGAGGAAAGCTATGATCAGCTTCTATTGTAGATTCACATTACTCTTGTAGAACACATGAAATGTAAAAGATCATTTTAATGGAAATATAATTTGGAGTTATGCTTCCACTTGGTGTTCAGCTTGATTTATCTTGAGCATTTCTCTGATCATGTGTGAATGTTTCTTAGTATAATTTTGTTGAATATTATCTTCTCTTGGGAATGCTTTTGTGAAGTGTATTTCATATTCTGTTAATATGGCCAGGCATTCAATGGGGATCTTAACCATACAAAGGGGATGATCTTAATTGCCTTGTTCAAATGCTCTAATTTTTGCAACACATGTACTCTAATTTTTGAGTAACTTTTAATTAGCTATCATCTGTGCTTGTTGAGGTTATAGATGTAATGAAGGAGCTTCGCGAATTCTTACTTGTACCTTTTCAACTCTAATCTATTGTCCAAGATCATGATGTGGGATTCTTGGTCATGCTCAACAACTAGTTTTCATGGCAGCAAGAATTTTAGTATATCTATCTTCACTACTTGGGATATGAGATCAAGCTTCTAGTGATAATATTTACAAGCAAGACTCGTGATGCTTTCTAGATATTGTAAAATGCCCACTTTTTTGCTTCATATAATGGTATTTAGGTAAAAAGAAAAAGAGAACATGTCTTTGTTCTCCTTTGTTGTGACTCAGTGTTATATATATATATATATATATATATATATATATATATATATATATATATATATATATATATATATATATATATATATATATATATATATATATATATATATATATACATATATATATATCGTAAGATTCATCCATCCAGTACGGGAGGAAAATGCAAGAGAGTTTCAATATGATATGGAATATATATATATATATATATATATATATATATATATATATATATATATATATATATATATATATATATATATATATATATATATATATATATATATATATATATATATATATATATACATACATATATATACACATACACATATATATACACATGCATACACATATAATACATATATACATGTATATACACATGCATACACAAATATACGTATTTTAAGTCTAGATCTTTAAGATTAAGGTTTTATGGTTTTTACATATATATAATTCAATTAAATTTATATAAAGATAAAATATAGAAAAACATAGGAAAAAAATTTAAATTTATAAATAAATATATACACACATACACATATAATACATATATATATGGATATACACATGCATACACAAATATAGATTTTTTAAGTCTAGATCTTTAAGATTAGGGTTTTAGGGTTTTTATATACATATAATTCAATTAAATTTATATAAAGAAAAAATATAGAAAAAATAAAGAAAAAATCTCAATATATATATATATATATATATATATATATATATATATATATATATATATATATATATATATATATATATATATATATATATATATATTAAAAATAGGATAATTGTATAGATAAATAAATATGAAAAGAGCTAGTATTTTAAAAATATAAATTAATTATATATAATTAAATATATAAAAATGGGGTTTTAATTATATACGAAATAGACATATATATAATACATATAACACATATACACATATATAGGCCTTTAGTATTAGGTCTTTAGGATAAGCTTTTTAGGTTTTTTTAGGTCTTTAAGTCTTTAGGTTTTAGTATTTCAGGTTTAATAAAAAAATCAAATGTTCTAAAATGTCCATATTATATCAGATGGCTAGTTTTGATCCTTAAGAGAGAATGGCATGCCCTTGCACTCAGCGCAAGTATCAAATTTATCTTAAATGACGGATTTATATTGCACATGGTAGAGAGTATGGATCCTTTGATAAAAGTCGAATAGAAAACCTACGCTACCATTTGCATAGTCCCTGAGGCCAGTAGATGGACCCAAACGACATTGCACCGGTAACCTCTCATGGACAAAAGAGAACAAAAAAGGAGTTAGATATACAAGCAAGTACTAATAGCATTACACGGAATGAACATATGGAAGAAATGCTCGAAGCATTTTATGAGATGGACGAAGATCATGATGGTGGATCATGATGGTGGAGAAGATGTCCAGAGTTTCATGGACACAACAAAATTTCCACAATCAAAAGTTGATGAAGAATACAAAAACATGCAAAGAATATCTCGTTTACCACTTTACAATGGAGCAAAGATATCTGTACTATGTGCGTCACTGGCGATGCTCAATCTGTTTATGGATGGTCAGATAGTAGTGTCAGTGAATTGTTCAGGTAAATGGATTTGAAATAGAATTTCATTGTTGTATCAAAATAACTTTATTTACTAATATCATTCTAATTTCTTATCGCAGGCTTCTTAAAGATCAAATTTTGCCAGAGGGCAATGACATGCCTCCAACACGTGGAGATGCAAAAAAACTTTTACAATCCATTGGAATGGATTACACTAAGATTCATGCTTGTCCGAATGATTGCATCCTCTTTCGAAATGAGTATGAGCATCTCCACGTATTTCAAAAGTGTGGAGAAAATAGATTTAGAGAAGACCTTGTAGACGAAGTAATCCCTGCAAAGGTTCTTCGCAACTTTCTTATCATTCCAGGAATTAAGAACATGTTTAGATGCAAATCTATAGGTGAGTTAATGTCATGGCATGGAAAGAGCAGGTCTATAGACAGTGTAATGTGAGTGCCTGCTGACTCTCATGCTTGGAAGCACATAGATAGTAAGTGGCTAGAGTTTGCTAGTGAGCCTCGGTCCATACATCTAGCCCTAGCTATGGATGGAGTAAATCCATTTGGTGTACGTAGCTCTTCGTGGAGCACATGGCCTGTATGTTTGGTCAATTATAACATCCCCCATGACTGTTCACAAAGAAAGGTCCTTTATTATTAGGTCTTATTGTGTCAGGTAAGTATAAGGTAAAAAACATGGATGTATATCTTGCACCACTTGTGGAAGAACTGTGCATTTTATGGGATGGGATTACTATGCATGGCATGTCTCAACCTATAAGAAGACGAGACGTGCGAGCGCAAAGCATACTTATGTGGACAATGCATGATTGGCATGGTTATGGTGAATATTCAGGTTTATCGATTTTGGGTTACCATGCTTGTCCCTTATGCGGACCACGACTCGAAGCATGCTATTCCAAAGCACTGTGTAAAACTGTCTATGGACACCATAGATGTTTTCCTGATGAACATGTTTTATATGAATGACAAATTGGTCGACAAGCGCAATGCCAAATGAAAGCTAGCAATTGAAAACAACTGTGGGATTCAGAAACTCTAGTCACTGGCATAAAACAATTGTCCATTTTTCATGATCTTCCTTATTGGAGTGAATTATTGATTAATCATTTGGTAGACTGGATGCATATTTTTAAGAATGTGGGAGAGATTCTTTGGAAGACTTTGATCGGAAAGAAAGAACGCAAGGCACAAAGGGAGGACTTAGAAGAGCGAGGTGGTATGCGAGAGTTGTGGGCAATTACTTAGTCCAACGGAACAGTGTCGTTACCAAGAGTTCCTTGGGTGCTTCGCAGGATAGAAGAACAACAAGTGAAGAAAACAATTTCAGAGTTTTGGATACCTACTGGATGCATGATGTGTCAAAGAATGCTTTCACAGAAAATGAAGATCTTGGAGGGCTCAAGTCTCATGATTGGCAAAAGTTTTGGATACCTACTGGATGCATGATGTGTCAAAGAATGCTTTCACAGAAAATGAAGATCTTGGAGGGCTCAAGTCTCATGATTGGCAAAAGTTTGTATACTTTGTGCTCTCTGTAGCCTTAAAAGATTGTCTTTCGGAAGATGTACAAAGAACCATTTATAGAATTAGTTCTTTAGTACGGTGGATCTCTTCTAAAGAGATAAATAGAGATAGCATAGAGAGTACAAAACTCAATGCTATTAAGGCTGTTTGTATGGTAAAGAAATACTTTCCCACAAGTATTCTCACTATTCAGCTTCATTTACTGGTTCATATGGTAGATGAAGTTGAAATAGCAAGAACTGTCCATAGTCGATGAATGTTCTTCTTGGAGCGCTTTATGAAGACATTAGAAGGGTTTGTCCGACAGACAGCACATCTAGAGGGTAGTATGGAAGAGGGATGGCTCGTACAAGAGTCTGTTGTATTCATAACTGAGTTTCTACGTATGTTGGATCCAGAAATGCCTCGCTTATGGAGCGATGATGAAGATGTTCATCTCCTAGGCAATGAACCACAAGGTAAAGGGTTGCAAAGAAAAATGGATGTAGCTTTCAGAGAGAAGGCAATGAATTTTTTCATACCTAACACTGATCCTATGCAGAAGTGGTTAGAAAAGTATGACATTAGGGGAAAAATGAACCCTGAATGGACCTTTTAGATTAAGGAGTGATTGATGGACCAATCAGAAGAGGGTGGGGGCCACAGTCTATGCCCTATAAAATACTAGGCTGATGGGGGGAGAGGAGACATATTTTTCCCTTATTTAATGAGCTGCCTCTAGAGAGAGAAGGAATCTCGTAACTCAATTGGGTCCAAAAATTCAAAATTTCTAAAAAGTTAAAAAACTCATCATAACACCTGAAAATGGACCTCCCATTACTTTTTAGGATCAAAAGTACTCTTTTTGACCCCAAATTCAAAATCCACGCATGTTTTGAGCTGAAAAAAATGGGTTTTTTTCAAAAATACTCAAAAAAGAGTTATTTCCCTCCTAAACCGCACATTTTCATACCCAGGTCCCAAAAAGTCATCTTTTCCCACTACTTTCACTCTGTAGCACACCATTGAAGCTCCTGTTTCTACACTCCAACCTACCTGCATCTCCTATCTCAAATTACTGTTGTAGCTTGAAGACCTTTAGCTTCAATGGCAACATCTAAAGCTTCTAGGCGACTGAAAGATGAAATCATCACATTGAGATGTCACAATATCAAAGCCACAGATGAACAATGGCTATCACATGAGTACTCCAAAGGTGCATGGGTGTACATGCAACCCTCTAGAGTTGGGCCTGATTGAGTTAGAGATCGTGGAAACTTAGATCTTCATTGAAAGGGAAAGTTACTTGGCTTCAAGAAGCATAGAGACAATGGGATGGCTGCTATTGTACAACATGGTTTTACAATGGCAACTATGAAACTTGAAAACTCTAGTAGTAGATATCCTGTGAATTGTAAGTATTACTCTACAATATTTTATGTTTTCTTGTGTCAGATATATTTCTGAACTATTTAGATATGTTTTTTGTTTGTTTCAGATCTATTTCCTTCTACTTTGGTGGAAGAGCAACCACTTCATAGTCTTACTTGTACTTTTCAGGCATTGTATGCAGATGTTGGTGCGCTAATCTTTCCAGAAATATCTCTTGCTCAACTTTACCATGATAGAGTTTTCTTTTACACACATAGATATGTTGTACCCTCTACAATGAATGGTTTTGGAAGGTTAGAGAGAATTGAAGTTTATTCTCTTCTTAGCTTGGAGTGGCCAAAACCTGATATATGGTCTATATCATCTTTGAAGCAAAAGATGGTAATGGATATACATAACTCTATGAAATTCACAAAAGTTTCTAGGTCTGTAGGTTTGCACTGGTCTTTTCCCATTCATTGTTTTGTATATTTATTCCAAGGATTCTCATTCCAAGAGACTTCCACCATGTTCATGTGTAAAAATATCACATATGAGCAAGTCGAAAGTCCTCTTCGTGAAAATTGGGGTTTGATAGAAGGAATTGCAAAAGATGATAAATATCTTTGTAAAATAGGTGGAACGTGTATACGATTTTGATATTTGAAACAACGTGCTTCATTATACATCAGATTCTACTATGATCGTTGGATGTGCAAACTTGGCAAATGGATACCATTTCAAAGTTCACAGGGATCTTTACATTCATTTTAAATAAAGCTTAGATTGTCCAACAATGAAACATAAACTATTTTAGTGAATAATCATTGGAGCTTGGCTAATCTGAGAGAACACTTGATGATTATGGAGTTTGAAGGAATAACTCAATCCAAATTCAAAATTCAAGGACATAAGATGAGAAATGTTTCGTGCTTTTGTTAAAATAATCTTTTCATTATTACTTATTTTACTTTAATGACTTGAATTTCTTGCAAATTGATTGATTACAGGTGGGCAGAAGAATGGAATACAAAATGAAAGTGCTTGTAGATTAGAGCAAAGATGGAACAGAACTCTCATTGTCATAGTTCTTTTGCAACCTGATAATGTCACTTCTTGGGCCCTAGTCATTGTATCTCATGGTTTCTGCACTTTCAAGAACCTTGTAAAAAGTCAGACAATCGATTCATATTAGATATTGTATATACCTTCTTCTTTGCAATGGTAATTTCAAAACTTTTGGAATGTCAAAAAGTCTGCTCACTACTTTGAAATGTGGTTGCTCATGTTTTTTTCTGTGTATTATTTTGTCATCAGAAACACATTTTTTGAAATTGCACTTCTTTATTCTATACTTTTAAAAGTGGGCCTAGTCAGTTTAAAAACTTGAAACTGCTTTAAAAATGGGAACACACATAGAGAGACATACTCACACATACACATACATGCATATATATACATACATAATGCATATGCATATGCATACATACATACATACATACATGCATATGCATATGCATACATACATACATACATACATGCATACATACACACACACATATACACATACATACACACACACATATACACACACATACACACATAGACACATATACACATAATGATGCATACACACACATACACATGCATACACACATACACACATATACATGCACATACATACACACACACATGCATACATACACATACTTAATGCATACACACTTACATATGTACACGTATATATATTGATTTTTAACCATTTTGTTTTATATGTTAGGTATTAAGGATCCCAATAGAGAGAGAAAGGCAAAACTCACTCTCATAAAAAGTCTTATGAGAGCAAGAGTTCCGTCTGATACTCTAGGGGCCATAATGCATGAGTACGCAGAGATGTCTGATGAGGAGCTGGATTATACGATCCACATGCTTACCCAGCGATCAGACGAGGGCTCTTCTACGGCTTCACATGCAGGAAGAGAGCTAGCTGCTCATAGGTATGTTTCGTTTTCATAAACTTTTTTAATGATATTATAACACATATTTCTATTTATTTCTATCTATCTATTTTCAAGACACCTATACCACCTTCAACACGTGATAGCAAAGCAGAGTTGCATATGAGGACATGCATAGGCACCTTAGGACTAGAGTGCGACATAGAGCCAGAGGGGAACATTGTGTACATAGGGAATGGATTGGATTTCAAGAGAAGAATGCGGGCACTATGCGACTCTTACCCGCGCTTTATCCACTTACCGTGGAAGTAAGTAAAAGTTTTACATATAAATTGAAATATATATCTCATGTTTTATTTACATTATGTTCTTTATTTTTGTAGTGAGCATGATGAGAGGGATAAAAAATACGTACTTAGTTCACTTGAGACAGAGTTTGGGACAGGATGGTCGCTTAAGTGGTGTTTAAAAGAGATGCGGACACTTATGGCTCATCGTCGCGACAATGCACGGTATGCACTGCTTTTATGTATATATATGTGGATATGAGTATGTGTGTTTATGCATGTATGTATGTATATGAGAGAGAGAGAGAGTGAGACTAGAGGTATAAATACGCGCATACACACACATATACATCATACATGCACATTTACACACATACACGTACATGCACATTTATACATACACACACATACATGCACATTTTTACACACACATACACATGCAATGTTACACACATATAATGAATACACATAGACACATGCACATAATCACATACAGGTACACATACTCACATACACATACACATGCATAATCATATGTACACACACATAGACTCATATATTCATATTTACATGCATATATACACACAAAACACATGCATATGCACATATAGATACACATACATACACAACACATGCATACACATAAATAAATAAATAAATAAATAAATAAATAAATCCTATTTCAAAAATCCTAAATTGAAAACACTAATTTCGATATATGGGTTTTGAAATCCCTAATTTAAAAACTCTAATTCAACCTTTTAGCCATATGTTTGAAGTATATGTACACCTCCGACATCCTACTATAGAGATGTCTCTCCTCCCAACCTTATGCCTCTATATATAGCTACTCGAATGAACGAGTATCATAATATATGTAAAGATATATACACATCATGTAGATAGGATACATAAATATAAAATGGAGTAGATATATTATGCATCACACATGAATGCCTAAATGCACACATAAATATATATATACATACTAACATATTTACATGTTCACATTTACACATAGACATATATACATATATGCATGTACACATCACATATACATGCCTACATGCACACATAAACATATATATATATATATGCATACATATTTACACATAGACACATATACATATATACATGTACACAATTATAAACACTTGCATATATTACATGAGTAGAGGAATATTTTACATAAATGCATATGCATATTTAACACATGTATACATATATCACACACATGCAAACACATACATATACATGAAATACATATATATGCATACTAACATATGTATACATATAATACACATGAATACACACACATATGCATACATACATGATAAAAATTTGCTCCTCGAAGATAAAGCTATATATAACGTAATTAGTCATATCCTCGAGCTTCATGTTCTAACTTAGAAGAACATGATTTCATCTCTCTAATAGGATTCATCGTTATTCAAGTTAATAAAAAAAAAACTATTATCTGATATCCATTCAGAAGCTTCAAGTTATTGATCGATAACTAGAGTAGAATTTACTATCTAATCTGCTCATATGTTTTCATTATTGCGATCATTTTGGTAAGACATCAATATAGTCTCATCTTCACTATCCTTATTGATTTCATTTATTTCTTCTATTGTTAAATCTATGTTCTCATGAATCACATCATCTATTGATGGATTAATATCTATTTCTGGTAATTCCTCTTCCTCATCAGTAGAATCAGCATGTAGAGAATTATCCTCTTCATCAAAAAGAATAGTATCATTATCACGTATAATGATTCTAATTTCTATTTCAGATGTTGATGTATCAGTATCTGATGCTGAATCATCAAGAGGACTTTCTTCGATCTCTCTAACAATAAACTGTTCAAACAATGACCTACCTCTAGGTTGCACATGAATGACTAGCCACCAAGGATGAGCATCTGGGTTTTTATAAAAAAATGCTTGTTCAATATGCCTAGGAAGAATATATGGTTCTTTAGTAGATCACATTACCTTGGAAGAATCAATTGCCCAAAACCCAGATAATTCCTTTCTTAATGTAGAATTAGTACCTTTATACTCCGCTCGAAACGAGTCAACCTTCAAAATGACCTATCAAAATATATAACAACAAAAACCCATTATTAGGTGATTAAAAAAATAACTAACTCTAAAAAATATATATAAAATCTTTTCTACCTGTTTGAATGTATGAAATGAAATTTCGTAGATACCAACAATAGTTCCTATGTAACTAAGTTCGCTATCTATAAGGTTCGTGTCTTTTGAGCTAGCACGTGATAGTTGCTTGAAAGAAACAACAATACTAGAATCCTCTGTTTTACGTAAAGAATCAATGGCTTTGATTCTAATATGATGTCCAAAACCCCACATAATAGTGAACATTCGAGCCTGCAAAATAAATTCAATTAGTAAATAGAAACTAACATACATATATGAAAAAAATAAAATATTATTTTAATAAAATTACCTTTCGTTGACAACCTATCATTAACTCTCTTTGCTCATCTGAGATTTCTTCATTATTTGCGTTGGCGCATTGCAAACGACTATATAGCCAATCCGTGAAAGAAGGTATATCTGTAATCGCATTATTATCGAGATTACGTCTAGATCTTTTGTTTTTTCGCCTTTTACTTCGGAGACTTTGAAGTTCCTCGTACTCGCTAAGGAATGATTGCATGCAATTGCTATTATATGCTACAAAAGTAGAAACATCATTTTTTTCTTGAAATGTTAATAAGAATGGAACCCCCTTACCTGATAATACCTCATCTGTTATTTTGAAGAAGACGCGTTGGTCCATGCACGTGGAGATTCTTCATGAACTCTTTCAAGGTACTCACTAACGTAATACATGCACTCTTCAAGCATCCAACCCTTTGCCATGGATCCTTCTAGTTTTGCTCTTTGTCGCACATAACCTTTCAGTATTCCCATAAATCGCTCGACCCAAAACATCCATCGAGTGTTGACAACACTTGCAATCTCTATCTCATCTACAAGATGGACTAATAAATGAACTTGAATATCAAAAATGAAGTAGGAAGTTCTTTTTCCATCAAACATAGTAGCTCTTTGCATTCACGTTTTTTTTGTGGGATCGAATTTTTATCGATCTCTTTGGATGTAATCCACCTATACATATCATAAAAACAATTATAAAGAAGTTAATTAAAAAATAAAAGATATATTCATACATATTAAATATAAAAGTATCATAATTACCTTATAAGTGATCCAAGACGATAGATCACATCTCGTACTCGTTTGGTTGTACATCCATCGATAACCAAAGGTAAAATATGTTTCAAAAAGTTATGCCATACATGGGTCTTTAACCCAGATAAGCTCTTATCATCCATAGTAAACATGTTTTGAAACGATGCTCCATATCTTGTAGGAGTCTTAATCAATTGAATTATATTGTTGATAGTCTGTATATCTTTTGTTGTAAGTACCCAAGGAGCAGATGCATAAGTTGTTTCTTGGCGATGTCTATCAAAAACTGGCCATAACTTTGGTTTGGATTTTTGATCTTTCAAATCATTCCTTGAGGCTATGGTATCTTTTAGTCCAAGAAGATGCTGCCATAGTGAATGACCAATATTTTTGAATATATGCATAGGATCAAGAAGATGACATACTTTTAACTCTTTCCAATACTCCAAAGAATACCATATTGATATGTTCTCTGCGAGTGCCAATTTTCCTTTACCTCTGTTCACATACTGATTATCTGAATCATCACTGAAGATTTCTGCTTCTGGATCTATCAGAGGTCCATCTGTCCATTTTTTATACCAATCCATAGGCGTCATAGGTTTTGGATACTGGCCTGTTTCAAGCTTCAATGAAAATGTATCTCTTCTCTTTTAGATCATAATGCACTACAACATATTAGGGGCATACCGGCATTGCCCATACCGACGGTCACCCCTCGGCGTGGGTATGACCGTTGAAAATGCTTGAAAAACACGAATGCAATACCGACGGTCATTTAATCGTCGGTATAGACGGCGTCAGTATGAGCACCGGTATAGGCGTCGATATTTTACTGAAAGTTACCGACGCTTATACCGACGCTTATACCAAGGCAACTTTTAACCGGGCCCGAGAGCAAAAATTCGACATCTGCTTGCATTTTGAACCAAAGTTTGCTACTATCGAGTTTGCGCACGCAAACTACATTCCAAACCTATTGTGTACACACATCTCTCTCTTTCTCTCTCTTTCTCTCTCTCTCTCTCTCTCTCTCTCTCTCTCTCTCTTTCTCTACATCTCTGTTTCTCTAGATATGAAATTTTGGTAAGAATTTCACATACTGTAGCACCCTTTCTCTTTCTTTGTGTTTTCCCTTTTCTAATTTCTCTTCTCTTTCCTTTTGCAGGAGCTTTTTGGCATCAAATCTTTGGAATTCAACGAAGGTAAACATTAACTCGACTTTGATGACAATGCTCCAAAAAATTACATCGATGTAAGTGATTGTTTTGTTTTCGATTGATATAGAATGAGATAGAGAGAGAGATGAAAGAAAGAGAGAGATCTAGAGAAACATAAAGAGAGAGAGAGAGAGAAGGAGAAAGAAAGAGAGAGAGAGATGAAAGAGAAAGATATAGAGAATGTGAAAGAGAGAGAGAGAGATGAAATAGAAAGAGAATGAGATAGAGAGAGAGATTCATACATACATACACACACATATGCATAGACATACTCACATACATATTACACACACACATGCGTATTACATACACACTCACATACATATTACATACACACATGCATATACATACACATACATATTACATACTCACATGCATACACACATATACATACATACATACATATTACATACAAACATGCATATTACATACACACATGCATATTAGATACACACATGCATATACATACACACACATATTCATTCTCATACTCACATACATACATACATGTATACACACATATACATACACTCATGTACACACACACATGTATACATACACACATGCATATGCATACATACATACACACATATTTGCATGTACACACACATACATACATACACACATGCATATTACATACACAGTCACATATGTATACACACACATATGTGCATACACACATTCATACGCATACATACATACACACACATATGCATGTACACACACATACATACATACACATATGCATATTACATATACACACACATATATATACACACTCACATATGTATACACACACATGCATACATGCACATACACATACACACACATCACATATACATACAC
Source organism: Ceratopteris richardii (assembly GCA_020310875.1). Lineage (NCBI taxonomy): Eukaryota > Viridiplantae > Streptophyta > Polypodiopsida > Polypodiales > Pteridaceae > Ceratopteris > Ceratopteris richardii. Next base: position 135,956,641 of record CM035434.1, on the reverse strand, counting down.
ACATACACACATATGCATGTTTTAGGGTTAGGGTTTTAGGCTTAGGGTTTATGAATTTCTCTTTTCTTTTGTTTTGCAGGAGATTTTTGGCATCAGTTCTTTGGAATTCGATGAAGGAAAACACTAAGTGGACTTTGATGACAATGCTCCAAACAATTACATCAATGTAAGTGATTGTTTTGTTTTCGATTGATATAGAGTGAGATAGAGAGAGAGAGAGATGAAAGAAAGAGAGAGATACATACACACATATTTGCATGTACACACACATACATACATGCATACACACATGCATATTACATACACACACACATATAAATACACACTCACATATGTATACACACACACATATGTGCATACACATGCATATGCATACATACATACACACACATATGCATGTACACACACATACATACATACACACATGCATATTACATACACACACACATATATATACACACTCACATATGTATACACACACATGCATACATGCACATACACATACACACATCACATATACATAAAAACATATACATGTTTTAGGGTTAGGGTTTTAGGCTTACGGTTTATGAATTTCTCTTTTCTTTTGTTTTGCAAGAGATTTTGGCATCAGTTCTTTGGAATTCGATGAAGGAAAACACTAAGTGGACTTTGACGACAATGCTCCAAACAATTACATCAATGTAAGTGATTGTTTTGTTTTCGATTGATATAGAGTGAGATAGAGAGAGAGAGATGAAAGAAAGAGAGAGATACATACACACATATTTGCATGTACACACACATACATACTTGCATACACACATGCATATTACATACACACACACATATAAATAAACACTCACATATGTATACACACACATATGTGCATACACATGCATATGCATACATACATACACACACATATGCATGTACACACACACATACATACATGCACACATGCATATTACATACACACTCACATATGTATACACACACATATGTGCATACACACATGCATATGCATACATACATACACACACATTTGCATGTACACACACACATACATACATACACACATGTATATTACATACACACACATATTAATAGACACTCACATATGTATACACACTCACATATCTATACCCAGACATGCATACATGCAGATACACATACACACACATCACATATACATACACATATACACACATATACATGTTTTAGGGTTAGGGTTTTAGGATTAGGGTTTTTGAATCTCTCTTTTCTTTTGTTTTGCAGGAGATTTCTGGCATTGATTCTTTGGAATTTGACAAGAGATTTTGACGAGAGCGTTCAAAAGAATTACATCGATGTAAGTAATTGTTTTCTTCTTTATTATAAATAGAGATAGAGAGAGAGATAATAAGACAGAGAGAGAGAAAGAGGGAGAGAGAGAGAGATGAAAGAGAGAGAGAGATAAAGAGAGAGATATAGATAGAGAGAAAGAGAGAGACATAGAAATACATACACACAGATGCATACATATTACATACACATATGCATATGCATATGCATATGCATACATACACACACACATATACATGCACACACGTGTGGGCATACATACATACAGACACACATACATACATACATACATACATCCATACATACATACATACATACATACATACATACATACATACATACATACATACATACATACACACATACACATAGAGAGAGAGAGAGTCACATGCACACACATGCATACATACACACACGTGACATATACATACACACATATGCATGTTTTAGGGTTAGGATTTTTGGCTTTTACATATATACACACATGCATACACACATATACACATATGAACACATCATACATATGCACATACACATATATATACACGTGCATACACACATACACACACACATACATTCATAGACACACACACACACACCTTCTTTGCATGTGTATGGCAGTGGAAGACGAATATTTTGTATTTGATTTTCATATGGCAATACATTGCTTTGCCACATTTTGTAAAAGCGTCATATATGACAGTGGTCTGCCACACTCTTGTACATTCTTCATTATTGAAATATATAACTTCTTTTGTACATGGTTCATTGTTCATTCTGATTATCTCTTTTGTGTCCAATAATACTCTGTTTCATGAAATCATATTTCGGTTGTCACTAGAGTACACATCACATGTGCTCGGTTTTTTTTGGGCAGAATGTATTGTCTTTTGTTAAGCAACATCATGGTAATGTTGCTGTAGCAAGAGACAAAACATTCTGCCCAGAAAAAATTTTGCAGGTATGGTCGTCGGTATACGCAACGGTACTCCCAGTAGTGTCATCAGAATAGCCGTCGGTACACCCGGCAGGCCTCGGTATAGGTGACGGTACCTCCAGCAGAAGCCTCGGTATGAGCATCGGTAATACCGACGCATATACCGACGCTTATAGTGAGGCTATATACCGACGCTTATACCGAGGCTTTGGTACCGACGCACACACCGACTTTTACACCGGCGTCGCGGCAAATAAAGCCGTGTTCATTTTCCTCAGTAAAAAGCTCGGTATACCATCAATCTGTTGTAGTGATGGATGAACATCAGGCAAGAATCGTTGATGTCGAAGATAAATATTTTTGTTGAGATTCTTACTATAGATTGATCTCAACCAATCACCACAATGTGGACAAGCTTTATATCCCTCAATAGATATTCCTGCATAATGGAAACTGATAAGAATATAATTAGACTAAATCATATTTATTTACATGCATATTGAATAAAAAAATTACATCAATACCTGAACAAACGCCATATCCAGGAAAATCGTGAATAGTCCAAGCCACAATACCACGAACCGTAATATGTCTTTCATTGATGCTTTTCGATACATCAATGACATTAATACCTCTCCATAACTCTTGAAGATCGTCAATGAGAGGAGCAAGATATAGATTCATATCTTAAACTTGTCTTTTGCTTGGGATAAAAGTGAAAGCATTAAATGTTCCTTTTTAATGCTAAGATATGGCGGAAGATTGTAGTTTATGACTACCATTGGCCATGTTGACCATTTACTGGATTTCATGGAGAATGTATTAACTCCATCTAAAGCAACTCCTAACTTTAGATTCTGTGGATTTTGTGCAAATTCAGGCCATGTAGAATCAATCTGCTGAAAAGCAACACTATCATGAGGAATTTTGATTATTCCATCAGTACTTTTGTGATCATGTCCCCAAGTCAAAAGCTTTGATAATTCCGGGCTTTGAAACATATGTCTAATCCGTGGAGCCAATGGAAAATGTCTCAATACCTTTTTTGGGATTTTACCTTCTTTACCCTTATATCGAGGAGATTGACATTTGGGACATGTCAAAGAGTCTGCATATTCACCTCTATATCAAATACAATTGTTAGGACATGCATGTATACATTGATAATCTATACCAATATTGTTGATTATCTTCTTCATTTCATCATGTGAGGTAGGAAGAATATTCAGACTTGGTAAAAACTTTTCAGATAATAACATGTAAGCTTATCAAAAAAAGATACATTAAAAAAGGTAAATAAATAAATATACATATATACATGTAGGGTTTTATTCTTACTTTAGATAAGGTAAGAACAAGAACTTGAATTGAATGGACACTTTTTGTCCGCGCATCTTTTAAAACTATTAATGCATCTTTCAAAATATTTACACAAAATTTGATTCTTTTGGATGGCAGGATACGATTGTTTGTTTTGGAGGATATGAAGTATGTACCTTCATTGAATGATTTGTCGATTCTCACTTTCAAACTGAACATATGTGTGAATCGACAAATCATTCATATCCTCCAAAACAAACAATCGTATCTTGCCATCCAAACAATCGTATCCATTCAATTCAAGTTCTTCTTCTTACCTTATCTAAAGTAAGAATAAAAATCTGCATGTATTTATATATATATATATATATATATATATATATATATATATATATATATATATATATATATATATATATATATATATATATATATATATATATATATATATATATGCATATATATATAAATAGATAGAAAATTGAAAATTATACCTTAATAGTGTCGAGACATATACATTACTCCATCCAAAACGATTTTGAAGGTTGAGAACAAGTAAGCTCGCACTTAGTCGTGTCAAATGACTTCCTTCATATACATGCTCTAGACATTCGTCTTGAAGATATTTCTCATTTTTAGAAATATCAATGCTCTCACTGTCATTTTGATACCAATCCTCAATAAAATCTGCCATGCCATCATCTTCATCATTGTCACACAAATCTTGTACTTTATCCTCTTTTTAATATAGATCTTTCAACTTTGCATATTGCACAGGATTAGTTTTGCGTAGCCTCCTCATGGAAGCTTCTGATAATAGTGGTCTTATTGGTAATTGTGAATGCTGTGGATGAATATCATCAACATCATACGTTGGAATCTACACATATAAATAAAACTCATTAGTATTCCATAAATGAATAAAAAGTAAACTTCAAATATAAAATTAAGTATATAACTTATTAAATATGGATAGAAAATTTTTATTCTCTCTAGCTAAAAGGTGCTCTTGGAGGTCTACGCCATCCATAGTTCACTAATAGTTCATCACTAGCATGTAATGTAGTAATTGATGGGGGAAGTATCTCAACCCCTAAGCAACGATGAAGCGCGAATGACCTCCACAGGTATCCTTCTTTGACCTCTGCACACCAAAAATGCTCTTACTCAGAGCTTATGCAGAGAACTCCAGTGAGCTTTTGTAGACCTGTAGTAGACACCAAGGGCTTTCCAACAAAACAAATTTCACTTGAAATGGATGCTTACAAAAAGAGAAACAAAGTCTACAACATGAGCTAGTTGAATGCTCACAACTGCTAGTCAAGCAGAGACCTCACTTCACTCCAGCAAACTTTTCTCAGAGATTATACAGAGAATGAATCTCAAACTTAAGTCAACTTTAGAAGACTCTAATAGCTACCCAATGACACCAAAATCATAGCAAATGGATACATAGAGAAGGAGAACCAGCCCTTACAACAGAGAGCAAAATATTTCCAACAGAGCCTACACAAAGAGAGAGATATCAATCACACAACTTCACTAAAATGAATGTTGCTCCCAGCTTACTCCGAGAATGCTCTAGAGACTTGGTAAGCATAAAATAGACTCTTATAGCTATCCAATGAGACAAGAATTACATCAAATGGATACCATATGAGGGAGAACCAATGCTAACAACTCAGGGGTAGAGAGTTGCAACACTGCCTGCGCACACACATAGATATGCCTACTAAAAGAAAACAAACAAGCAAGCAAGGGGGTTGCTTAAGCAAGGGGCTTGCTTATCACAACTCCAGCACTTAGTGCTCACTTTACATGAGCTAAAACTCCAAGAAGATGGCCCAAAAGAAGTCGGGATACATGCTCCTTTTATAGTGAGAGGTGTGCCCCTAAAATGTAGGAACTACCTTTCCAAATCAGCCTCCTAACTTGGAGGAATTAGTTGAGATGACTTGGGGAGTGGTTGAGTGACTTTTCTTGATGGAATCTCGTGGCTTTTGGCTTCCTTTGATTGCTCCACATGTCCATAAAAGATTCCCCACGAATTTTTAGCTTGAAGCTTGACTTTTAACACTCCCCCTCAAGCTTCAATTCTTCATCCTCATCCAAGCTCCTTCATGTTGATGCATTGCTTGAATTTTGAAATCTTCATCCCATCCAAAGCCTTTGTAAACATGTCCGCAACTTGGTCCTTAGTACCAATATGATGTACTGAAACTTCCTTGGATATCACCTTTTCCCTTATGAAGTGATAGTGCACTTCAATATGCTTGGTTCTAGCATGATAGACAGGGTTCGATGCTAGATGAATGCTACTCATGTTGTCACAAAAAATTGGATATGTGTCAACCTGCAAATTAAGCTCCATAAATAACTTCTTAATCCACATTAGCTCACATGTGACTTGAGCCAAAGCTCTATACTCAGCCTCGGTGGAAGATAATGCCACCGTGGGTTGCTTCTTTGAAATCCATGAGATGATCTTGCTACCTAGCATGACTAGGTAACCACTTGTACTCCTTCTATCTTCCTTCGAACCGGCCCAATCGGCATCGGAATAAGCTTTGACCTGCATATCATCATCAAATGAGTAGAACAATCCTTCATTTATAGTGGCTTTGAGATATCGCAACATTCTTCTTGCAGCTTGCAAGTGTGTAGTCCTTGGACTATGCATAAATTGTGATAACACTCCAACTCCATATGCTATGTCAGGCCTGGTTATTGTGGCATAATTGAAAGAGCCTACAATAGATCGATACAAAGTTACATCCTCTAATGGCTCTCCATCAATGGAGCTTAGCTTTACATTAACTTCCATGGGATTTGAAATAGGCTTGCAATGTAGCATCCCAAACCTCTCAAGTAGGTCTAGAATATACTTCCTTTGTATGAGCATAATACCTTCTTCTTTGTATACAACTTCAATGCCAAGAAAATACCTAAGATCTCCAAGATCAGAGATCCTAAACTCCTTTCCAAGCTTTGCCTTGATCTCCTCAATGCCCTTTGTATCATTACCTGTAATGATAAGATCATCTACATACACACACATGTAGACCACAAGTTCTCCTCTTTGTTTGATGAAGAGAGATGGATCCGCCTTGCATTGATTGTAACCACATTTGATCAAATAGTCCACCAATCTTTGGTTCCAAGCCCTTGGAGCTTGCTTTAGGCCATAAAGTGCCTTCTTCAACCTACAAACATGATGTGGAAACTCTTTATGAACAAAACCTAGTGGTTGCTCCATGTATACCTCTTCTTCCAAGTCTCCATTGAGAAAGGCATTCTTGATATCCAATTGGAAGAGCTTCCATCCTTTGCTAGCAGCCATTGCAATGAGTGTCCTAATGGTGCTCATCTTTGCCACGGGGCTGAATGTCTCTTCAAAGTCCACTCCATAGGTTTGTGCAAAACCCTTGGCCACCAATCTTGCTTTGAACCTAGAAATAGATCCATCTGAATTCCTCTTTACTTTATACACCCACTTATTACCTATTACCTTCATGTTCTCCTTCTTGGGCACTAGAGTCCATGTTTGATTTTCCTCAAGTGCGTCGATCTCTTCTTGCATTGCCTCTTTCCATTCGGTGTACCTGCTTGCATCTTCATAGCAATCGGGCTCATGATCTTCTACTACTTTGTTCATATATGCATAATGTGTTGCCATGTATGAATCATAAGTAAACCTTTGAGTTGGATACTTAACTCTAGAAGACTTCCTTTCTTCACCTTTTGAAGGAATAAACCTCCTTTGCCTTGGGAACTTGATCTCTTTCTTTGACGTGGCTTCTTTCTCCATCATGTGTCCTTCATCATCTTCAACTTCATTACCTTCTTCATCCAACTCCACCAATGTTGCTTTGCCTTTGTTGATTGATTGTGCTTCATAGCTTGATGAAGATCTCCCCCTCCATGGTGAGTTCATGCTTGAACTATCTTCATTGATGGAACACCTTGGGCCGCTTAGCTCTAGGTCGATTTGTTCTTCATCATGTCCATGCTTTTCTTCTTCATAGTCCTGCATACAATCATACTTCTTATACCAAGGGAGTAGCTCATCAAATGCTACATCCCTTGATATCCTCAAGTCCTTTGTATTTGGGTTGAAGCACCTGTAACCTTTATGATCATTTGAATATCCTAGAAACACACACTTTTCTGCCTTTGGTTGTAGCTTGTGCCTCAATTCACTTGGCACATGTACATAACAAGTACATCCAAATATCTTCAAGTGGGAAAGATCAGGTTTCTTACCATAATAGGCTTGATATGGTGTCAAGCCATGGATCCCTGAGGTAGGAGCCCTATTCATTAGATACACGGCGGTATTTGCTGCATCACTCCAAAACATGTTAGGTACATTCATCTCATTAAGCATTGCTCTAGCGATCTCGGCAATGTATCTATTCTTTCTCTCTGCTACTCCATTTTGTTGGGGTGTGTACCTGCATGTTACTTGCCTCTTGATGCCTTGATCCATTAAAAAATCAGAAAACTCATTTGAGAAATATTCTCCCCCTCCATCGGACCTTAGCTTCTTGATATATGTACCTGTTTCCTTCTCTACCATTGCCTTGAATGCTTTGAAACATGTAAACACATCTGATTTGTTTTTGATGAAATAAACCCAAACCATCCTTGTGCAATCATCTATAAAAGTGACAAAGTACTTGTTACCTCCAATGGATTGCTCTTTCGTTGGCCCCCACACATCTGTATGTATCAACTCCAATGGATGTTGGCTTATGTAGCCACTCTTCTTGAATGGAAGTCTCGCTTGCTTCCCTAGTTGACAAGATTCACATAAATGCTTCATACCTTGTCCTTGGAAGTTGGGAAGACCTTCAACCAGCCTCTTGAATTGCATTTCCTTCATTCTTTGTATGTTGATGTGACCTATCCTCTTGTGCCACAAGTCCAACTCCGAAATCCTCTTGTTTCCATATGTGAAGTAGACATGTTGAGTAGAATGAGAATTTACCTCCAAAGTGAAGAGTCTCCCTTGCTTCTTTCCTCTTGCTATGACCTTGTAACCTTGCTTAGGGTTCTCCACAAAGCATCCACCTTTGTTGAACCTTACTTGATAGCCTCTTTCAACCATTTGCCCAACGGACACCAAGTTCTTTGTGATGGTAGGTACATGCAAGACATCCTTGAGACATCTTCCTTCCTCCTTGTCATCCAAAGCTACATCTCCAACATGGAAGATCTCATGGGCTGTATCATCACCTGTTTCTACATGTCCTTTACCTTTGGGAACATGTAGATTAGTAAACCAAGAAGCATTGCAACTCATATGGTTGCTACATCCACTATCAATATACCAAGTGTTATCTACTTTGCTTGAATTCCCATTCATGTGCATCATCAAGAGATTGTCATTTTCTGAACTTGTAGAAGCATAATTACCTTGGCCTTTGTATGAAGAACCTTGATTATAGTTCCTTTGGTTTCCTCCTTGGTAGCAATCTCTAGCATAGTGGCCAAACTTGCCACATATGTAACATCCTTCGCCATCTTGATTCCTGTTTTGTTGATGTCGTCCTCCTCTTCCTCTTGATCTTCCTCTCCCTCTTTGTGATGAGGTGCCTTGGTCATGTCCCTGATTTCTTGAGTGGCCTTGCCTTCCTCCAAACCTTCCTTTGCCCCTTCCTTGTCCTTGTCTTCCTTTGCCCCTTTGATTACCTGCATAGAAAACTTGTGCATCTTTGCTTTTAGTTGAACTTCCACCTATGTTCATTTCTTCGGTGACCATGAGAGCAACCAATTGCTCAAAATCGGGAAGATTATCCCTTACATAAACTGAAGTGGTAAAGGGTTTCCACTTCTCATCATCTCTCAAACCATTGAGAGTATAAGCCACAAGATCGTCATCGTCTACGTGGCTTCCAATGGATCCCAATGCATCTGATAACTCCTTGACCTTAAGTATGTAGTCATTTATGCTACTCCCTGAGCTCTTCCTAAGGTTGTTGAGCTCATTCTTGAGTTGGATCTTCCTTGCTTTGGTGCTTGTTGAATAAAGCCTTTCAAGTGTCTCCCATACCTTCATGCTTGAATCCAGGTCTTGGATATGGCCGATCATGCTATTGCTAATGTGTTGGGAAAGAATAAAGACAACCCTCTTGTCTCTTTCATTCCATTCCCTAAAGGCCCTTCTCTGGTCATTGGTTGGATTCTCATCCAACCTAGGTCTTGGTTCACTTCCACTAATCAACCCCCAAAGGCCCTTGCCCATAAGATAGTTGGAGACCCTAAATCTCCATGGTTGATAGTTACCTTTGTCTAGCTTTTCAATTTGAGTGTTGAAGTCTCCCATATCTAGTCTTTGATACTTGACCTAGCCCTTGGCTAATGCTCCAATGTGTGTAAAATGAAAATGAGGCTCTGAGGTTACCTCAATCCAAAGCTTTCCTTAGATGGACACCTTGTGCTCTTGCAAATTTTTTGAGTAGAATAGCTCCCCCTTGATGTGAGCTACCTCCAAGAAGCTTTTGTTGATGCAACTCTTCAACCACCAACTCCAAGAGGTCTTCTTGCTTGTATTTGATACCTCCAAGATGCCCAAATGCTCTGATACCACTGATGGGGGAAGTATCTCAACCCCTAAGCAACGATGAAGCGCGAATGACCTCCACAGGTATCCTTCTTTGACCTCTGCACACCAAAAATGCTCTTACTCAGAGCTTATGCAGAGAACTCCAGTGAGCTTTTGTAGACTTGTAGTAGACACCAAGGGCTTTCCAACAAAACAAATTTCACTTGAAATGGATGCTTACAAAAAGAGAAACAATGTCTACAACATGAGCTAGTTGAATGCTCACAACTGCTAGTCAAGCAGAGACCTCACTTCACTCCAGCAAACTTTTCTCAGAGATTATACAGAGAATGAATCTCAAACTTAAGTCAACTTTAGAAGACTCTAATAGCTACCCAATGACACCAAAATCATAGCAAATGGATACATAGAGAAGGAGAACCAGCCCTTACAACAGAGAGCAAAATATTTCCAACAGAGCCTACACAAAGAGAGAGATATCAATCACACAACTTCACTAAAATGAATGTTGCTCCCAGCTTACTCAGAGAATGCTCCTGAGACTTGGTAAGCATAAAATAGACTCTTATAGCTATCCAATGAGACAAGAATTACATCAAATGGATACCATATGAGGGAGAACCAATGCTAACAACTCAGGGGTAGAGAGTTGCAACACTGCCTGCGCACACACATAGATATGCCTACTAAAAGAAAACAAACAAGCAAGCAAGGGGGTTGCTTAAGCAAGGGGCTTGCTTATCAAAACTCCAGCACTTAGTGCTCACTTTACATGAGCTAAAACTCCAAGAAGATGGCCCAAAAGAAGTCGGGATACATGCTCCTTTTATAGTGAGAGGTGTGCCCCTAAAATCTAGGAACTACCTTTCCAAATCAGCCTCCTAACTTGGAGGAATTAGTTGAGATGACTTGGGGAGTGGTTGAGTGACTTTTCTTGATGGAATCTCGTGGCTTTTGGCTTCCTTTGATTGCTCCACATGTCCATAAAAGATTCCCCACGAATTTTTAGCTTGAAGCTTGACTTTTAACAGTAATAGCATTGACAAATATGTATCTTGATACATCTCTACTCATGTATGGTGATTCATGACTATTTTCATGCTCCTCAAATGTGCAATTAGTCCTTGAACTATTATGTAACCCTTGACTACTATTTATTAAACCTGCTATATTTCCATGTGTGTAAGGTCTTCCATCAATATATAATCTTTCATTTTCTGCACGTAAAATCCTTCTACTAGTAAGGGATGCTGCGTTCAAGCATATTCCATAAGTACTCATGCTTTGAACATAACGTGAAAGTCGATGCCAATCTCCCCATCCATATATAGGACCGCAAAATGACATAAGAGTGACTTCAGAGTTCGGAGGCACATACAAATCCTCTACAATAAAGAGACCGCGACCAACATTAGTAATAGTGGATGGAGCAATCATATAGCGATTACCCCAAAAGTTGAAAACCTCTCCATTTAAAGGAAGTGGTCCTCTATTCCATCCTCCATATCTTCTTCTATCATATGTTTGTACTAAAGAACGATCACGAGCTGGAAATGGATAATCTCCAGCCATTTCATTCTCTAAACAGGAGGTAGAGAATTTCTAGAAACCTTTGCTTGTAATTGATGAACATTAAGTCCATGACCTGTACAACGTATATTAACATTATAAGAAAAATCATCATCATCATCATCGAGCAAGTATTCCAGTATATCAACAATAATTTGATTTTATATATGGTTTTTAAATAAAATAATGACATTAATATATATAGAAAATACATACCCAAGCATTATCACGTTGACTAGGTGATGGTGCACACTCAAAAGTACCATACTCTACCTCATGTTCAATACATTCCAATCGTGGTCTTCAATACGTGCCATAACAAGAGTTACACCAACATATAATATGCTCTTCATAGTAAAATTCATCATAATTCCTATCGGAGGACACATGTGAAGTCGTTGCATAGGTAGGAGGTGGTGGAGTACCCTCTGATTGATCAAAATCTGCACATAATAAGAAACATAGAAAAAAATATTAGTTATGTATCCATCAAATATATTTAAAATTAAATATTTCATATACTTACAGTATAAAGTCGTTGCACGAAGAGGAGACGGTGGTGGAGTTCGATCTGATTGATCAGAATCTACAAATAATGGTATTTGATATTAATAATTTGATTATCTACATAAACAAAAAATTCACATATACATATTTACACATACACACATATACACATTTACACATACACACATATTCACATATACACAACTACATATTATTGTGGGATAAATGCATGTATTTTGTATGAATCAGTGTATATGCACGCATGTGTGTGTACGTATATATGTGGATATGTATATGTGTGTTTATGTTATATGTATGTATATGTGTATATGTATACATATATGCATGCGTATATGTTTGCATGTATATGTGTATGTGGGTGTGTATGTCTATGTGTATGTGTGTGTATATATGTGTATGTATTCTGACTTTTTTTCTGTTTGAGATTAAATTAATAGGAGATATTGTATGGTCGAAAAAAATAAGAGGCGAGCTAACATACCACCTGAGTCGTGGCACTTTTTTCGTAGACAGCTACGTCTTCAGGAGTGATTTCCTCAGCAGAAGGTACACAAATTAATCGTCTATATTTATAATTTTTATATATTTTAGTAATTTTTTACATTTAATTTATGTATTTTTTTTCTTGAATGAACAGGCTGCTGCAAAGAAGAGAGTGGAGTCGGGCCACACATTGCACCTAGGCCAAATGGGCCATAATGGTTTTGTAGCTACATTTGTAAGTATATGTGTTCTTGTGAGTATATTTTTTATTTTAGTTAAAATGCAAGCAACTAATGTTTTTTATTTGTTTCATTGTAGCGGAAGGATTATGGCTGATATCCTACGAAACAGGAGATCCGGTATGCTACACATTTTGGATATCGGCATTTGAGTGAGTATATGCAAGATCATCCTGATGCCTTTGTGAGTATTTTTAAATTTTATATAATTATTTTGTTTTTATGAATGTTTTAATTATTTTATTTATTTATGTTTGTTATATGTAATACAAAAGTATCATGGAGAGACAAATATGGATGAGGTGGAGAGACAGATACAAGAGGGACGATCTCGATCGTCACAGGGTGATCATGACGATGAGGATGAGGAAGATCCGAATGATCATGATATTACTGATGATGATGATGATCACGATGATGATGATTAGGATTTTAGTTGATTATGACATTGGATTATATGTATTTACATTGATATATATATATATATTTACATTGATATATATATATATATATATATATATATATATATATATATATATATATATATATATATATATATATATATATATATATATATATATATATATATATATATATATATATATATTATTTCAGTTATGTTTTGAATTGTGTGTATGGTATTGAGTAATGAAGAGTTTTGTTCTATTGAATATTGTTATTATTGTTTATATTAGGCATGTGTTTTAATACTTTAATTATGTATGTGTGTATATATGTATGTATGTGCATGTGTGTGTGTGTCTATATGTATGTATGTGCATGTGCATGTATAAGTGTATATGTGTGTATGAGTATGCACATATGCATGTCTATGTACGTATGTGTATATGTATATGCATGTATATGTATAACTCTATGTGTATATGTGTGTATGTGCATGTATAGGTGTATATGTAGGTATGTGCATGTGTGTGCATGTGTATATGTGTTTTAATACTTTAATTATATAATTCATTCATATGTGTGTACCTAAGTGTATATGTATGTGTGTGTATATGTATGTATGTGCATGTGTATGTGTGTGTATATGTATGTATGTGCATGTGCATGTATAAGTGTATATGTGTGTATGAGTATGTGCATGTCCTTGTGTATGTGTGTATATGTATATGCATGTATATGTATGTGTGTGTATATGTATATGCATGTATATATATATGTGTGTATATGTATATGTATATGTATATGTATATGTATATGTATATGTATTTGTATATGTATATGTATATGTACATGTACATGTATATGTATATGTATATGTATATGTATATGTATATGTATATGTATATGTATATGTATATGTGTATATGTATATGCATGGGTATATATATGCATGTGTATATGTATGAAACATGCATGTGTATGTGGATGTGCATATACATGGATTTGCATATATGTTAATGTGTGTATATATATATAATGCATGCATGGACGTCTTTTTATGTGGTTGTAGGAATGTTTGTGCATATGCATGTGTATATGTGTGTATGTCTAAGTGTATGTGCACATGTATCTATGTGTATATATGTGTGTGTATGTGCATGTGCATATATGTATATGTGTGAAAGTGCATCTTCATCATGTATAAGTGTATGAGTGCATATCAATAAGTGGGAGTATGTTATGTAATGAAAATAGCACAATTCAAATGATCTACAAAGAATAGAAATTGTACTTACAATTGTTAGCCATACTTTTGGCTTGGTTAGCTTCTTGAGTAACCTGCAATAAAGAGAGAAAGAAGAGAGAGAGAGAGAGAGAGAGAGAGAGAGAGAGAGAGAGAGATTTAGAGAGAGAGAGAGATCTAGAGAGAGAGAATTGAAAGAGAGAAAGATGTAGAAAGAGAGAAACAAAGACAGAGGGAGACAATAAGAGAGAGCTTAGGCAAAACAACAATTCTGCATATACTTGCTTCAGCTCGTAAGCGCAGCGCAATTGCGAACGTTGGAGAGCTCTTCGATCGGATGCGTGAAAATTGCGATCGTAAAGCCTCCAACGTTTTGTCCCTCAACAGATCGTCATGTAAGCGATGCTATTCGTCGTCGTATAAGCGACAATTTTTAGCGTCGCTTATGCGATGGCATGTAACGTCGCCTATGTGACGCATGAAAGCATCGCTTATGCGACGCTTTTAAATTGGGTCGTTTTAGCGATGTTGTATGGGAACGTCGCAATCCTGTCGCATCACAAGTCGCAAATACCGTCGTTTTATGTGTCGTTTAATCGACGATCGGAGCGCGACGCTAATTACGATGCAACTTGCAATTTTATAGCGATGAAATTATGTCGCCTTAACCGTCGCTATACGCCCGTATTCCTTGTAGTGTAGATATCTTCACCAAGGCTCTTGGGAGAGAGTAACTTCATTGACACTTTCCAAGGCTTGGCATCGAAAAAAGGAGGCAGTTCATCACAAGGTGGACATTGAGGGGGAGTGTTAGATGTGCTCAATACTCCATCCTCAAGTGACCACAAATGATCCATGTTGCTCTAAGTTGTAAGGCCCCTATCACAAGGAGCAGCCATTTTGAGAGCTCCGACATTTATGGAACCTGAACTTCCAAGTTAGATGAGGTCTATGTGTGACTCTTGATGGTATTAGAGGATCTTTGTGAGCCTAGCGATTAGGTTAGGTAGGGCAAAAACTTATGGGCCATTGGGTTTCCATTCAAGGTGAAAATAAAGGACTTGTGGTGCTGCACAATTTTCCCATAGAACCTTAATGGGGGGAGTGTAAAGGGCGGCTTCTCCCCTTTGGGAGGTCTAAGAGGCATATCCCCCTGGCCCATAGGGCCAAGAGAGTAGGACTTATGGTCATGGAGATAATGTTAGATTATATATTTTGCTAACTATTTCATATCTCTCAACTAAGTTTATCTATACCGACTCCCATTATAAAAGCTATATAAGAATGGCCTAGGTTGAGCTTTATGCAATGTTGCACACTAGTAAGCCCTTCATCTAGAGTTTGTCCACATTGCCATCTAAGCTCCACATTGGGAACACAGTGGTGAACAACACCATCATTGTAACTGCATTACTCTTAACAATCTAAGAATTTGAGTTCTCTATCTCTTAGTCTGCACCTATCTTTATGCGTGTTTTTCCCTCAGCTCTATCTACTGATCTATTCAGCTATGTTTATATTTTCTTACAAGTGCTTATTTGTATTATGCACTATTTTATGAAGTTGGTGTAGAATTGCAGGTTCATGCATACGCGGATGTAGATTGGGCTAGAAGTATTCGAGATAGAAGATCTACGAGTGGCTTTCTATTCTCAGTTAGGAGTGGAGTTGTTACATGGAGCAATAAGAAGAAACCTATCATTGCTTTGTCGAGTACAAAGGTTGAGGATAAAGGCGTTGCAATGGCAGAAATGGAAGCATCATGGCTAGAGATGCTATTTGCAGATTTAGGTGTGGAAGTATACAAGCCTATCATCATTTATTGTGATAACCTTTGTAGCATCTAGTTAGCACGAAATCCTATTTTTCATGCTAGAACAAAACAAAGCATATAAAGGTACATTATCACTTCATCAGAAAGAAAGTATTAGCAGGTGATATTTATCTTGTTTATACGAGGATAGATGAGCAGGTTGCTCATATTTTTAGTAAAGTACTTGGAGTTGAAAACCTGAAGAAGTTTTTGAAAGATGCTTGGATTACAGGACATGGCATTGAGCTTGAGAGTGTTCAGATATCAAACTCAACATGTGATGATCAAGGATGATATGTACCACTTTTTCATCTCTCTAACATGTAGAACGTCGATATATGTAATGGATACTTTTTAGCAAGAGGTTCTAGACTTATCTACCGAGATTGATGGCACATTTGTTTTCTTGCCAACTCGCTCGTTTGCAGACATTAGGGTTTTCGTAATGTATTGTTCTTTATATATTGGAACGGTTGTATTGTCATATTAAGTCTTTCGTATATATTCTCTTTATTGCTATGGCTTTGCAGTTCATATTGAAGGTTTGGTTAACATGTTCTAGGATATGAGAGTGAGCACACATACCATTACAGGGTTGAGTAGAGACACTCACGTTCTAGTGTATGATTACTTTTCTGTAGTAATTTTTGTTTATAAGAGATGGGATTTTTAATGAAAAAAGCTGTACCAGATATCTAAGAGAGACGGCGCCTTTATCAGAACAAGAAAAAGAATATCTACAGACAGGGAGCGGATCACGTGTGGCCAAGAGAAATTAAGAAAAACAGGTTGACGGCATGGACGCTCGATAACTACATGGCTTTGGCTGTACGTTTACAGAGGAAGAATTTCGGTGACTGTGTGTGAGCGCGTGTGAAGAGGACGATGGTAGAAATCCCGTGACCAAAATATGACAACCTGTCATCCCGCATGAATATGTTTTGAAGCTTCTTCTGCAGAATCTCTCTGCAAAGTGCGAAAAAACTTCTACATTGGAAATGTGTCTCTCTGTGTGTGTCGCGTTTCAATCTGCTTCACATGGGAAGAAGAGACGTATTGCGCAGCAGGAACAGAGGTCGCCATTGGAGCTGAAGCACGTATGCGCCCAAGCAAGTTCTACAGATCAGCATGTGGGGAACTGGGCGAAGAGTCTATTCTTTTTTTTCCTCCTCTCCTCTCCGTTACAGACAAACTATAACAGCTTCCAAGCTACTTTGTTTTCTCTCTCCTTCTATCTTCCGTCTTTCTCATATCGCTCTCTTAGGGGGCACATGGAGCCCCGGTTAGCTCGATGATTTCAGACATTTTTTTTCACTTTATTCCAGCATGGTGATCCAAACGGATTGTCACCTTACTAATATTTTTAGGTGATCCGAACGGATTGGCACCTTACTAATATTTCTGTTTGAGTGACTGAAAGATTAATTTATTCTTCAATACGACTGACACACATGTGATCCGAACGGATTGGCACCTTACTAATATTTCTGTTTGAGTGACTGAAAGATTAATTTATTCTTCAATACGATTGAAAGATCAATTTGTCCTGCAGTTGACAATGGATATTTTCATCTTCCGTTTTCTTCCAGGAAAATAAATCGAGGTTTTTTTTTTCGTTTTCTTCCACGATTGATTTTATAATTCAGCATCTGGATTTATAATTCAGTGTTTTTCTTAAGAGTACAATGAATTAGAAAGACACACACACGACCTCATAAAGTAAAGGCACTCATCTTGAGGAACTCTAAAGCATCCAGCCCTAGGCAGGACTTGAACCTTGGCCATCTGCCCAAGAGTACAAGACACATCTGCTAAACCACGCCGGCTGAATGGCATAATTCAGTGTTAAAATTTCAAGCTCTTTTGGATCCTTCAAAATGGAACATAGAGAGGAGGAAGTGTTAGATAAAACTTCACAATAAAATGAGCAAACCATAAAAGACCAAGAAGTAGATATGAGGAAAGTGTATCAAAAAGTAGATACCTATGGAAAATTCATCACTCACTCCCAAAATAATGAAATTTTAGATACAAATAACATAGAATCCATAACAGTGAATATTCCATCTGCTATCAAGCAGTTGAAAGCCAAATGTAGCTCTCTCAAGACTCATATAACGTCTTTGGTCGCTTTCAAAGACTGAGAGATGTAAACCTCTTCTCACAGAGAGATAGTTCAGGGATCATAATTTCTTCAAAGAAAGAGAGATGAATGAGGGATATTTCAAGAGAGAGATAATTGCGAGAGTTTTGAAGGGAGAGAACTAAGAGAGAGAGAGAATATAAACAGAGATACTTGAAAGAGAGAGAGAGCAAAAGAGAGAGAGGGAGTTGAAAGAGAGAGAAAGACGGAGAGAATGAGAGGGAATTATTACAAGTGTGGGAATTAGTACAAGTGCGCAGAAACAGCAAACATGGGATTGATCGTCCTAGTTCGTCGGCTTAGTGGTTGGGCCTCTCGCCTCTTGAGGCGGGGGCAAGGGTTCAATCCCTAACAGCAACATGTAAGGGACATGTAATCTGGAAAGATCTTGCATTGTGGCTGAGTGCCACCGTTTGTCTATCCCTACGGTAGTGTTGACTGCCGTTTAAATCAGTCTTGTAAACCCCTGTTCTTGTGGGATAAGGGGGGTCCCATGGGTACTATGCCCTTCCTTGTACAGTTGCAATTTCAAAGTTCAAGTGCGGGGGAGTAGGCTTCGGTCGAACCTCCATTCTTAAAAAAAAACAAGGGATTGATTGGCCCAATTGTTTTTTGTTGCCATTCTAAGCAGTCGTTGAGGCGATGAGGTCGTCACTAAAAAAATGTTGCTTAAGTGATGCTTGTGCTTAAGTAATGCCTATGCATTTTTTTTTTCATAATTGTGTTGCTTAGGCGACATTTCTGAAATGGCTCATTATTTATGAAATGGCTCATTATTTACGTGATCATAAAACTACCTTTCACTTTCAAGATCGTATAGGGGATGGTTTTCAGTTTTCTTTTCAAAAACGAAGTTCGGCGTTTTTTATTTTTACAAAAGGTTGTTTGGTGTCCAAAAGGAAGTTAGGCAATGGTTTTATGTTATTAGAGATGATAGGTGAGACCTCATTTATGCAAAGCGCCATATCAATGCTCATAGTAGATATTTATCCGCACATTTGATGATACAAAACTATCTTTTTATGATGCAAGTGCCTACTCCCTTGACCTTTAACTTTTATGATGCAAGTGCCTACTCCCTTGAGCTTTAACTTTCGAAAAACAACTCTATAGGTGAATAGGCATACTATGCAGAGGACCCCCCACATCCCACAAAGCAGAGCTTTAACAAAATCCCGATTGATTACAACTAGTTTAAATTGGTCAAAGACATTACATGTCCAACCCGAATGTTAAGCACAAGTCCTCCGCCTCAAAAGGCTAGTGCTTAACCAACCCACCTATGAGATGTGGACTAGAGGATATTTCTCATAGTGATATAATACATCACAACCCTACTACATTGGCCATCACAATCCACAGTAGTTGATAAATTCTCCAGTTTTTTACATTAT
This sequence comes from Ceratopteris richardii, assembly GCA_020310875.1. Classification (NCBI taxonomy): domain Eukaryota; kingdom Viridiplantae; phylum Streptophyta; class Polypodiopsida; order Polypodiales; family Pteridaceae; genus Ceratopteris; species Ceratopteris richardii. The sequence continues at coordinate 135,936,676 of CM035434.1, read as the reverse complement.
GCAATTCCATATAGTTAACAACTTTTAAATTTTTTTTCTATTCTTTATTTTACTTTAAAATAATCCAATTGAATAGAATAAAATTTGATCTTTAGGAAAATTTCCCAAAACAGAAATATTTTCTTAAGCTATGAATGTCTCTATCATTTCATCATTTAAGGTCTATCCAAGTCTTTTGATTTGAAACTTTTCGAGCTCAAATACAAAGATAGTATCATACATCTTAATCCATCTTTTATCGAAAATCCGTATTAATTTCAATATTTCTTCAATCGGTGTTGTACAGATCGATTCAAGAACGGTATCCTTGGTAGATGTTTCGATGACGTAAAGATTGCGTTGCATTGGATTGTTTTCGAAGGATCACTTTTTGGGCTGTCAAAAATCAGTTAATGCTAAAGGTTTGATTATTCTGCTTAGGAATCATATTCAATCGACATTAATCTTTCCACTCTCTCCATTTTTCTTAAAGGAAGTTCGGCCTTGGCCTATTCTCTCGGAGTTTAATTAAAAAAAAAAAAAAATTACAAGCGAATGGGACTAGTGCTCGTGGGACCTCCCGAATCCCACAATGAAGGGGAATAGTTTGGTAAGCTAAAGGTTTTTACAAATGAGGCGGATAAATCTATCATCTCCCTCATGCCACACCCATTTGGGTTTCAGGTTGTTATCTTCGAAGAGATAAATAGAGATGTGCCTAAACGGTGGAGATCTCTTATGCCGGAAGAGTCCCTCCGTTTATTCCATATTTCATTCAAGCAATAAAGGGCTCTCTCGCTTCTTTTTGCGTGGTTGAAAAAGTGGGACTAGCTCTCTCGTTATTTCAAGTGCAGTTGCGAACTTGCGTCCCGCGGGTACGAAGTCGTACGAATAAGCGCTCATAACTGAGTATAGGGATTCATTATAGTTACAAATTCTCCTGCGAGAACAAACAATGAGGGACCATTCTCCAGAAGGTATTAAAGATCTGAGCACCTTTCGATTAACCAATAAACCGAGGCATTGTATTAAAGATTTTGAGCGTCTTTCAAAATCTGATCTTGATGTAAGGGAGCTGCCATTCCGCAGCACACGTTTGAAGTAAATATAATCACTGTTTGGATGCCCTTTCGATACGTCTACCCTCTGAAGTCGTATTTCAATTGCTCTAGCCTCTCACTGTTTGATATCCTTTTATTGTCAATTCATATTTAAGATGTAAGTCAACAAAACAATGTGTTCTAGACAAAGCATTTTGTCGTCCACATGGAGGAGGTGGAATAGACAGAGAAAGGAACGTTTCTTCCGAACGGAAAGAAAAGGAACAGGAAGTAGGCTTTTTAGGAGAACGGTGACCTCTTCCCAGGGATGAAGGACTCCGGATAGAAACACCTCCTGCGTTCTCTTGCGCAGACGTTTCTTTCCTTGACCATAGATATCTGTGTTGTTATGTTCGCGCCGTATCCTCAGTGTTTCCACTTGGCTGTTTTTTTTTTTTATTAAATTTGGTCCTAATTCAGCACTAAATTCACCTCGTGACACCTGGCTCACGTCAAGCTGGCCACAACGAGTTTATCGCATTAAGTCAATCGTTTCGTAGAGTAGCATAGCACTGTGCATGTATGCAGTTCATAATTACAATGTAATTAAATCAACGCTGGAATTAAACCTCACAGTTCATAATTACAATGTAATTAAATCACACTATCCACAATTAAAATGTAATTAGAATGTTATCAATATCATTGTAGGTGTATGCCCTCATATATTTAGCATTGCTATATGATATCTGCCGAATCACAATTCACTAGTTAATATTCTTGGTCATTGGTAGGAACCATCAAGGTATCCAAAAGCATCCACTGGGAGCATAGGAACATGGCTAAGAAACATTCCATAATATATATGGAAAATAGTCACTGTGTAATATGAATGACCAGAATGACAATTATGCAAGTTCTTATCCAACTTACTACCTATAGGTGTGGATTAGGAGCGTGGTAAAGGCATGGACAATGAGCTTCCAAGTGCTACAACAATGAGTGCTCAATGTTCTCACTCAATCTTTCGAAGAGGCGAGTTCAATTTTGAGGTGTTTGGACCAAATTTGATACTAGAATAGAAATTATTCACTATAAATGTGCGCTAGAAAAGTAGAAAAGGATATCCCTAAGATCTACTTTTTTGTAAAAATCATCAATGCTAAGGGCCCAAAATGTATATACAGAGAATGACTAGTGTGTCACATGCCCAAATTCAAATCCCACTATCAAGAGACAAGAACATTGGCAAAATGGCTACAACTACTCATAACTTTGGCATACACATACACATCCATATATATAGAGTCAGGGATGCCCGGGTCTTGAACATGGGCATCCCTTAGAATGCCCAAACCTAAAGAGTGGGCATCCTTTGATGCCCGAATCCCCCTTTGATGCCCATTTTGGGCATCAAATTTAAACAATGTTTCTCTCTCTCTCGTTATTTCAATTTTCACTTGCAGTCGCGAACTTGAGGGTACGAAGTCGTAAGAATAAGCGCTCATAAGTATGGCGGCGGGCGACTGCACAGTGAAGCGGAGTTGCTCGACCAGCCTGTGACACGATTGCATGCAAAGGCGCGTGGAACTCACGTCCCAAGGACACGCCGTAAAAATCCGACTTTCAGAAATTTGGCGTATCTTGAACCAACATCCAATAGTGGCAGGCTGTCTTCAAACTTGAGCCTTCTCCAAAATCGCCCATCTTTTCTTTCTTTGTAGAATCAACTCCTGACCTTTTCGTCCTTTGTTGTTTCCCAAGATGAACACCAAATGGTGTGTAAGGTGTAGGGATTTATTATAGTTACAAATTTTCCTAAATGAAATGATGAGGATGTATTATAGTTACAAATTCTCCTGCGAGGACAAACAAATTAGGGACCATTCTCCAGAACGTATTAAAGATCTGAGCACCTTTCGATCAACCATGCTCTAGAAAGTATAAACCGAGGAATTGTATTAAAGATTTGAGCCTCTTTCAAAATCCTGATCATTGATGTAAGGGAGCTGCCATTCCGCAGCACACGTTTGAAGTAAACATAATCACTGTTTGGGATGCCCTTTCGAAACGTCTACCCTCTGAAGTCGTATTTCATTTGCTCTCTCACTGTTTGATATCCTTGATTGTCAATTCATATTTACGATGTAAGTCACACAAAAAACAATGTGGTCTAGACAAAGCATTTCCTCGTCCACATGGAGGAGGTGGAATAGACAGAGAAGGAACGTTTCTTCGGAACGGAAAGAAAAGGAACTGGAAGTACGCTTTTTAGGAGAAAGGTGACCTCTTTCCAGGGATGAAGGGACTCCGGATAGAACACCTCAGGCGTTCGCTCGCGCAGACATTTCTTTCATTGAGCATAGATTTCTGTGTTGTTATGTTCGCCACGTGTCACACCTCAGTGTTTCCACTTGGCTGTTTTTTTTATAAAATTTGCTCCTAATTGAGCACTAAATTGACCTCTTGACACCTGGCTCACTCAAGGTACGAATTTATCACATTAAGTCAATCGTTTCGTAGAGTAGCATCGCACTGTACATGGATGCAGTAATTGCTTGATTCTATTGAAACCCAACGCTGGAATTAAACCACACACTTCATAATTACAATGTAACTAAATCACACAGTCCACAATTAAAATGTAATTAGAATGTTATCAATATCATTGTAGGTGTATGCCCTCAGATATTTAGCCCTTGCGTTCTCATAATCAGCAGCTTCTGACCACACGTCAATCAGTAGCACACGTTCTTGTTATTCTTCACTCGCAAACATTTATCTCCCTACACAACGCGTCTCCCGCCACATTATTTCGTCCGTATGAGCTTCTATACAACTCAATGTCAATACCATTCAATAAGAAAAAGTACTCAAAAAGAGTTCTTTTCTTAAGAGTAAGTTCGGTCGAAGTCTACTCTGCCTTTTGGCTTAAATTAGAATGAAAGAACTATTATACAGGTGAAAGGGCATAGTACTTAGGACCTTGGTATCCCACAAAGCGAAAGGGCATAGTACCCATAGGACCCCTGGTATCCCACAAAGCAAAGGTTAAACTACTCAAATGGACATCAAGAGTTAAACTACTCAAATGGACACTTGCAAAGGACTACCTAAAGGAAATAGGTTGCCCAAAGGCTATACACTGAATCCACACTTATCTAGTCATAAGGACGGGTAGAATCCTTGCCCTCAACTCAAGAGGTCAAAGGTCCAAGCAAACGATCCAATGCACACGAACAAATAATGCAAGAGTTGTTTCAAATTCTACTTATGCATTGGATTTGCAGTAATGTCTCCTAATGTCAAAGGTAACCAATTCATTACAATGTCTTTCAACGGGGAGGCATGATAGGTAAGTTGTTTGATAGCTTTGAAATGCAATGGACATGGATCTTTCATTTATAACGTGTGCCGGATTGAATGCTGTGAGATCTAGATATTCCAAAAATCAAGAACACTAGGACATAAAAGATCTTAGCCTATCAGGACTTCATGGGCTTTACATCCAATTCCATGTTGTGCTAAAATTGGGTCTATTATTCTTAATCTACACACATCGATTCTGCATAACAGAAGTCTGAAGATATCTGAAGATTTTGTGTTATCATCATCTTTAATGAGTGCCTGCTTGACTTCTGACTTGTAGATGTCATTGTAAAGGTTATTGGGATTTATGTTGGGACCTATTTTGGTATTTATGGTTACATAACAAGGGATATAATTGCGCAGTTGGGCAATGAGCTTATTAGATGCGATTGCATGTGTTCTTCTTGTTGTTGACCATTCTAACACAGCTACTCGCTTTCATATCGGTTCTTAACTGTGCGGCTATGGCGGCTCAGAGAACATCTACAATGACTTGTCGGGTGCATGGCAATGAAGATCCATTGAGAGATGTAGATGGATAAAATATCAAGCATTAGGTTAGTTCATTATATCATGTAATCCCTAAGATACGTTTTTGTCGAGTTCAATTCTAGGCTAGGTCAAGTCACGTCATATTATGAGATTGCTTCAGCATATGAGCTTTATGAGGGTATCTTCCCAGGCCCCATGATATATCCTGTACATCATGCACATAACGTCTTCATTGATTCGCCTCCTCTGCCAATTATTTCAATACAATTTGCTTCATTCGAGTCCACGCGTAGGGATCATTCAATCACATGAGGCACTTTAGGAGAAGGAAATAGAGGGTATTATGCTTGACATATTTAGGAGTTTTCCATGCATTCATGTACGCTGGATTGTAAACATGAGTGCTAGATAGATTTTAATTTAATAATCTATGAATTGATTAGGTTTAAAGGCATAGAATTTTGCGCTAAGATCCGATGTCTTTTGTTAGAAAACAAAGCCTATCTAAACAACGTTCTAAAAACGTAGATATTACTCGTCAAACGTTATCTACAAACTCTCTATTAACGTGTACAAGTTGGACATCATATTCTTCTAAGAGGAGGATTGACAAGGAGAAGCAACATTTTTCATTTCATGATTTACGCTTCTTTCAGAAGATGCAATTCTAGATTGAATGTATTTCAAACCTTAAAGAGGCCCACCACACATTTGCAGCTTTGCTTTGGACAGAGAAGGACATGGAGCAAAGCTTAACAGCATCTTCAACCAAGTCAAAGTCACATTCGAAGCTTTGGAAATTAAAATGGAAGTGCACTTGTTTCATTTTTTCTCATTTCGAATATTCAATCTACTCCCTATTTCATTTCAAGGTCTTTTTGGTTGTTCGAAATAGAACATAGGGAGACGGAAGTGTTAGAAAACACTTCACAATAAATTGAGCAAACCATAAACAACGACCAAGAACTAGATATGATGAAAAGTATATATAAAAATAGATTTCTATGAAGGTGGGACACAATGGTGTCCAATTTCGAAGTCCGCATCTAGGGATTCATGGATCATTTAGATCTTTAGATTTTGACAGATAGATAATGCAAACCCAATTGTAAGGGAATCACTTGAGAATTAGTACTTGGTAGGGGATGAGAAAATCACTTAAAAATAAGTACTCTTGAATTTATGAAAATATGGAAGTAAAATTGTGTATTCATGGTGAGAAGGATGCACCTAGTACAAATCTCATTTAATGCATTCGATTACATAGTTTTCTTGATATTCATGATGTACATGCATTACGTAGCTTCATCTTCGGTAGAACTAAAGGATAAGATCTCCATTGTTCTATTTTGTTTGACTATCGTTTAGTTTATTTTTATCACAAGTTTTAAAGGGTCTAATTTGAGTTTCGGGGCTCATATTTGCATAGTATTAGAGTTTTTGTGGTCTCACTTTACCTTTTTCTTCTTTTGATAGAAACTTTCCGTCCTTTTTGTGTTTACATGGCTTTTTTTTCCCTCCTGCATGTTCCTATGAGGCTTTTCACATGTTGCCCTAGGCCCATCTCCACATTCCCATTTCCCATGTTTCCTTAGGCACCCTACTACCTCCAACTATGATCCCTCCCTCCCTCTTCCCCTATCCGCCCCCCCTCCCCAACAACCCTTCCGGCCTCCCTTTTCCTTCCCTGCTTTTCTTAATTTCCCAAGAGGGCAAAGATTGCATTCTTACACTCTATTTTCAATGTTCTTTGGCAAACTAAAAGCATGTTTGGACACACTAGAAAAATCTCTACAATTGCCTCCAAAAATTTCCTAGTAGATCAAGCACTTTCAACTTTGAACCATCCTTTTTGCATCAATTGATCAAACATCTATACTTCCCAATGAACTATTTCTAGCCTAGTTTCTTCACTTGGAGTATGTGCTAATGAAGTTTTCCCTTTTGAAGGTGCCTAGTGGAGAAAAGATTGTATATATATTGGAGAAAAGATTTTTCTTCAAATAGAAGGAAAATACAAAAATGAAAAATGAAAGCATTTACTTCAGCAAGTAGTGGAGGTGAAAAGAGAATCAATCAAAAGAGAATCAAATCTAAAAACTGAATTGGAAGAGATGAGTGGCTGGTCAAAGTAGTGGAGGAGTTATGGAGAAGAGCTCTCAAACTCATCATGAGAGCTCGTGGTCATTTGGCTACAAAAGAGGCAAGGATGGACACTCAAGAATAAAGGAAGAAGGCACTGAAGTCCCCTTGTAGGTATTTCATTTGGTTTTACTCATTGGTTTTCTTCACTCTCATAGACTATGTCTAGCCACTCATCAATTTTTGGGTAGCCTGATTGCGAGAGTCATATCTCTCAATGTAAAAGTCGTGATCCTGATAAGGTCTTCTAAACTTTCCGATACGCATAGGAGAGGAATTCTCCAACAATTTCCATCAAGGCTCAACAGTTGAGCATTGGAGCTTGAAGAGGCAAAGCATTGTAACCGAAGTAAAGCAAAGGAGAAGCTACAAATCAAAGGGGAGCTTCGTACAATCAAGGCAGAGCACCATAACATAACTAGGGTAAACTTCAAACTTTGAAGTCTTCAATGGTTCATTTAGGACAACAAATTGAGAATTTAGATAAAGCTAATTTTTAGTCTTGGAGGCATAGAATCACAAATTACCTTAAAGGTAAAGGTTTATGGATTCTAGTTATTGAGATGATCCATAACCTGTGGACCCTCAAGATCCAACATTACTCTAGCAGAAAGGAAATACTTTGCTTATTGGGTAGAAAGGAATCGAAAAGGGTGATGTTCTTGATTTCACAAGTTATTTCTAGCACTATAACTAGTCATGTGCAAAGCTTAGCAATAGCCAAGGAACTTTGGGAAGCGTTACAGAAGGTTTATGCTACCTCAACAAGTTCTCGAAGACACAACTCAAGAACAAGCTCAACAACATGAAGAAAATCTCAAACCAAAGCATTAGTGAGTATACATTGAAGATCAAGAAACTTTGAGATTAGCTAGCATCAGTTGGACGCAAGATAGAAGAGGAAAGACATCATCCAAGTATCCATGAATGGCTTGAGGAGTGAAAGACAAGTGGAAGCCCCTCATCACAAATATTCTCTATAGATACTAGCTACAAACATTCGACGAGATTATACCAAATCTTGTGGCTGAAGAGGTTGTTCAACAAGGAGAAGGCAACAAGGGTAAGGGCAGCCATAACCAAATGTTCTATGGAGTTCAAGGTAGAGGAAGGAACTCAAGAGGAGGCTCATGGGGAAGAGGAAGAAGCTACAACACCATTCTAGCCAACACAACTCTGAGGACAACAAGGACAAATGAAATGACAACACACATGGAAGAGGTCAAGGAAGAAATAGAGGAAGAGGGTCGAGGTTCATACAATCCTCATAAAGGTATAACATGTTATGATTCTGGTAAAGTAGGACATTATGAAAATGCTTTTGGCAAAAGGATGGAAGGCCAAAATGGGGGAAGCCAAAGGATCCAAAATAACTATGCAATTACATCAAGTGAAGGAGACAAGCAAACCATGCTTGCCATGAAGCATGAGTATAACAACCCAAGAACTGATGATAAAAAATGGTTTTTTAGATTCAAGTTGTAGCAATCATACGACATGACAAAGAGATTTATTCACAAATCCTCAAGCACCAAGTGGAAAAGGATGTGTGGAAATGGGTGATGAAACTCAAGACGCAATTGAGCATGTTGGATAAATCAAGCTTGGAGACAAGAAGGTATTGATTTTAGTAGGAAAACTATTGCAAAGAATTTGATTTCAGTAGGACAAATGGTAGAGAAATGATATCATGTCATCTTCAATGAAAAAGGTTGGTTTATAAGGAATCCAAAAGAGGATTCAAGGTTGTTGCTCAAGGAAGGAAAGAAGGTAGGATGTTCACTTTGGACATTCAACAACCACATGGAAAGGTGATCTATATTCAGTTTGGAAGCAAAAGGATTGTTTAGATAAATTTGTGGCATAGAAGTTTTGGGCATATCAACATTCCCAAGCTCAAGGACATGAGCAACCATGAAGTGGGAAGAGGTCTTCCAAGATTCAATGATGCTTCACTGCATGAGTTTTGTGAAGTATGCCAACTAGGAAACCAAACTCGACACCATTCAAGAAGAGTAACTATGTGGCAAGGAATGTCCTCGACCTGATACACACAAATGTATGGGGACCATCAAAACAACACATCGATGGTTGGTAATAGATATTTATCACTTTTATTGATGGTCATTCAAGAAAAAATATGGATGTTTTGCATAAAACAAAATCAGATGTCTTCTCTTTGTTCAAGAGACTTAAAGCACATGTAGAAAAGCAAATAGGATGGCAGATAAAGTCCTTGAGGTCTGATAGATGAGGTGAATATTTCTCTAAAGAGTTTTTAGATTTTCTTTATGAAAATGGCATCAAGCGACAATTCACATTTAGGTACACACCTCAACAAAATGGAATTACTGAAAAGAAAAATAGACATATCACAGAACTTGTAGGATGCATGCTCAACAAGATGAAGGTTCCTTTTAACTATTTCGCTGAAGAATCTAGTACCATTGTTTATTTGATGAGCAAGTGCACAATGGCTGGATTCAAAGAAGGTTTATTTGGTTTAGAAACCTGACCTTACATATCTCAAAGTTTTTGGATGTGTGGACATTCCTCAAGACCTAAGGACAAAGATGGAGGCAAAGTCAGAAAAATGTGTTTTCATTCGACACTCATCGTAGCAAAAGGATATAGGATGTAGGGTTCTTCATAGGATGTAGGTTCTTCATGGTTGAGATCCTTGGCCATGTAGATTGAATGCTTTGTAACTAAGGATGTGTCAAATCCATATCTTTTTGGCTTCTTGTTTTCTCTCATTGACCTTCTCATTGGTCCGTTGAGAGTTTGTGGTCCTTGAATTAATTCTTCCATTTTAGCTTTGCCTTTATTCGTCCATAGATTCAGTTTCCCCAATTTTGCGATGTCATCTTCATAATCACTATGTTCAAGTTGCTTTGGCTCCTTTGTTGGAAGAGATGGAAAGTCCTCTTCCAAGTCATATGGTAGCTTCACTTTCCTGTCATCATCAAACCAAGATTTATTCTCATCAAAGACTACATTCCTACTAACTAGAAAACCTTTTGTTAGTGGGATTGTACAATCTGTAGCCCTTTTGATTTTGATCATATCCAATAAGACACACTTCTCCGTTTTGGGATCCAATTTCCCTCTTACTTGAGAAGGAATATGAGCATAGCCTAAACATCCAAAGATTCTGCAATGTTCTAGGCTTGCTCTCCTTCCATGCCATACTTCATATGGAGTCATACCCTCTAAGGATTTAGATGGCAGTCTATTTACAAGGTATGTGGCTGTTAATAAAGCCTCTACCAAAAGGTAATTAGGTAAGTTCTTCTCATTGATCATAGATCTAGTTGCTTCAACTATGGTCCTTATCCTCCTTTATGCTACTCCATTGAGTTCAAGGGTGTACCTAGTTGTTATCTCCCTTTTGATGCCTCTTTCTTGATAGAAAGCATCAAACTCCTTTGAGAAATATTGTCCACCACCATCTGATCTGATTCTCTTGAGACATTTACCTGTTTGATTCTCTACAAGTGCAAGATATCTTTTGAAACAATTGGAAACTTCATCTTTATGTTTCATGAAGTATAAGATTTTCCACCTACTGCAATCATCAATAAAAGATACATAATATTTGGAACATGAAATGGAGGGTTCTTTACTTGGATCCCATGCATCTGTGTGTAAAAGTTCGAATAGCTCTTGATGTATGTAGCCTTTCTTATTGAAAGGTTGTCTATGCACTACAAGAAATTGGGGTGCATAGCGACGCAGCCGAAGCGAAAAAATTACGGGGACCGTCGCTTACGCGATGCTAGCGTCCCATAAGCGACGGTCGTATTTTTGAAATTTGGATTTTTAGGCGGGGTGCGTTGCAGACTCAAGTGAGCGTCACTTAGGCGACGGTAATCTGTGCGTCGCAAACAAAGTCGCTTGCTAGCGACGGTAAATGCGACGTGGGCAAACTTGAGAGCATCGCATATGCGTCGTCCATTCGAGAGCATTGCGTAAGCGACGCTTCAGAATGTTCAAAAAAATTCTGAGTTCTCCCGGCACATTTATGCCGAGATCTAGACGAGAGCAAGAGAACGAGAGAGAGAGAGAGAGAGCGCGCGAGAGAGAGACACCAGGTATGCGCACACACACACTTACACTCACATACATATGCATACACACACATATACACACATAGAGACACACACGCACATAATGTTGCATACACACACATATACACAAATACACACACATATACACACATACACACATAATGTTGCATACACACACATATACATACATACACACTCACATATACATGCACACACACATATATACATACAAACACATATGCATACATAGTGCACATGCACACACATACACACACACACACATACACACGCATACACACATACACACACATACACACATACACACATACACACACATATATGCATACAAACACACATAGAGAGACATGCACACACATACACATACATGCATACATATGCATATGCATATGCATACATACATACATACTTACATGCATACACACACATATGCATACACAATGCACATGCATACATACACATACATAATGCATATGCATACATACATATACATAATGCATATGCATACATAATGCACATGCATACATACACATACATAATGCATACACACACATATGCATACATAAAGCATACGCACACATACACACACATATGCATACATACATGCATACACATACACACATAGACACACACACACACACATACATATGCATACACACACATATACACACATAGACACACACATACACATACACATATACAGACACACACATACACACACTTACACTCACATACATATGCATACACACACATATACACACATAGACACACACACACACATAATGTTGCATATACACACATATACACACATACACACATAATGTTGCATACACACACATATACATACATACACACTCACATATACATGCACACACACATATATACATACACACATATGCATACATAGTGCACATGCACACACATACACACATACATACACACATACACACACACATACACACACATACACACATACACACACATACACACATACACACACATATATGCATACATACACACATAGAGAGACATGCACACACATACACATACATGCATACATATGCATATGCATATGCATACATATATACATACTTACATGCATACACACACATATGCATACACACATACACACATACACATACACATATACACACACATACACACACATATACACACTCATATACACACATACACACATAATGTTACATACATACATATATATGCATACACACACATAGAGAGACATGCACACACATACACATACATGCATACATACATACATACTTACATGCATACACACACAAATAGACACTCATATACACACATACACACATAATGTTACATACACACATACACACATAATGTTACATACACACATACACACACATACACACACATACGCACACATACACACACATACACACACACATACACACACACATACACACACACATACACACATACACACACACATACACACACACATACACATACACATATACACACACATATACACACACAAATACACACTCATATACACACATACACACATAATGTTACATACACACACATACACACACATACACACACTTACACACACACATACACACACACATACACACATACACAC
>CM035434.1:135695893-135913936 GCA_020310875.1 Ceratopteris richardii | reverse complement strand
AATAAGCCTTCACGTCGACAATAATTGATTGGTTGTTCTGTAATAGTACTTAAGTTAACAAGTACATAATTGCTTCATGAAAATTGCTCTGCTATTGGATCAACAACTTGAATGTTGTCCGACACCGCACAACCATCTTTGTCGCTTCCATTCCGTCACCCCCGACGCTTCTTACTAGTTATCTTCCATTCCATCACCTCCGACAGAAATGTAGTCTATCATTGTTGTTTTAGAAACTCTATTGGACATTTATCAAGGTGCGTTTGGGAGGTTGGCTACTTCCTAATGAAGACGACATCTATGCTATTGGAGGAGCAGTTTTCTTCCAATCTCTTCCAACCAATAGAGCCTATAGTACTATTTATGTGTTGAGTTCACGGATCAACTCAGAAAGCGATTTAACTTCTATCGATGCCCATCTCTAATTCAGTCTCGGATAATCACTTGCTCTCCTTTTGCACATGTCGAATGCTACCTTGCCCTACCCTCCTTCGACACAAGGAGTCTCGTATAGAGGTACATGACTACTTGCACACATATGCAAGAAAGCCTCACTCCTTGAAAAGACATAACATCTCTAAAGAAAATTCCTAATACTTTTGGATAGTTGTTCCTTTCTTTAATTTGATGCTTACTTTATGGAAAAAAAAACATTATTAGAATAGAGTTTCCACTTAACCAACTCCTAAATGAACGTTTGCTCTCCACCCAAGTTACTCTTGCATATATAGTCACTCAGGACAACCATTTTGTTCTGAGCCACTTTGGAGAAGTAGCTTCACTTGAGAACATTTCTTTTGGAAAGTAGCATCAATTGAGAACCATCCATTCTAAAATCTATCCACACCACTCTTTTGTGGATTGATTCTCCACTACTCTCTATCTTGAAAGGTGCCAGTTAGGAAGAGTAGTCCACAATGCTCGAGATCATGGAGTTCTTGCACGAAGACGTTACTACTTGCTGATTTAGGACTCACTACCTCCTTGCCCCCCCTAAGACTTATCCACTAAGCTAGATGGATTTCTTATCTTAGAGAGCATAAGAACCTATACATATGTCAGTCTAGAGACCTTTGGACAAATAGTTCAGTGATCGATAAGTAATATCCGAATTTTGACTTTTTTGAACCAGTAAGACATTTAGATCATAGAATTATTTTATAACATTCTTCACCCCTTCAAAAATTTTCATGCTCGAAACATAGAGATATAAAATTTTGGAGGCATCCCAAGAGCCTCATGTTCTAAAACTTGAAGAATATGTGTGATATCCATTCAGTCTATTATCCACTTAAAACAAGACAATGGGAAATACTCCATTCCATCCTTCCATTTTACTAAACCCTCTTCATACGAATCACTTCTTCTACATTTATCTAGGGTACGAAGTGTCCTTTCAAGTTCATGAAGAACTATTACACTTACTAGAAGTGGAGGTATGAGCTCTTGTCTAACTAGATAAGAACTATAAAAATATTCTAAATTGAGTAACATGGAACACTAGATGAATCTAATTTTCTTCTCAAAGTTGTAATTCATATGCCCATATTCGAGATATTTTGATGATGGAAAAAGGATGAAAATATCTAGGCCATAACTTGGTACATGTTTTTACCTTGAAGTTTTTTTATCTTATAGGAACTTCAAGATAACTCGATCTCCAACTTGAAAAGAAACTTCTTACTATTTGTCATCGGCATAAGCTTTTTCTTGATCTTGCGATCTCTTCAAACTTCCTTTCGCTAACTTAATCTTACAGTTTATGTCTTGAAGGAATTCTTGAGCTATGTGAACTGGATCAATTGAAGTCCCACTACATATGGAGAACTAGGTTGGAACTTGTTAGACATTGGTCTAAAGATACCATTCCATGTGTGTGTGGGACAAGGGCTAGTCATAGCTAAGGTCCCTCGCTCGAGAGATTTCAATGGTGATGGGATGAGTGTTGCATATTGGTAACATATTGACACTAGATCATTCAAGGACCATTGCTATTTTGAATGCCAAGGGATATAATGCATGGGAGGAGAGTGGCATATGTAACATTTATGAATCCTAGTTTCAATCCTTCAAGAGAGAATTTAGAGAGTTTCCAATAGAGCCCATATATCAACATGAGTGAATTAAATGCAACTGAAAAATTCTAGGAACTACTATAGGCAAATTCAGCCAAAAGAAGATAATCTTTCCAATCAAACTGTTTCAAAGTAACATAGGCTCTCAATATGTCTTCCAAAATATAATTGTTTTTCTTTATCTATTGCTTGCCAAAAATAGCTTGTAAATCTAGCACCTCTATCAGAAATTTATATCAATTTGAAAACCATAGAGTTTGTAAAGATGATTTATAAATATGTTTTTGGGTTCAATAGTCTTATAAGTATTCTTGACTGGAAGACACTGAGCTCGTTTATTCAATTAGTCAACTACAATACAAACTGAATCAAAGCCTTTCTAAGTGTGGGATAATCGTGAAAAAATATCCATGTAGATACTTTTCCATTTACTTTTTGCAATATCCAAAGAATGCTACAATCCTCTAACTTTAAGTCTTTCAAATTTATTAACTCGATGTTTATAGAACTTAGATACATTGATTTTGCATATCTCGATGTATACTTGGCTAGTAAAAATATTATCTGAATAAAATAGGGGTTTCAATTAATATCAAGATCTCTAGTATGTGGGACATCATGACAATAAAAAGGACTTGATTTTGTATGTCTAGTTGACTTGGGATACCATTATGAAGAAAATATTCGCCTTGGAGGGAGTAAAGTTTAAATTTCCCTAAGAATTACTTGCTTCATTCATTTCATGAGCTTGCACAGCTACTTTCCCATGCTCGAATGTAGCTTGGATATTGTTTGTAGCTACCTTTTTAAATTTTAAACTAATTCATTTTGAATGTGGATTAAGCTCAAATTGTTCAGCATACACATCCGGCTTAGGGCATTTGCCATTGCATTGAGATTTCCTTTCCTTTACCTAAGTTTGTAATTGAAGTCTCATAATTGCTCAACCCATCTAGCTTTTCTACCTCTCAAATCTGGTTGCTTTGCAAACCAATTGATGCTCTTTTGATCAAAGATTATTGTCACTTTGATCCATATATGTGATGGTACCATTTCTTTGGATCATTTATAATAGCCAGTATTTTCTTGCTCATATGTAGAGTACTTTGGTTGAGTAGGACTTAGATTCTAGTTTCAAAATCTATCGATCAACCCTCTTTGCTTATTACTACTCCTAGTAGAGATGAAGTTGCATCTCTTTCTCATTAGAAAGGCTTTTCAGATCCATAATTTGTAGAACTTGGGTAGACGCTAAAGAAACTAAAAGATATTGAAAAGGTTCTTGTTGTTTGGCTTTTCAATTCAGTTTTTGATGCTTCCCTTTGAGTTGATCTATCAAAGGTACTACTATTTTGGAATATCTATCCATGAACTTCTGATAGTATACAGCCAATCCAAGAAAAATCTATAGTTCTTGAAAATTCTTGGGGTCATGTCATTTAAGAATCACTTGGATCTTGTTTGGGTCGATTTGGATTCCCTCCATAAAAATAATATGGCCTAGATACTTTACTTCTTGGGTAAAGAAATCCCATTTAGATTCTTTATCATAAAATTACTATTGTGAAGGAGCCTTAAGACATTCTTGAACCTCTCTAGATGACTCTCATAATCTTTGCTAAAAATAAAGATGTCATTGAGAAAATCTACCATAAGTTTCTCCAAGTATGGATCTAGCACTTGATTGATTAAAATCATAAATGTTGCAGCTTGCATTCGCTAACCCAAAAGGAATCACTAGAAATTCATAGTGACCATACTTTATTCAAAAGGCTATCTTGGAAATATCATCTATATTGATTCTGCTGTGAGATAAAGGTGGTGTAAACAATCTTTGAAGAGACTTTAGCTTCCTTTAAGCTGTTGGAGAGATCTTCAACAACCCACATAGAAACTTGTTTCTTTATTATAGATTGTTTAAAGTCCTAGAATCTATATGTAGCCTCATATTACTATCTTTCTTCTATACAAGAAGTATGGGTGTGGCCATAGGTTAGTTTCGTGGCCATATAAATCCTCTACCCATATATTCTTTGATCTATTTTTCAAATTCCATAATCTTGACATATGGGAGTCGGTAGGGGTTTTAAGATTTTGTCTTCATTCTTGGAAACAGATATTTACTATGATCAATGTTTCCACAAGAGGATGGCAATCTAGGGCAAAGTTTCTCACGAAAACATCTTTAAATTCTTTCAAAATCTAGGTAAACATAACATATAAGTCATGAGGTATAGAGGACGAGACATAAGAAATTGGCTTTATATTCCTTGAAGTAGTTACATTAGTGCTAAAGGCCAAAAAATCTTGGATCCTAGATTCATTGTTTACAAGTTTCTTAAGTTCTATGTTTGAAATCAAAGGATTACTTAGAACATTATGTTCATCCTTGATTTTTATAGAGTCTCCAATTAGACTAGATTTCCAAAGTATTTGTATAATAACTTATGGAGAATTAAGGTCCAAGGCTCCAAAGCCACTCTCTCCTTAGAACTAAATCTACCTTTTTCATGTTCATAATTTGAAAGTAAAACTTATCCTTGAAGTCTTGGATTTCAAGCTTCAACTTAGACATCATCCTATCCCAAATATGGGTACATTACATATGCGTTATCGATACTACATATCTATGTGGTGAAGGGCTCTGAAAAAGAGTTAACTTCTTGACAAGTGCATAATTAATAAAGTTATATATGGTTGAATCATCTATCATAATCTGGACACTATGAGCTTTGAAAGAGCTACGTAGCTTGAGCAAATCATGTGGAAAAATCCTTCAGATTATCACATGTTTTTGGAGGCATAACACTAATAGGTACTATCACAATGTGTAATGGCATGAGTTCTTGGAACCCTTGTTCTTGGGTACTTTTTGAGGGGCTTTAAGAGAGCTTGGAGGAGCCTCGAAATAGATAACCTACACACCGAAGACCCCCATTTAAATCAAATTATTCTCCTCTTCTCCTTTTTTCGTATTAGTTTTTTGTGTTAGAATCAATGTCCAAAATAGTCCACAACTTATAGAATATAATGCCTATGTGATGGTAGATTCTACAACGAAGGCATGGAGGAAACTTGATCTAGGAGAAAAGTTTCTTAATCTGAAACACCTAAGTTCAATATCCAACCATAACGATAAAATTTGAATAGATATTCCAAAATCACAAATGGAAGCATCATTTGATTTTTTGAATTATGCAAAGATTGGCAATCGTTTATGGTTTAACTTTTTGGAATGTGATTTTCAAGGAGCATCAAGACGCTATCAAAGAGGAGCTTCACTCACTTTAGATGATCTTCTCTAGCTATCTTCTCATACGCAAGACTAGTATTGAAGGAGATTTTGGAGGTTATCTACGTGAGGAAGTGTTTTTATACTCTTGGTGGAGTTGTGCTCTACATCTGGAGATGAGGAGTTTATGTGATCCAACACATTGTGAATAAAAATTCTACATCTATCCTTATTTTTTCATTCACTAGTTTTTTTATTTAGATTAATGAGATATCAGGTTTGCTAGAAAACAAGTCTAAATTGTTCATATTCTCCATATCCATACACATACTCTTCATATCTCTTAGGCACATAATTTCTTGTATCTAGTTTCTACTTTTGCGTGGATTCATATATTCTCAGTTTTTATCATACTCGCACATTGTGATTTGACATTCGAATATAAGATAGTGTAGGTGAGCACTCTAGCTTATAGTACACTTTGTAAATCTTGTGTATTCTCTCTCTATCTCTCACTCATCTTCGTTTTGAGTATTAAGGTGTGTATGCTAAGGTTCATGTGTTGGAAGATCCTATAAACGTATGACTTATTGTTATTTTGGCCAATCTCACTTCCAACATTTAGTATGAGAGCATCATTTACATACAACCTTAACAAGATGGGTGATTATAGACTAAGAATGAAGAACAGCTTGAAGGCATGTCTAATTATCCAATGTGGAGTTCTGTGAAGATGAATTTGTTAGTATCAAATGACTTATGAAATATTATCAACAGAACTTATCCAAGGCCAAGACAAGTTGGAGAAGATGTTGCTTCATCTTCTAGATGACTTATTGTTCCTATTTATTGTGCTCAATTGGATGTTAGTGAAAAAGAAGGAACTAATTCATCATCAGGAGTCCATACTACTATGAGATTATTTCCTACATAAGAGAAATTCAAATGGGATTCAAGGGATGAACAAGCACTTTCATATATTGCGATTGGATTGAAGAGGCCGGCATATTATACTCAAATCAAGTCTTGAAAAAACTCTCATCAAGCTTTGTTGGAGTTTGACAATATCTATCAGAGCAAAAAATTATGCTAGGAGAGCTCATCTAAGAAGACAACTAGCCAACGCAAGGATGAAAGTTGGTGAATCAATTCAGACACATCTTTTAAAGCTCAAAGATCTATGAGATCCGTTACTCAATGTGGTAGTAAATATTTCAAATGAAGAGATGGAAAACACACTTCTAAACTCACTGCCATCTATAAATCATGCTTTTGTTACTTCTCAATATCTCTCTACAAGAGTAGAGAACTTTCATTTCAAGAGCTACAATTCCTAGTACTTCAAGATGAAGTTCAACAAAAGAGTACGGAAGAGAATGATGAATCTACGTTATCATCATCAAAGGGAAAAAAGAAGATGGAGACAAAGAAGGAGAAGAAGAGTCAAAAATCCAAGAAGGAAAGTAGGTCTTCTAGTCCTAAGTCTTCTTTTCCTTCCTTTATAAATTCAAGATGGCATACCATGATTGCTCAAATAAAAATTAGGAGTGTTTCAAACCCACACAAGAGTGTGGCCTTCTCACTCCCTCGAATGCCTAGAACATATATAATCTATGGCTATAAAATCTTATATTTTGAATTCAATGGTGAAGATAAGTTGTACTCTATAACTCACCTTCCACGCCTCCACTCTATGTGAATAGTAGGGGTGGAAGAATACTCAATTGAGAAATATACAAATAGAATTATGAGATCCAAACTACACCTCTGGACAGAGAGGAGTAAAATCATGGAGGAAAGAGATATGCAAACAAGGGTGCTGCTTGTTGGAGTTAAGTACTTCACTAAAATAAGAGATAATTGCATGGAAACTCATATAACTTAGGAAACAAAGCTAAATGATGCTTATATAGAAGTTTTAATTTTCGTAGAGTATACTTAACCACCCAACAATTAGTTTAGGTGCATGTTTTGGTGGGCAATTAAGAACCTTTGAATTTGATTGATTTTGGTGAACCTCCTAGCTTTGGATCCTCTGTTTTGATTGGTTCACTTGCAATGCTCGTATTTGAGTCCTTTTGTATGTTTGAGCCTTGAATTTCAACACACCTTCTCAAGTCTCAATGCCTATGTTCTTTATTCCAATGCATGCATTGATGTGTTGTGGGTTTACTCCATCGAATGCTTTAGAAAACATAACTTCATATTGGTCATTTGCACTCAACTGCTCCACCTCTACATCCTTTGACATGATCTTCTCCCTAGAAAAGTGTCAATGCACATCTATATGCTTGAACCTTGCATGAAGCACCAAATAATTCATCTATGCATGCCCTCTATTTCGTCGCCCTAGTGAGCACGAATTAGTTTTGTGTTTACTTCTAATGGATTTGAAATGGGCTTGGAATTACACAAGTTAAACTTTTTCAAAAGATCTAGAATATATTTCCTTTGCATCAAGTGTAGACCGATGAGAATGGTAAACTAATGCATCTATTGAAAAGATGTTCTTTATTTTCATTAGATGTTTTTGAAGAGAAATCAAGATAGCAAAAAAGATAAATGCAGAATATGTTTCAAAGATAATGGACAAGTGTCATTTTTTGACAACGTGTTTTTTTTTTCCATTTTGGAAATGCGCTTTAAATTAGATAAGGAGAGAAAAATAGAAGAAGGATAGAGAGAATTACAAAGTTCCTTTATAAACTTTTTGTCCTCTTCATGAGGGATGCACTTATTTTTCAAGTGGTTGTCTTGTAGAATGTGCACCTTATGGTGCCTAAACAAGGGGCAGGGGATTTCTTAAAATCATGGATCCTTCTACCTAAATAAACAAGGAATTTTTCAATAGACCATTCTATGGGAGGCATCTCAAAGTTGACTACACATCTTTACTTTCAAATCTTTGGAGGACTTTGATTTATATGGCATTGCTAAAAAAATGAGCAACCAAGTCACTTTGCCAAGCATATCTTGCTTCTGGTCAACTTCATGGGATAATACCAAAAGCTTGTTGAGGTACCTCCATGTGAGAAAATGCTTAGGATAGGAAAAGAAGAGGTGGCCCAAGTTTTCTCTTCTATGGTACAATGCTTCTACCATGGGACACACCACAAATTTTACTAGCTTTGACACTTGTCCAAATCTCATGTAGGTAATTTCTTACATAAGAGCTACTTTTTTATTCTAGATAAGCAAGTGCCATAGGTCATTCAAGTTAAACCCCATCTAGGCAAAGATAAGTGCCACTTTTTGTTTTTAATCTACAATGGTAGTGTAGATTACTTTGATTCTAGGTGTCTCCTCCATTTTATTGCCAGATAAATAAACTCTTTTTTTTCATAAAACGAGCATTAAATTAAGGAAAGGATCAACTATGCAAGAGTGTTAGGTAGAGTTACAAAGAAAGTTTTGAACCTTTTTGTTCCTCTCATGGCTGCCCACTTGCTTTTTACCTTGTTGTTTTTTTGTGATGAACACCAAGTGGTGTACAAAGTGTAGGGATTCATTTAGTTACATTTCTCCTGCGAGGAAAAACAAACAATGGACTTTTTGATCAACCATTCTCTATGAGGTATTGCGAATAAGAATATGTTGATCGAAAATCTGTTCATTGACGTAAGAGAGCTGCCATTCCACAGCACATGTTTGAATTAAATATAGTCACCGTTTGGGATGCCATTTTGAAACGTCCACCCTCTGAAATAGTATTTCATTTGATCTCACTGATTACTATTGTAACCTCCATTTTGACTATGTGACTGTCAGAAATCTGTCCTTGTCAGATAGATAATAGACAATGTCATTTATTAGAACCTTTGTCAGACCTTTCTAGTAAACCATGTGCACCACCCAACCTGTGACTATCTTCAATACCTAGAGGCATGCTTTTTGTATATATACCCATTCTTTAATATTGCAAAAAAAACCCTAGCCACAGAAACGCGGGATTCAGCCCTGCAAAAATTTTGCAGGGCTGAATCCCGCGTTTCTGTGGCTGGTCGTTTTTCCTTTATCTCTTTCTGAGATTCTCCTCTCCATAGCCTCTACTGCATGTAACCTTCAGAGCGCGACATCAATTGTCCTAAACACCTCGGGAAGTCCAAGAAGTCGAGTGCTCTGGTTCATAGAGTTCTAGAAGGGGAAGCGGAGATCAATAACGAAAGGAAGAACAGCGTCCTGCTCCTCCTTCGCAGTGAGAGTCGTAGAAAATTATCGCTTCATCTTCATCGTTTTGACAACGTCCGTCGACGTCGCCTTACAATTTGACAAGAGAGAGTGAGGATAAGCGAAATTGATCAGATTCTCACGCACAATCACTTTCGTTACACCTACTGTGCCCTTTCCATCGTCAGACTCTCGAAGCTTATAGTGATAGACATAGATATGCATCTCATTATCCGTAGGATCCACAGGGGTGGTTCCAAGAGATGATTGTATCAGAACGAAGACACTTGTGGACATGGCTTCATGCTTGTCAACGTTGCAGACCGCATCCTAAGAAGCCATAGCCATGCGAGGGCAGTCTATGCGACAGCACAAATGTTGACACACTTGGCCGACTATCATGTGCTAAAGGTGATTATTGAGAAACTCTCTATGCCATGTTTAAAAGACTTTATAGCTCAGCACAATAAGATATGTTTAAGGTGAAGCCGCAAATCAACTTCATCACTTCATACCAAAGCGAGTCAGAATCCATGTTTCTGCTAAGAGTAAAGGAGAGTTGAACCCCACAGGATGACGTTAAGCCTTCAATTTGCACATCGATAATTGAGGGGAAACTGTTGAGCACCCCATTGATGCAAGTGCAGATTTGCACCTAACCTCTAGGTCATTCAACGTCTACATGTATAGTTGCTGTACAGATGAGAAATGATCTTCATATCTTAGGACCTAGATAACACTATAAGGAATACGGGCACATAGTGACAATTAACGTGACACAATTTTGTCATTATAAAATTGCACAAAGCATCACAAAGAGCATCAAGCGCATAACGTCAGTTAGAGGACAAGAAATACGATGTTTTTATCGACGTGTGGCGCGATAGGGTGTGCAACGCTCACATTGAGCATCGCGAAAGCGATGATTTAAAAAAGCATCACATAAGCGATGCTAATTTGTGTCGCATAAGTGACGATCATTAAGGTCGCTTATGGGATGCCAATTGCAGGGTTTTTATGATGCCTTACCATCGTTTACACGACAAGTTTTTGACAAAAAAAAATTAAAACGTTGGAAACTCTTCGATCGGCATCCTTAGGCATCTGATTGAAGAGCTCTCCAACCTTCAGAATTGCACTGCACTTACGCGCTAAAACAATCGCCTGCAGAATTGTTGTTTTGTCTAATCTCTATATTATTATCTCTCTCTGTCTTTATTTCTCTCTTTCTACCTCTTTCTCTCTTTGAATTATCTCTGTCTATATCTCTCTCTCTCTCTCTCTTTATTGCAGGTTATTGAAGAAGCTAACCAAGCAAAAAATATGTACTAACTATTGTAAGTACAATTTCCATTCTTTGTATATTATTTGAATTGTGATGTTTTCATTAGTTAGCATACTCACATAGCTTATTCATATGCACATATACATTTATACATGATGAAGATGCACATTCACACATTGGCACACATATACACATATACACATGCACATACACACACATATACAAACACATACATGTGCACATACACACATACACATGCATATGCACATACATTTCAACAACCACATAAAAAGACTTGCATGCATGCATTATTGCATATTTACATACACATACACACATTAACCTATACTTAAATACATGTATATGCACATCCACATGCATGCACATGGATGCCAATGGAAATGCATCCACACGCACAGGCATGTTTCATACATATACACATGCATATACATACACTTGCATATGTTTATACACATACCCATACATATGCACATATGTATATACACACACATACACATATATACACATATATATGCACATATGTACACACACACACATACACACGCATGCACATACTTACATATACACATATACATGCGCATACACATATACACATACACTTACACATATACATGCACATACATATAAACACACATGCACATGCACATGCACATACACATATACACACATATACACTTACACATGCACATACATACATATACTTACACATACACATGCACATGCACATACACATACATACACATATACACTTACACATGCACATGCACATACATAAATATACACATATACATATGTACATACATTCATATACAAACACATATTACACAGATATACATGCACATACATACACACACATATTACACATATATACATGCACATACATACATACATATACACACATACACATGCACATGCACATACACATACATATGCATATACACTTACACATGCACATGCAGATACATGCATATACACATATACATATGCACGTACATACATGCACATATATACATAGATACATACATATACATGCATATAGACACACTTACACATATAGATATATACGTAGATGTGCATATATACATTTTATATACACACAAGCACATAAATATGAATGAATTATATAACTAAAGTAATAAAACACATGCTTAATATAAACAATAATAACAATTAATAGAACAAAAATTTTCATTACTTAATACAATACACACAATTCAAAACATAACGGAAATGAACAATATATATATATATATATATATATATATATATATATATATATATATATATATATATATATATATATATATATATATATATATATATATATATATATATATATATATATGTGTGTGTGTGTGTGTGTGTGTGTGTGTGTGTGTCAATGTAAATACATATCCAATGTCATCATCAAGAATCCTTATCATCATCATCATCAACAACAACATCATGATCATCCTCATCATCACGATCATCCGCATGATTTGATCTATCTGTGTGAGCACCCGGCAACGATTGAGATCGTCCCTCCTGTGTCTCTCTCTCCACTTCATCCATATATGCCTCTCCATAATACTCTTGTCTTACATATAATAAACATAAATAAGTAAAACACTTACAACATCCATGAAAATAAAACAATTATATAAATTTAATAATACTCACAAATGCATCTGGATGATCTCACATATACTCGCTTAAACATTGATATCCAAAATGTGTAGCATACTAGATCTCATGTTTTGTAGGATATCTACCATAATCCTTTAGCTACATTGAAACAAATAAAATAGACTAGTTTCTTGCATTTTAACTAAAATAAAAAATATACTCACAATAACACATATACTTACAAATGTAGCTACAAAACCATGATGGCCCATTTGGCTTAGGTGCGATGTGTGGTCCGACTCAACTCTCTTCTTTGCAGTAGCCTGTTTATTTAAAGAAAAAAGAAATACATAAATTAAATGTAAAAAGTTAATAAAATATATAAGAATTATAAATATAAACTATTAATTTGTATACCTTCCGATGAGGAAATGACTCCTGAAGATGTAGCTGCCTATGAAAAAACTACCACGTCTCAGGTGGTATGTTAGGTCACCTCTTGTTTTTTTCCACCATACAATACCTCTTGTTAATTTAATCTCAAACAGAAAAAAAAATCAGAATACATACACATATATACACACACATACACATACACATACCCACATACACATATACATGCAAACATATACACATACATATATGCATACATATACACATATACATACATATAACATAAACATACATATACATATCCACATATATACATACACATGTACACATTCATGCATATACACTCATTCATACAAAATACATGCATTTATCCCACAATAATGTGTATTTGTGTATATGTGAATATGTGTGTATGTGTAAATGTGTATATGTGAATATGTGTGTATGTGTAAATATGTACATGTGAATATTTATATATGTAAATATTACTATTATTAATATCAAATACCATTATTTGTACATTCCAATTGATCAGATGGAACTCCACGACTGTCTCCTAATCCTACAAGGACTATATACTGTAAGGATACCAAACTTTTAATTTTAAATATATTTGATAGATACATAATTGATATATTTTTTTGTTTCTTGTTATAATCAGATTTTGATCAATGAGAGGGCACTCCGCCACCTCCTACCCATGCAACGACTTCACATGTGTGCTCCGGTAGGAGTTATGATGAATTTTACTATCAAGAGCATATTATATGTTGGTGTAACTCTTGCTATGGCACGTATCGAAGACCACGATTGGAATGTATTGAAGATGAGGTAGAGTATGGTACGTTAGAGGATGCACCACCACCCGGTCAACGTGATAATGCTTGGGTATGTATTTTTTCTATAAATTAATGCCATTATTTTATTTAAGAACCATATACAAAATCAAATTACTGTTGATATACATGAAAACTTGCTCGATGATGATGGTGATGATAATAATTTTCATACTCATAATGTTAATATACCTCGTACATATCATGGACTTGCTATTCATCAATTATGAAAGAAGGTTTCTAGAAATCCTCTACCTCCTAGTTTAGAGACTAAAATGGCTCAAGTTTATCTATTGCGAGCTGGTGATCATTCTGTAGTACAAACATATGATAGAAGAAGATATGGAGGATACAATGGAGGACCACTTCCTTTAGATGGAGAGGTTTTTAACTTCTTGGGTAATGGCTATATGATTACTCCATCCACTATTACTAATTTTGGTTGTGGTCTCTTTATTGTAGAGGATTTGTATGTGCCTTCAAACCCTAGAGTCACTCTTACATCATTTTGTGTTCCTATATATGGATGGGGAGATTGGCATCAACTTGCACATTGTTGCTCTAGCACAATGGTGAGAAACATGTTAAGAAGCTCCACCTCCTTAATGTCAATCCGCGGAAGAGATAGGAGTGATATGAAGATCGTGAATGTGAAATATAGTGAGAGTGAAGGTGAGAAGCATAGAAATGCACACACACATACACACACACACAATGAAGAAACAAGCAAGACACAATGGAAGCTAGAGAAATAGACTCTATTACTCAAGATCTCAATTAGAACTCAAAATAGCTCTAAGCTTTTCTCTACTCAAACAAGCTAACCTCAAAAATGAGCTCTCTAGCTCTTTTTATAGATTCTATACTAGTTTTGTCCGGTTTCACATCTAGTGACCGGCATAGTTAGAAAATAGGTTCTACGTGCTATTTGAAAGGGTAAATAATGTCTAAAAATAGCCAAGATTGGTAGGCTCGTTCTACCTAAGCTCCTCAAGCCCGATGACTCCTCAGCTTGCAAAAAATGGAGCTAGGAATTACAAAAGTGGCTGTTCTATGTTACATATGGTACAAGAGTGATGAAAATCACTATTGGGGGTTTTGCTACTTCATTGTGCTCTATCTTTACATGCTTCCTCGAGGTCTATGCCTCTAGCTACTGCCGAAACCCCCTCCCTCTCGCATCATCCTCCACAGAACCTTGTTGTGGGGTCTGTCGGATATAATTTTGTAGGAGGTCGTGAGCGAGGGTGTGCTCTGACAAGCGAATACCTCTGGCAAGATCGGCTTCAAGATTCTCCCAATTGATGTCCTTACTCTTTTTCGAGCGTCACTTGTTTTCTTTTTATCCCCGTATTTAGGTTGACCACTGACCATAATCTCCTTGTTTTGGTATCTAACTATGATTAATCGTCGCCCTGTGTTATTGTTTCTGTTCATGCATGCCGTAATTATGACGGATATCTCTCCAATACACTGCTATGATTGGGTTTTTGCTGCCTGATACTTCTCGTGCTCTTACTTAATCTTGTTTTTTCCATTGATAATCACTATTGTGTTTGTGTGATTGTGCGTTCCTTGTCTACTGTGTTTTGCTGTTACTTGTGCACCATGGAAGCCCTCGTGAATGTCGAAACATTCCGTGCAGCCCTCACTCCTGAAGTGAGTGAGTATTTGCGCACCCGTGGTCTGTTTGCCATCGCTGAATTGCCTTGGCATTTAGTGGAGTGTCAACCATTCCATGCGCAGATCATTTTTGCCATCGCCACTACACCTGCTACAGAGCAGTATTGGCCCATAACTTGTTTATCATCACGAGTCGTTAATACTTTAGTATCGTTTGCTGAAGCCTTTCGACTTCCTCGGGAAGGATTGGAGAATGGTCCCCCTCTTTTCGTGGCCATCATGCAAGAATTGTTTCCCCGGCACTCATCTAATGAGTATGCCATCTTGTGTAGACCTGAACCACAGCGTACAGCTTTGCAATTTTTGGTAGCCACTCTGAATTTACAAAAACGCACATATGGTATTGCCCGCCTATTATATTCGATGACAGATACCGCTTCTCGTGAGTCTGTCAATTTCTCCTCCTATTTCCAGCGCATTCACCGTGAATGTGTAGCGGTTATCAGACAAGTCACTAAGGGTGACCTTCCTCGTTCCCGTTTACCCCACATCCTTACTTTCCTTTTTCCGGTGATCCAAGCTGCGCAACCTCCTCCAACCGCTCCTTTCTTGTTACATGAAGAATCTACTCACATGCTTGAGGACGAGGACGATGACGATGAAGATTTGCTTCAACTCTTTCGCCGAAAACGCAGACGCGTTAGCCCCTCTGAAAGCCAAGTGCAAGGATCCACTACTGGCCATGAACTTGAAGTTTTTCACGACACCGCTACCTCTCTCCATGTCGAATCCTCTGTTCTTTCTTCTCCACCCAAGCAGTAGGCTCAAGATGTACATATGGATGAATCTGATGAAGTTTTGTCTCGGAAGGACTCTTATCAGCAAGAGAAGGAAACTGTGAAAGAAATTGTAGCCGAAATCATTACCGACGTGATTGCCAATGCTAAGGTCGTGTTTGATAAATCTGAGGCCACAGTTCAGAATCCAATCGGAATCGTCTTGGTGCAAAACACTCTTATTCCCCTTCCTCCACCAATTAACTGTGTTGAGCCCGGTGTAGTGTCTACTAGTGCCATCGCCAATGACATTCCTGAAGCACCTACTCATCCATCCTCTTCTCCCGACTACTCTCCACCACCCTCTCCTCATCTGTTCTCAGCCTCTTCATCCCAACCACTTCCTGCTCTTCCTCCTCCAACTCTAATGTTTAATGAACTAGAGTCTATGGGTCGCCTCCTGATCCAATTTTCCCAGTAGTTACCTATTCAATTGAAACTCGCAACCAAGAATATCAAGCAAGAATTGCAAGGTAAAGTTGATTTGCTTGAAGCCAACATCGCTCCATTCTAGGAAGAAGCAAATGCGGTCAAGGCAGAGAACCATGCGTTGCATGCTCAACTTCAACACCTTCAAGCTCCAATCCATGAGCAGGACAACCTGATTGCTCAACGCGATGCAACATTTGCTGCGTTAAATGAACACAATGATCTTTTATCTGCTCGTGATGAAGAAATAAAGTAGTTAACGCAGTTAGTACATGATAAGGAAGATGCTCGGGTGGCTCTCGATAGTTTATTAGAAGAAACCCGTGCGGATCTTGAGCTGGTGATCCAAAAAGGACAGGAAATGGCTGATCTGGCCCTACAGAACACTAAGGAATTAAAGACAGTGTCCGGGGAACTTCACCAAAAGTGTGGTGACTTAGATGCACAAACCCTTCGGACAATTCAGATAAAGAAGGAGATGGAAGGAATTATGAAAGAAAGGGATGCGTATTAAAAAACCATCCAATATCAAGCTCAGGAGCTAGAACGAAGAGAAAAGCAGTTAGGTGCACAAGCAGAAAGGCTATCACGCATTGATGCCCAAATTGCTCACATGAGACTGAGTAGAGACGTTGTGCTAGCTAACGACTTCTATTTACAAGAAGCATTTTTGCAGACGCAGACTGATGCATTGATGAGTCAAATTTTTGCGGCTAGTTTAGTACGAACTGATGCACAATTGGTGGAGCTAGAGACTTTAAAGCTTATGCTGGATTCCTTAAAGCAGAAGATCACTAGGACTTTCAAATTAGCCCGAACCCTGTATATACAAGGCATAGTTGATGAGCCTTAATTTTATTTTTCTTTGCGGGTTTTAGTCCACCATGCGTGCCAGTGTTAGGCCGCCGGATGGGAATAATGTAATTTTAATTTCCATAGTCGCACACACCGAAAGGGCGTGACGAAGAGATGTAATTTTTGATCCATTAATGAAAGGGCATTACGGTGTTCTTCAACAGTAGAGAGCGACGGGTTCACTAGACTGTATATCTGGGCGATCGCACGGAGACACTGTAGTGCAGATTTGCAGATATTTTGAGTAATGTTATTCTGTTCTTGCTGAATCACATTAATTCATTTTTAACATAGTAACGTTGTCTTAACAGTAATAAGTTGTGCGACGTTGTGATTGTTAACTCACGCAATAAGTTACTGTGTAAGGATAATCATAACTGGAAGAAGTAGTAACTGTGTAGTGAACGTTATTACTTGGAAGTATAGTACTGTTTAGTGCAAGGTTAATTTGGGAAAATTACATAAAGGGCCTCTGCACTGTCAGGCCCCTAACCATCCCCAAGAACCCAAACCGAGATTAAAAGTGCCTTAATTGAAGTGCTTTTAACAATGTGTATATGTATATATATGTCTATATGCATGTGTATGTGTGTGTGTAAAGATGTATGGATGTGTGTATGTGTGTGTGTATGTGTGTATGTGTGTATGTGTGTGTGTATAACATTGTATGTGTCTATGTGTGTGTGTGTCTATGTGTGTTAGTGTGTGTGTGTGTATGTGTGTATTTGTGTATGTTTGTGTGTATGCATGTGTAAGTGTGTATGTGTATGTGTATGTGTGTGTGTGTGTCTATGTGTATATGTGTGTGTGCGTGTCTATTTGTGTGGATGTGTGTGTGTAAGTGTGTATGTGTCTATGTGGGTATGTGTGTGTTTATACATGTGTGTGTATCTATGTATGTGTGTATGTGCGTATGTGTGTGTGTGTCTATGTGTGTGTTTATATATGTGTGCGTGTATCTATGTGTGCATGTGTATGTGTCTATGTGTGTATGTGTGTGTGTGTCTATGTGTGTGTGCCTATGTGTGTATGTGTGTGTGTGTATATGTATGTATGTCTATGTGTATGCATGTGTAAGTGTGTCTGTGTATGTGTGTGTGTGAGTGTCTATGTGTGCATGTGTGTGTGTCTATGTGTGTGTGTCTATGTGTGTAAGTGTGTGTGTGTGTCTATGTGTGTGTGTATGTTTGTGTGTATGCATGTGTATGTGTGTGTGTAAATCTGTGTGTATATGTGTGTGTCTATGTGTGTGTCTATGTGTGTGTGTGTGTCTATGTGTGCATGTGTGTATGTCTGCATGTATGCATGTGTATGTGTGTGTAAATCTATGTGTATATGTGTGTGTATGTGTGTATAAGTGTTTATTTGTCTATGTGTGTGTATGTGTCTATGTGTGTTTATGTGTCTATGTGTGTATGTGTATGCATGTAAGCATGTATCTATGCATATGCATGTACATTATGTATGCATGTGTGTGTATGTATGTGTATGTGTGTGTATGCATGTGAGTATGTATGTATGCATATGTATGCATGTATGTGTATGTGTGTGTATGTCTCTTTACGTGTGTGTGTATGCATATATGTGTGTATGTGTGTGTGTCTCTCTCTATGTGTGTGTGTCTATGTGTGTATATGTATGTGTGTATATGTGTGTGTATGCATGTAAGCATGTATGTATGCATATGCATGTGCATTATGTATGCATATGCATATGCATGTGCATTATGTATGCATATGTATGCATATGTATGCATGTGTGTGTTTGTGTGTGTGTGTGTGTATGTGTGTGTATGCATATAAGTATGTATGTATGCATATGGATATGCATTATGTATGGATGTTTGTGTATGTGTGTGTATGTGTGTGTGTCTATATGTGTGTGTATGCATGTAAGTATGTATGTATGCATATGGATATGCATTATGTATGCATGTATGTGTATGTGTGTGTATGTGTGTGTATGCATATGTATGCATGTATGTGTATGTGTGTGTATGTCTCTCTACATGTGTGTGTATGCATATATGTGTGTGTATGTGTCTATGTAAGTGTATGTGTTTGTGTATGTGTGTGTGTCTATGTGTATGTGTGTGTGTCTATGTGTGTATGTTTGTGTGTGTGTGTGTCTATGTGTGCATGTGTGTGTCTATATGTCTATATATGTGTGTATCTATATATATATGTGTGTTCGTATGCATGTGTATGTGTGTGTGTAAATGTGTCTAGATGTGTGTGTGTAAGTGTGTATGTGTATGTGTTCGTGTGTGCATGTGTTTATGTGTGTGCATGTGTCTATGTGTGTGTATGTGTCCATGTGTGTATGTGTATGCATGTATGTATGCATATGCATGTGCATTATGTATGCATATGTGTGTGTATGCATGTAAGTATGTATGTATTCATATGCATATGCATTATGTGTGTATGTGTCTATGTGTGTATGTGTGTGTGTGTGTCTATGTGTGTATGTGTGTGTATGTGTGTGTAAATCTGTGTGCATGTGTCTATGTGTATGTATGTGTCTATGTGTGTGTATGTGTATGCATGTATCTATGCATATGCATGTGCATTATGTATGCATATGTTTGTGTATGCATGTAAGTATGTATGTATGCATATGCATTATGTATGCATGTATGTGTATGTCTCTCTATGTGTGTGTATGCATATATGTGTGTGTATGCATATATGTGTGTGTATGTGTGTATGTGTGTGTGTGTGTATCTATGTGTGTATGGGTATGTGTGTATGCGTGTGTATGTGTGTGTATGCATGTAGGCATGTGTGTATGCATATGCATGTGCATTATGTATGCATGTGTGTGTATGTGTGTGTGTGCATGTAAGTATGTATGTATGCATATGCATATGCATTATGTATGCATGTATGTGTGTGTGTATGTGTGTATCTATGTGTTTGTATGTGTCTATATGTGTGTGTGTGTATGTGTGTGTATGTGTTTGTGTCTATGTGTGTTTGGGTGTGTGTTTCTATGTGTGTATGTTTGTGTGTCTATGTGTGTATATACATGTATATATATATATATATATATATATATATATATATATATATATATATATATATATATATATATATATATATATATATATATATATATATATATATATATATATATATATATATATATATATATATATATATATATATATATGTGTGTGTGTGTGTGTGTGTGTGTGTATGTGTGTTTTTAAATGTGTGTGGATGTGTGTGTGTAAGTGTCTATGCATCTATGTGTGTTTGTATATGTGTGTGTGTATGTGTGTGTGTCTATGTGTGTATGCATGTGTTTATGTGTGTATATATGTGTGTGTGTATGCATGTGTATGTGTGTATATGTGTGTGTAAATCTATCTATATGTGTGTGTATGTGTGTATGTGTGTATCTGTGTATGTATGTGTATGTGTGTATGTGTGTCTATGTGCATATATGTGTGTATGTGTATATATATGTGTGTATGCATGTGTATGTGTGCCTGGAAATGTGTGTGGATGTGTGTTTGTGTGTATGTGTCTAATATGTACATGTGTGTGTATGTGTGTGTGTCTATGTGTGTATGTGTGTGTGTGTGTCTAAATGTGTATGTGTGTCTATGTGTGTGTGTCTATGTGTGCGTGTCTATGTGTATGTGTGTGTGTCTATGTGTGTATATGTGTGTGTGCATGCATATGTACATGTGTGTGTATGTGTGTGTGTGTGTGCATACCTTGCTTCAGAGGAGGTGTGTGCTAAAACCGGTGCCTCTCTCTTTGTCTCTCTCTCTCTCTCTCTCTCTCTCTCTCTCTCTCGTCCTGATCTCGGCACAAATGTGTCAGGAGAAATCAATTTTTTTTTTACATTCTAGAGTGTCGCTTATGCAAATCTCTAGAATAGTAGGACGTCAAGTATATGACGCTTTAGGGTCGCAACCAATTTGCCAACGTTGTTAAACGTGTCGCTAGCTGTTGTTAAACGTGTCGCTGGCTAGCGACACTCTTTGCGACACATATTTTTAGTGTCGCTTATGTGACGCTATGCATCGCTTATGCAAGAGGTTGTGTTTTTTTAATATAAATATCTCGTTGCTAGCGTCGCATAAGCGAGGAGACCTGCTTTTTTCATTGGGGACATCACTACACCCCCTATTTCTAATAGTGTAATGGATTACTTCTGCCTTGTTGATTTTCTCATCAGCATAATGTTCTATTCCTTCCAATTGTTCCAAGAGATGATTAGATACACTGTATACTTTTGTAGTTATATTGTGGTCGATGTTGTGGCTAATTGTTGTACTTCTAGAATTATTTAAATAGTATAGTACTGGCTTCTCTCAAAAAAAAACTCAAGCTTTTATAGCTCTATAATAACTCCTAGATAACTAGGTTTGAGCTAGTTTCTGAAAATAGTTTTCATGTATCTAGTTTAAAATAGTGGGACTAGACATTGCTGATTTATAATCAGTAAGACCTTCTTGTATAATGGCTCATGAGGGTATGGATAAGTTTGCGGATTCAAATTTTCACACATATCAAATGAAAATAAAAGGTTGTCTAATGCGCAAAGGTGTATGGAGCTTCTTTTATAAAGCTCCACCTACTAAACGAGAATTAGAAGATCTTACTCAAGTGTCCAAGACACAACATCAACTTTGCAAATAGTAAGCCATGAAATCATCATCACCACACTTGATGACACATATATACAGTGTGGACGAAGAGAAAAATTTATATGAAGCTTGGAAAACATTGGAGAATATCTTTGGTGCTTATGCAAAGGACAACATAATGACACTGAAAATGCAATTCTATGGACTATCTCTAAAAGCCAATGAGGATATACCATCCCTAGTAAATAGGGTGAAATGTATAGTGACTCAAGTGCATTCTCTTCAATGTCTAGTGCCTAAAGAAGACAAAATAGCAATACTTTGAAGAGAAGGATCCTATTCCAAACCTAGAGGATGTCATACATTCTTTGCAACAAGAAGAGAAAAGGATCGAAAAACCACATTCCCCTATGGATACGCTTCTAGCTACATCCAAAATGTGTAGCATATGTGGACGGAGTAATCATATCGCCGAAAATTGCTTAAGCAAAAAGAAATGCACTGTTTGTGGAAAAACAAGACACTTACCAAGCGGCTACTTTAGGAGACCAAAGGAGTTCATGAAGGGGACCAACTAGCTTGAGAAGACTTCTCATTCATCAACAAAGATAGGAACAATGGTCTAGGTACCTAATATGGTAACCTTATTGTAAGGCCCAATATGGTATTCAAACTTGTTTTCCTATGCTAGGAAAAAAAGGGGGGGGGGGGGGGGGGGTGGGGGATTTTAACCTCCTTTGTCACTATGTGACTGTCAGAAATTTATTCTTGTAAGTTAACCGAACCTTTCAGACCCTTCGAGTAAACCATGTGCACCACCAAACCTGTGACTATCTTCAATGCCTAGAGGCATGCTTTTTGTATATATACTTGTCCTTTCTAGTTAATCGAATCAAGGTGCAATTTATCTTCTCATCCACGCGTACTTGGTTTTCCTTTATCTCTTTCTGAGCTTCTCCTCGCCATAGCCTTTGCTGCATGTAACCTTCAGATATCCATTTCTTGTCATTTCTATCTAGGATATAAGTCAACAAATGCAATGTGTTTTCCACAACGCTTCGGTCGTAAAAGTGGTAAAAGTACAATGATGCAGCATTTTGTCGTCCACATGGAAGAGGTTGAATAGAAAGAGAAAGCGAACGTTTCTTCCGAAAGATAGCCCTTCCCAGGGATGAGTGCTTCCCAAGGATGAGTGTTTCTTTCCTTGAGCGGAGATGAAGCATAGATTTCTGGTTATCTTCGGATAAACCTTGTCATGCCTCTTTCATATTCATGGACGATTTTGAGAAATAAGAAATCTGAGCCCTGGTTTTGTAGGGGAAGTCTTGGCTCGCATGTGCTGGGAAGCTTCTTGCAGTTGCCTTCGACGTGGAGCAGATCCTACAAATACTCTTCTTTATCGTTTGAAGATTCTTAAAGTATGGTTCTCGACTCAACCTCATATTTCCATTGAATTCCACTTTCGCGACTTCTCACACCTCAATTTTCCTCCGGATTCAGCACTAAATTCAGCGCTTGACATCTGGCCCACTTTAAAGTCGCAACAACGAATTTGTTGCTTGATTCTTTTGAAACCCAACGCCGGAATTAAACCACACAGTGCACAATTAAAATGTAATTAGAATGTATGACCTCAGATATTTAGCCCTTGCGTTCTCATATTCGGCAACATTTATCTCTCTATACAAACACGTTTTCCCCCACATCAGTTCGTCCATGTGAGCTTCTATACACCTCAATGCGCAATACCATGCAAGAAGAAAAAGTACTGAGAAGGTTTTTTATTATTATTATTATTATTATTTTTAAAGAGTAACTTCGGTTGAAGTCTAATCTCTCTTATAGCTTGAATTAGATTGGTTAAAGCCTAAGTTTTCTTATATCTTAAATTAGATTTAAAGAACAATTGTATAGGTGAAAGGGCATAGTACTCATAGGACCCCTCGTATCCCACCGAGCAAGCGTTAAACTGCACGAAGGGATACTAAGAAAAGACTAAGCCAAAGAAAATTGGTCTAACTTTGCGTGAGGCTATACACTAGTCTCACGACTGTCTTGGCCTCTCAGGAGGGGTAGAACCCTTGCCCTCTCATCAAGAGGTGAAATGCCCAACCAGACGATCTAATGCACGTGAACAATATACTGAGAGAGTTGTTTCAAAGTCAAGTCGTGCTTTCACCGAAATGAAGAGTGCACAATATATCTAAGTGGCCTTTTGTCTTTCCTCCTTCCATTTAAACCAATTATTTGTTCGTTCCCTTCTCATAAGAAATTCAGTGACCAATATAAGAAACAGGGACAATTCATTCAAACAATTTATTGAAATGCCTCCAACAGTGACGTAACCAATTTATTACAATGCCTTCCAATAGTGAGGCATGATAACCAAGTTAATGCACTGAGACCTTAAGATTTTTAAAATCAAGATCTCAACACATTAGGAAAAAAGGTGAACCATGCATGGGCCTTGTAAAGATTCCTAATTTTTAGGGATTAAGGAGCTTAAAACATGAGATTATCAGAGCACATGAAACCACTAGTGGTTTGGAAAATAAAATATTCTGTGACAAAGACTTGAATGGCAACTCTCAAATCGTGAGTATCCTTGAACTTTGGATCTATTTGATCAATGGTGCATGTTAAAACTTGTGAAAAGTAAGAGAGAAAGGGGCATCAGTTTTCGTGGGAATGATCTTGCATCTCTCTATAGCTTTTATGGCCCTCCGATCGGACAAGATCCAACGAAGAAGCGCAAACCATGCTGATCGCAAATTGGTGAAGAATGGTAGCCCTTTGATCATGTCATGCATGCGATGGGTGTAGGTAAAAGGCGCCAAGATCTTCCATGGACTCAACCTGAACCATTGATCATAGCTCCATCCAAAGGCTACGAATGAAAATGCCTTTTCATTAGAGAATTCAAACTACATCGTTCAATCTTGAGCTGAATCCAAGGACGAAGAAACATAGGCGCAGTCTGTCATCATTGTTTTGATCCTATCCATCTGTTCTAAAGCCAATCCAAAGGTTCAAGATCAAAGTCACCTTGACTTTTGCCATTTTATCTTAGCCTTTGGATCTCTGAAGAAATCTAATGGCTCCAAATGATTCGTAAGCCTTTCAAAACCACACTCAAAAGGAAAACCACAAATTCTACCAGGTTTCTACACATTTGACCACATAAAAACAAGGCAATCCTATGCCTAGTCTATGTGATTAAGCCACTAGACTGTGTCCACCACCCTCTTCTCATTGTTCCATCCTTAATCACTCCTTACTCTAAAAGGCCCATGAAGGGTTCACCTTTTTGACTAATGAGATGTTTTGCTAAAATTGGGCCTATTATTTTTAATCTCGACACATCAATTCTACATAATCGTAGTTTGAACATATCTGATGAATTTGTGTAATCATCATCTTTAATGAGTGCCTATTTTTTGGGATTTATTTTGGGACTTATTTATTGATTTTGGGATTTATTTTCGGAGTTATTGGGATTTATTTTGAGACTTTTTTATTTTTGGGATATATTTTGGGAGTTATTGGGATTTATGATTGGGACTTATTTTGGGACCTATTTATCTGGTTTCATTGCAAAAGATTATTGGCATTTATTTTGGGACTTATTTTGGTATTTATTGTTACTCAAGGAGGCACCTGATTACTCAGTTAAGCGATGAGCTTATTAAATGCGATTGTTTGTGTTTTTCTTGCAGCTGACCATTCTATAGTGACTTGTGGGGTGCACGGCAATGGAGATCCATTGAGAGATGTAGATGGATAATATCTCAAGTATTAGGTTACTTCATTATCTTATCTAATCCCTAAGATAGCTTTTTGTTGAGTTCAATTCTAGGCTAGGTCAAGTCAAGTCATATTATAACATTATTCCCCCTTTGACGACATTTTCATCCTGAAAATTCCCCCTTCGACGACATTTTCATCCTGAAAATGGGCTTTAACATAAGGGCTTCAGCCCCATGATATATCCGATAGATCATGCACATAACCTCTTCATTGATTCACCTCCTCTACCAATTATTTCACTACAGTTTGCTTCATTCAATCAATCACATGAGGCACTGACGTACGAGAAGGAAATAGAGGGTATTATTCTAGAACTCTTTAGGAGTTTTCCATGCATTCATGTGCTCTAGATTATAAACATGCGTGTTCTATAGAGATTTATTCACTAATCTATGAATTGATGACCTACTAAGGCATATCAGTTTGTGCTAAGATCCGATGTCTTTTGTTGAAAAACAAAGCCTGTCTAAACTACGTTCTAAAAACATAGATATTACAGGTCAAACGTTACCTACAAAATCTCATTTGGAAAAGCATCAAAACCTGATCCCCTCATTTGGAGAAGAAATATAACAGGTCAAACCTTGATTGGCTCATTTGGACAAGCATCATTGAGGAAACGTGTACAAGTTGCACATCATTGAGGAAACGTGTACAAGTTGAAGCATTATTTTTCATGAGTTAAACTTGTTTTTGAAGATGCAATTGCAGATTGAATGTATTTAAAAGCTTAAAGAGGCCCACGAAACATTCCCAACTTTTTTTTTGGACAAAAAAGGACATGGACCAAATTAAAAGCTACATTTGAAGCTTTGGAAATTAAAATGAAAGTGCACCTGTTTTATTTTGTGTCATTTCGAATATTCAATTTACTCCCATTTGATTTAAAGATCTTTAGGGTTGTTCGAAATAGAACATAGGTAGAAGGAAGTGTCAGACAACACTTCACAATAAATTCAGCAAACCATAAAATTGACCAAGAACTAGATATGATGATGAAAGTAATTAAAAAATAATAACTTAGAAACCATAATACTCAGTATGCCATTCGCTTTTAAGCAGTTAAAAGCCCATTGTAACGCTCTCAAGGCTCGTATAATTTCTTTGGTCGTTTTAGAAGTTTGAGATAGGTAAACCGCTTCTCATAGAACTTCTGACATAGTTAGAGATCCTATGCCAGCTAGCAAATTAAAAAAGGAAAGTTCTTAAAGACATGAAAACGTGCACCTTCACAAGGGAGATCATGGCAAGTTTTGAGAAATGGAACCCCACCTAAGCACCAAGTATTAGAAGGAAGTCTCTCACTTGGACCACACACGTAGAAGTGGCGTATGAGTCTTAAAGAACCAGTGGCTATTTTCACATACTCGACATAGTTTGAGACTCTGTTTCTTAAAGCATTACTGCTTGAGAATGAGTAGGATAGGAACGAAGTGATGCAGAGAGGTAGGTCATTATCTATTATCTTTCCTAGTATATAGAAATTATTCACAAGATGAAAGGTTTAGATGAACTACAAAAAAATGCAGCGCTTACTGAGGGGATTGGAAAACGAAATAAAAATATATCTAGGAGAAACCCCCAGAAATATTCGAAGATGCTACAAAGTATGCGCAAATATATGAATATGTGAACCACCCACAATATTAACAAATGGAAGTAACCACCCACAATATTAACCAATGGAAGTGGAGCAGCCTCCTAAACCAACTAAAATCATGAAGTTAAATAAATGGGTAGATCCATTGGAAAAGGAAGTTCTTTTCAAGCGAGAAGAGACCCTAGGAGCCCCAATCCACTCTCGAAGGACCTGAATGGGCCAAAAAGGAGAGCTTATGCTTTGCATGCTTTTCTTCCAATCGTAAATGGTGGAATTAGCCGCTGTACAAGGAGGAAGACAAAAGTTCGCGACTATAGAAGGGACTACTATGCCCACATAAATCTTATTTGATGGGCCCGCAAGCTACGAAGCAATGTAAGTGATGCATGAAGATATTTTACATATATCTATCTTACATTGAAAACATAAGAGAATATGGGACACAATGGTGTCCAATTTGCAAGTCCACATATAGGGATTCATGGAAATAGAAAGATCAGTACTTGGTAGGAAATCACTTAAGAATAACCATTTTGTAAGGTATCGAGAAAATCACTTAAAACTAAGTACTCTTAAATTTATAAAAAATGTAAGTAAATTTTTTATTAAGGGTGAGAAGGATTTTCATATTAAGAACTCTCATTTAAGGCATTGAATTACATATTTTGCTTGATTTTCATGATGTACATGACATCGATGCATTATGTAGTTTTAACGTTGGGTATGAACATAGCGAGGAGGAAGAGTTAGATAAAACTTCACGATCAATTGAGTAAAGCACAAACAAAGACCAAGAACTAGATATGAGGAAAGTACATCAAAAAGTAGATACCTATGGAAAATTCATCACTCATTCCCAAAATAATGAAATTTTGCATGACAGTCATGAGTATGCCATCTCCTATCAAGCAATTTAAAGTCAAATGTAGCTCTCTCAAGACTCATATAACTTCTTTGGACGCTTTGAAAGATTGAGAGATGTAAACTTCTTCTCAGAGAGAGATAACACTACAACAGATCGAGCGTATATCGAGGATTTTACCGAAGGAAATGAACAAGCCTATTTTTGCCCTGATGTCGATGTAGATGTCAATATGCGCATCGGTACTAAAGCACCAGTATGAGCATCAGTATGGGCGTCGGTATGAGCGTCGGTATATGTATCGGTATATGCGTCAATATGGGCGTGGGTATTACTGATGCCCATACCGACACCTCTGCTGGATGTACCGTCGCTTGTTGAGTGTACCGATGCTTATTCCAATGACATTACTAGGAGTACCATCGCGTGTATCGACGATCATATCTGCAAAAAAACTTTTGGGCAGAGTGTGTTGTCTTTTGCTATAGCAACATTACCATGATGTTGCTTAACAAAAGACAATAGACTCTGCCAAAAAAAAACCGAGTACATATGATGTGTACGTTAATGTCAACCGAAATATGATTTCATAAAATAGAATATTATTAGACACAAAAGAGATAATCAGAATGAACCATGAACCATGTACAAAAAAAGTTATATATTTCATAAATGAAGCACGTACAAGAGTGTGGCAAACCACTGTCATATATGATGCTTTTACAAAATGTGGCAAAGCAATGCATTGCCATATAAAAATCAAATACAAAATTTTGGTGTGCCACTGCCATACACATGCAAAGAACATTCCATGTCAACAGTCCTGCAACAAAGAACATTAATGGAATGAGATAAATTCACATGAAATTTACAAACAACAAGTAAAAACCAAGTCTATAAATCAATCACCTCATCGCAAATGTTCCCATGAAACGACCACACCGCGTCCCTCGAAGTCCTCCAATAGTGCAGTCAATCCATGACGATATCCCTAAGCGTCCTCCGTTTGTGTTGGATGAGGACCCATTGCTAGCTCTTGCAACAAATATACAAAACATTAGAGGAACATACCTGAGAAACTTAACACAAATAAATTCAATAAATGAAATGTTACTTACAAACTTAGGACACATCGTGTCATATCCGTCGCTGCCCAAATGTGACGGTCCAACTATATCTAAACGTGTGCTTGCGGCATCTCGCTGCTGGTGATATAGGTCAGGAGTCTGTTGCTGCTCATCATGAATCATATCCCACTCCTCAGCATCTAACCATACACACTTTGGTAAGCGTACTCATAAAGCATCATGAGCCTCATATCATCCATGGGACATAACCTCACGTGCAGTGTGCAAAATCTACTCTGAACTGACAAGAGACTGTCCATCGGGTGGTCGAAACTCCTGATAAATCATTTGTGTGATATAATTCTTCCGATCTTTATCCTGTTCACTCCATTTCAGCATGATAGAGTGCCCAAACTGTATGGAGCAAAGCTGTCGTATATGTGCACACATTGCTTTTCCAGCCACATCCATCACCGGAGCTCCATCTCGAATACTATACACCTTGGAGTCATCATGGTCATGAGCACCCTAAGGTGTACGTGGTGTTCCACGTGGTGTATTGCATGGTGTACCTGCATCTGAGGTACTCGTCCTAGTAGTAGAAGCGGGTGACACAACATCCGTCACACTACCTCCACAACAGCAGCCTTCTCCAGACCTACCTGTAGATCCACTCTTAGAACCTCCTGCTCCAGAGCATGACCTCGACCTACAAGATGGGCCAGAACCTGTATCCCGATGAGGCATCGAATGCACATGTCTACTACTAGGCCCAATAGGAGATGGCTGAAAAGATGTTCATGGTGGAGTCACAAAGGTAGGAGACATACCTCTTGTGGGAGTAGCACCACCCGCAGGAGTGACACCGGCAGGAGTGACACCGACGGGAGTGACATCAGCGGGAGTGAGGCCGGCGGGAGTGAGGTCGGCAGGAGTAAGGCTGCCAAGAGTGAGGCGGGGAGGAGTGCTACCATGAGCAATCCAATACTGTGACACAGCGGCCACATATGCGGGAGGTACCTGAGAGATGAACTCTAAAAACTGCTCCTCTATCATAGAATGTGGAGTGACTAGAGGACTTTCTCCCATCATGCTCTATAACAAAAGAACTCAAATAATTACCATGTGATAATAAAGGTAACATAGAGAATAAACAAAAAAAAAACAAAAATTAGTACGTACAAGTGTTTTATTCAAAAATCCTCTAATCTAGCATCCTCTTGAAGATCCGATGCACCGAGAATATCTATCTGTATATTGATGGCTTCTAAATCGCTTGCTATGCAGGTTTCTTCCTCATCATCGTTTATTGCTTTGCCAACAATCACCTCTTCTTCAATGACCTCTTCTTCTCGAACAATGATCTCTTCCTCCTTGACTATCGAATGAATCTCTCTGCCCACTACAGATGGACCTTCTTCTACATCTATGTTCTCACAAATTTGTCTACTACGTGGGGCGACTTGTAAAACAAATGTGCCACTCTGGTTCTTTTGAATCTGGTATAAAAACAACTTGCTCACAGTGTTTGAGAAGTACAAATGTATCCCTTTCATCCGTCCTATTTTATATATGTATTTATTTATTTATTCATATTTTCTCTTTAAACGCTAAAACCAGAAAACCCTAATCATAAAACCCTAAAACCCTAATCTTAAAGATCTAGACCTAAAACATGTATATATGTTTATGCATATATATATATATATATATATATATATATATATATATATATATATATATATATATATATATATATATATATATATATATATATACGTGTGTGTGTGTGTGTGTATGTGTATATATATGTGTATATAAATAGGTATATAAGTATGTGTGTATGTGTATATATATCCACTCTATTTAAAATGATTAAAATTAAACCTATTTTTATATATTTAATCATATATATTTCATTTATTTATTTAGAACACTAGTTCTTATCATATTTATTTATCTATATAATTATCCTATTATATATATATATATATATATTTACTTATATATATAGATTTCTTCTTAATTAATCTTATTTTTATATATTTAATTAGATTATTTAAAACACTAGTTCTTTTTATATTTATTTCTCTATATAATTATCCTATTTTATATATATATTTTTATTTATATATTAAGATTTTTTCTTTAATTTTTTTTATATTTTCTCTTTATATAAATGTAATTGAGTTATATGTATGCCTAAACCCTAAAACCCTAATCTTAAAGATCTAGACCTAAAATATGTATATTTCTGTATGCATGTGTATATACATGTATATATGTATTATATGTGTATGTGTATGTGTGTATATATGTTATGTAGGTATTAAAACCCTAAAACCCTAATCAAAATGACCTATACCTAAAACATGTATATATGTGTAGGCATGTGTATATATATGTGTATGTGTATATATATGTGTATATAGATAGGTGTATAAGTATATGTGTGTATGTGTATGTGTATATATATTCACTCTGATTAAAATGATTAAAATTAAATCCAGTTTTATTTATTTAATCATATATATTTAATTTATTTCTTTAAAAATAAAGTTCTTATCATACTTATTTATCTATATAATTATCCTATTTTATATATATATTTATTTATATATTCAGATTTTTTTCTTAAATAATTGTGCTTTTATATATTTAATTAAATTACTTGAAACACTAGTTCATTTTATATTTATTTATCTATATAACTAACCTATTTCTTATATATATTTATTTATATATTCAGATTTTTTCCTTAATTTTTTTCTATATTTTCTCTTTATATAAATTTAAGTGAGTTATATGTATGCTTAAATCCTAAAACCCTAATCTTAAAGATCTAGACCTAAAATATGTATATTTATGTATGCATGTGTATCTACATGTATAAATGTATTATATGTGTATGTGTATGTG
Source organism: Ceratopteris richardii (assembly GCA_020310875.1). Lineage (NCBI taxonomy): Eukaryota > Viridiplantae > Streptophyta > Polypodiopsida > Polypodiales > Pteridaceae > Ceratopteris > Ceratopteris richardii. The sequence continues at coordinate 135,881,715 of CM035434.1, read as the reverse complement.
TGTATATATGTTATGTAGGTGTTAAAACCCTAAAACTTAATCACAAATAATTAGACTTAAACCTAAAATACTAAAACCTAAATACTTAAACACTTATAAAACTCTAAACCCCTAATCCTAAAACCCTAATCCTATTCTATATATATGTTTATTTATATATTCAGATTTTTTTCTTAATTTTTTCTATATTTCTTCTTAATATAACTGTAATTGAGTTATATATATGCCTAAACCCTAAAACCCTAATCTTAAATATCCATACCTAAAATATGTAAATTTTCTATGTGCAGGTGTATATACATGTATATATGTATTATATGTGTATGTGTATGTGTGTATATAGGTTATGTAGGTGTTAAAACCCTAAAACCCAAATCAAAATTACCTATACCTAAAACATGTATATATATGTATGCATGTGTATATATATGTGTATGTGTATATATATGTGTATATAGATAGGTGTATAAGTATATGTGTGTATGTGTATATATATTCACTCTGATTAAAATGATTAAAATTAAATCTATTTTTATATATTTAATCATATATATTTAATTTATTTCTTTTAGACACTAGTTCTTATCGTATTTATTTATCTATATAATTATCCTATTTTATATATATATTTATTTATATATTCAGATTTTTTCCTTAATTAATCCTATTTTTATATATTGAACTATATATATTTAATTATATATATTTAATTAAATTATTTAAAACACTAGTTCTTTTTTTATTTATTTATCTATATAATTATCCTATTTTATATATATATTTATTTATAGATTCAGATTTTTTTCTTAATTTTTTTCTATATTTTCTCTTTATATAAATTTAATTGAGTTATATGTATGCTTAAATCCTAAAACCCTAATCTTAAACATCTAGACCTAAAATATGGATATTCCTGTATGCATGTGTATCTACCTGTATAAATGTATTATATGTGTATGTGTATGTGTATGTGTGTATATATGTTATGTAGGTGTTAAAACCCTAAAACCCTAATAAAAAAGAATTAGACTTAAACCTAAAATACTAAAAACCTAAATACTTAAACACCTATAAAAATCTAGAACCCTAATCCTATTCTATATATATGTTTATTGATATATTTCGATTTGTTTCTTATTTTTTTCTATATTTTTTCTTAATATAAATGTAATTGAGTTATATGTATGCCTAAACCCTTAAACCCTAATCTGAAATATCTAGACCTAAAATATGTACATTTCTATGTGTAGGTGTATATACATGTATATATGTACTATATGTTTATGTGTATGTGTGTATATATGTTATGTAGGTATTAAAACCCTAAAACCCTAATCAAAATGACCTATACCTAAAACATATATATATATATATATATATATATATATATATATATATATATATATATATATATATATATATATATATATATATATATATATATATATATATATATATATATATGTATGCATGTGTATATATATGTGTATGTGTATATATATGTGTATATAGATAGGTGTATAAGTATATGTGTGTATGTGTATGTGTATATATATTCACTCTGATTAAAATGCTTAAAATTAAATCTATTTTTATATATTTAATCATATATATTTAGTTTATTTCTTTTAAACACTAGTTCTTATCATATTTATTTATCTATATAATTATTCTGTTTTATATATATTTATTTATTTATATATTCAGATTTTTTCCTTAAGTAATCCTATTTTTATATATTTAATTATATATATTTAACTATATATCTTTAATTATATATATTTAAATATATATATTTAATTATATATATTTAATTAAGTTATTTAAAACACTAGCTCTTTTATATTTATTTATCTATATAATTATCCTATTTTATATCTATATTTATTTATATATTCAATTTTTTTCCTTAATTTTTTTCTATATTTTCTCTTTATATAAATTTAATTGAGTTGGATGTATGCTTAAATCCTAAAACCCTAATCTTAAATATCTAGACCTAAAATATGTATATTTCTGTATGCATGTGTATCTACAGGTATATATGTATTATATGTGTATGTGTATGTGTGTATATATGTTATGTAGGTGTTAAAACCCTAAAACCCTAATCAGAAAGACTTAGACTTAAACCTAACATACTAAAACCTAAATACTTAAACACCCATAAAAATCTAAAGCCCTAATCCTTCAACCCTAATCCTATTTTATATATATATTTATTTATATAATCAGATTTTTTGTTTTTTTTATTTTTTTCTTTATTATAAATTTAATTGAGTTATATGTATGCCTAAACCCTAAAACCCTAATCTTAAATATCTAGACCTAAAATATCTATATTTCTGTATGCATGTGTATATACATGTACATATGTATTATATGTGTTTGTGTATGTATGTGTAAATAGCCTAAAAACCCTAATCCTATTTTTATATTTGATGTAAAGAACTTCAAAATAAAAAATGTATATATTCAATTATATATATTTAGTTAAAACACTAGCTTATGTGTGTTACGTGTTGATTTTGATGCTTTCAGCCAAATTTTGATGTTGATTTATCTTGTATACACATTGGACAAAGGAAAAATTGAGATTACTTGCAAACATTCCATTTATTGGTGCATATATCTAGAAATATAGGTAAAATGCTTTCGAATTGTTTTTAGGTCTCGCCATAAGAGTACTATAGAATAGAGAAGTTCTTAAATTGCAAGAATGGGTGACAACATTGTGCAAATAGTGGGCAATAAGCTTAATAAAGACAATTACCACATCTGTCCATATAGGATGGAGAATTTCTTGATGGTAAAAGCTCTTTGGGGATTAGTGAGTGGAGAAGACGAGTGTCTTGAATTACCAGATAACCCCAATGTAGATGAGCAGAAGGAAAATAAAACATGAAGAGAGAAGTCTAGAAAGGTTGTGCATTGGATTTCGATATCTATTTTTGAGAGCCTTATCCTTCATATCATGAAGGTTGGCACAACAAAAGAAGTTTGGGACATAATTCATAAAATATATGGTACATCGATACAGGCTAGAAAAATTCACGTGAAGCAAAAATTGCATAATCTACGGCATGGCAATAGATCCATCACTGATTATGTGGCTGAAATCAGAAAGATCATTTATGATTTAGCTTCCATAAATTGCAAGGTGAAAGATGAAGATATGCTATCAATTATGCTGAATGGTCTAGGACCACAATATAAGACCTTAAACACTTCTATTCTAGTAAGATTCACTATTCCTAATTTTGATGAGCTATTGGCACTTTGTATGATAGAAGAAGTGAAGCTTGCTTTGAATGCATCAAGAATTGGGAAGTGAAGAGATCATGCATTCCTTCAACATACAAGAAGAGGTTCTACCATGGTCGTTCAATCTCTAGAAATGTAAGCAGAATGGATATACCAAGAGGTAGAGGTAGATCAAACTCAATAGATAGAGGAAGATCACAAGGACCTAGAAATTGTTACCATTGTGGCAAATATGGCCATTTTGAGAAAGATTTCGATCATAAGCAAAATAGCCAAAGAGGAAGAAGTAGAGGTTGTTATGCATCACATGGAAACTTCTTTGTTGAAAGTTCATATAAAAATTACGGTAGAGATAATATGTTTGCAATGGAGCATGTGTTAAATAGCATGCCTACACCTGGACATGATACAAATTTATGTGTGGGTGATGTTTATCATATAGTTTAGACGTCTCTTGATAGAGTACCTTCTTGCTTCAATTCTTTAAAAGAATTTTGAAGTTTCAGGCATTATTGCTAACTTAATATTCTAGGCTTTTATCCATTAACATGATTGTTTCACAGTCTTGTGCTTTTCTTTGGGAGCTTGAAAACCAATTGATAGAATATCCATTCTGCTTTGCTCGGGTTTTCAAAAAAATAACCTCTTAGAATTCCAAGTACTCAAATTATCTTAATTCAAGTCGGATTGGTTATGTTGGACCAATTCATAGTGAGAAGATTGGTTTACTACTTGTCTTTAGATTCCTTTTTAATAAAAGCTTTTAAGTAGCTACCCTGAGGACTTAATAGGAATCTCTCTACTACATAAGTCTAAGAATCCGCTCATGCTTTTGGATTTCACTTTTAAGAAATCCCTTTCAGGATAGGTAGACTTTTACATTATACCTTCCACAGACTTAATTACTCTCATCACAATTGCAGACTACATACTTGGAATATTTACTGTGTTCAGACTTGGAACAATTTACTATTTCAATTGCCAATACTTGGGCAAACTTCACAGTAGTTCCAATCACAATTATCTTGGAAAAACCTTTCCAAGCTTGATCAAGTTTTGTTGACCTTGCAACAAACATAAAGACTTTTTCTTTATCTTTAAGATCTCTTGAACTATCAAAAGCTTCTTTGCTTACCCATGGGCTTTTAGAGATCTTCGCCTACTCAAGTCCAAGCATATTCTAATGCCTTTCAAATTCTAAATCTAAGAAGCTTTGGTACACCTCCAGATGATATCATCCATTGGACTTTAAGTGACAATTCTATTGGTTTGGACTGTTGGGGATATACTCACTATCGAAAGAGTCCAAAGAAATTGATTCTCACTACTTGGGAGAATGTTATTCTTCAAGGACTTGAGATTCATTCAAGAGAATCAAATAACCTAAGAAAATGTTTCATCTTGGAATCTTTTGGAATGTTGAAAGGATATTTGAAAGAAATTCTTAAAATTTTATACAATATCCATAAGGTTTACTAATTCATTTGTGTTCATTTCCCAAATATCAAACTAAAGGATAGATATCACCTTTACGATACGGTTTCCCATTCCTCTATGAAATTTTGACTTGAAATTTCATTTATGTGATATTGATTCTTGCTTTTGAGTTTGATACAAGATTCATTATTTTTGGACAATCTTTAGATGTTACTAGAGTACTTTTAAACATATTTTGGCTATCAAAATTATGTTTAAAGTCCAAGCATCTATTGAAGATTGATCCAATAGTAATGCTACTATGAACATGTAACTTTGAAATTTATAGCTTGTTTAGGAAAAGTTCATGGATTGGAGATCCATATCTTTGAACTTTATATTCCTAAATGAAAAGTTCATAGTTTGGTTCATTTCTTTAGGAATTTAATCATTTCCTAAAGGTAGGTTGATAATGCTTCCTGTTGAAGCATCACTTAGCTTAAATGAAACCAAAATTTAACTCTCTAAAGGAGTTCTTTCAAGTTTCCATGTTTACTTAACAAGTCACATCGTTACCAAAGATGCAATCATCATGGAACCTAACATCCTCCTATTGAACCTCAAAGTTCAATTTATGCTAAGGTTCAACCTTTGATTTCCATCACTCCTTGGGATAGAATTCAAAGTGAAAACTTCAAAAACTCTACGGTTTTTACAAATTTGGAACGTATCAACTATCCTTTGAACTTGAAAGTTCAATTGATTTTATTTGATTTGTAAACACTCCTTGGGATAGAATTAGATAAAACTTCTAAAGAAAAATTTATCATCCTACTTGAATGCATGATTTCTCAAATCCAAGCTAAGACTACATTTAATTTTGTCACTAGGGTTCTCTAACATTTCTCCTAAACTAAGAGTCATTAAGGAAATTTGAAAGTAGCCTTATTTTCTTTCCACTCCAATGAGCAAGGAAATTAAACACTTGACTTTTGAAAGCCCTACTTTTCCTAATCAAGACTCCTAATTTGTGATACCTAAGTATCAAGTTTGGGAAAAACAAACTAGCTACTTGAGCTGCATGGCAGCTACGTGCCTTGCAACTACCTAGTTTGCCATTTTCTCTAGCTATCTAAGTTGAGTTAGAAAAAGGAGGTAACAAAAGTATAAGTATTCCAGTACTTAACAAACAATCATGCATATGCAAATGTTAGTTCTTGCATGCAAATGCATGTGAAAGCATGCACGTGTTGGCCTTTGTCTTTGATGCACCAAACTTAAATCAAGCGATTTCTAAGCTTGATAATGCATGTTCCCAATCATTCATTTGCAAACATTCTACTTGCTCATTGATATATTTAGGTATTGATGTGTGTGAAAACACTAGGAGTGTCGGGGCACTTTTTTCCCTCTTTAGGAGGTTTTTCCCCCGGCTTGTCTATATGCCTATAGCCCTAACAGGTTACTAATCTTTGTACATTCTAGTGGTAATACATTTAGTATTGTGTGTTGTGCTGCAAGCTTCTTCTTCTTCCTTGTCCTGTTTGCATGCTTCTACAGATGTGTAACTCCAATAATTGCTATTAGAGCAGGATGCCACTTCATCTAGGGCATCGTCTTCACTCTCCGATCAGAGTCTCAGAATCGCAATAAATTTGGTGAGCATACTCAAGGTGTTTTAGAGCTCGTTTCGGTCTCTGAACATACTATCATAGTGCTTGTGTAGTTTATTTCATCTTTTTATGCCAAAGATATAGAGGCATTTTGATTCTCCAATATAAGCATGTCGAAGTCAACTAGAGTTCTAGTGAAACTCGTCAGCATAGTTCTATTCCACTTTTACAGATATATGCATTTTTCTGCATCAGTGTATTTTAGTTAGTGGCCATGGCTGAAAGCACTGATGTATTCCGTATGTTGGTTGTTGAGAATAAGTTGGACGGTACCGATTACCCATTGTGGGCTTATATGATGTGACATGTATTGGTTGCAAAAGCATTGTGGAACATTGTGTAGGGTTTTGAAAAATGTCCTATTACACCTGCCAATATAGGTATTGAAGTTGATACAAATGGCATTGAAGATGCTAATATTCTTCACATTCCTGTTCGTACTATGGTTTTTGCTGCACCTATTGCAAAGCAAATCCGTTGCGATGGCAAAGATGCCGAGGCACATGCATTGATAGCCTTTTTTGTCAAATGTGCTATTATTCCTTACATTCGCTCTTGTAGAATAGCTAAGGATGCTTGGGATACACTTACCACATTGTACCAAGCTAGGAATGAGGCTCGTGTTGCTTACCTCCAAAAACAATTGGAGAGTGAGCATATGAATGAAGGTGATTTTGTGGATATTTTTCTAACAAAAATCAAGGATTCTAAGGAATACTTGATTTTTGGAGATGAAGTTATACCAGATAGCTCACTTCTATCGACCGTTTTGAATGGTCTTCTTGACTCATATCAGAGTTTTGCTTCTACTCTTTGTTTGATGATGAAAGTCAATCCAAATGCCCTGTCATTTGAAGATTTAGTTTTTTCTCTCTTGTAGGAAGATCAATCTAGGTAGAATAGGTCCATTATGTGTGTTCCAAATCAAGCTTTCCTAGCTAGTCAGAAGGTTCAAGGAAAATGGAGCTCTTCTACTAGTAAGCAGAAATCTGCAAATGTTGCAAATTCGAAGAAGGAAGACAAAGATGCAAAGATATCAAAAAAGAAAAAATTGTTTTACAAATAGTGTAAAGGAAATGATCATGTCATTAAGAGTTTTCCAAAACTGGCTGCTAAAGAGGTAAAGAAGAAAGAGGCCAGAATGGTTGTTGTAGAGCCCTCTACACCAAAAACAAAGTCTCTTAATCTTGTGGAGAATGAAGAATGTGTACGAGACCTCTCAATCTCCAAAGGTTTGATCTATACTTATTTAAGAACACCTCTATATCAGTTATGGATCAAAATTTACACAAATGTTACCTTCATTTACCAAAACTTTCACTATAACTTGTCTGAGTGAAAAACTTCCTTCTTCAGAAAGTCTACTTCAAAAATTGACTTCATTACTTGCACATATCTTCATATTTCTTCAAACTAATTGTTGAGGGTTCTATGGTTCAACACAACATCGTCTAACTAGCAAAATCAGATTTTACTAATCTTTCCCATTGTGCACTGATCTTTACCTCCCCAGATATTCCACCGGAAACGTCTCAAAAAGTCACCGAAATATCACCGGAATATCACCGGAAACGTTCATTCAGGTAATTTTCTGCTAATTCAGAAGTTACACAGTCTTGCTACAAATTACACTTGCAAAAGATTCATAGGTTTCCTTTTGCACTCACATATATTTCAAGTCATTTGCACTCTGACACAGTACAGTCTGAGTCACTCAAATAGACTTAACCGAAAATAGAAGAATTTCAACACTATAACCTTGTTGCGCATGCATTTGGTTGATCATTCATCGGTAAACGTAATACCACAAGTACCAATTGTTGTTTTTTGTAAAGATTAGAACTTCATTATGAGAATTTGATTAAGCCGCAAAGATTTTCATTCAATCATTATCTGCATACTGTTTTTTTCCTGTAGAACCTAGTCTTTTCCGGTCCTAGCAAAGGAACTCCTTCTTCTTTTACTTCTTCTCACAATTGACGCACCTTCACTTCTTGCACCCTCATCTTTCTTCTGATCATTGCACCTTTACTTCTCATACTTTTCCTCCTCTTCCTGTTGTCGCGTCTTCGCTCCTCGTCTACCTACTCCCTCTTCTTCTTGCGGTTGTTGCGTCTTCGCTCCTTTCTTATAACTTCCCCTTCTCTTGCGACATGTCCTTATAAATCTCCGCATAGTCATCTTTTTCTTTTTATTAAGAAGAGTCACTTCCAGGGGAACAGGTGGCAGGTGCCCAGTTACAAAAAATATTTGATCAATGTATGAATGTTCCGGTGCAGCAGCAGATGGAACAATAGGAGGAAGAGATAATTATGTGAATGGAAAGGATTTATGATCAGAAGTATGCATGTTCTGTGCGGGTGAAGGAGGAAGAGCTTCAAGAGGTTAATTTAGGAGCCGAAGCTAAACCCAAGATGGTGCGGATTGGTAAAACATTGGAAGGAAAGTTTAAGGAGGCTCTTATTTGCTTGCTTAAAGAGTATGTGGATGTGTTTGCTTGGGATTAAACTCAAGTAAAAGGTATAGATCCGCACTTGCATCAACATAGGATTAATCTAAAGGCGGATGCAGTACCTATGGCACAACAAAGATATAGAATGAATCCTAATTTTGCTAAACAAGTGAAGGAAGAGATTGATAAGTTGTTGGCAGTCGGATTTATCAAACGAGTGAATCAGGTGACTTGGCTATCTCCCACTATAGTGGTCCCTAAAAAGAATGGGAAGCTCAGAATTTGTGTTGATTACAGAAAGCTAAATGCTGCAACGGTTACAGACCCATTTCCTATGCCGTTTTAGATGCAGTATTGGATGCAGTGGCAGGTCATGAAATGTATAGTTTCTTGGATGGATTTTCCGGTTATAATTAGATCAGTGTGGCTGAGGAGGATCAGCATAAAACAACATTTATTACCAAATTTGGTGCTTATGTGTTTACCGTAATGAGTTTTGGTTTGAAGAATGGACCACCATCATTCAATTATGTGGCGCATAAAGTGTTTGAGCCTTATCTTCAGGACTTCATGCAGGTATTTGTCGACGACTTTTCAGTCTTTGGTGAAATGATTAAGCACTTACTACACTTGAAAGCATGTTTTGAAAGATGTCAGCAGTTTAGAATGGTATTGAATCCATTTAAAAGTGTGATTGCGGTAAGAAGTGGGATTGTATTGGGCCATGTTATCTCACAAGCAGGAATGGCTATTGATGTTAAGAAAATTGAAGCTATAAGTACAGCTAAAGCACCAACTAACGTTAAAGAAGTAATGCGGTTTGTAGGCCAAATTAAGTGGCATTCCCGATACTTAAGATATTTAACAAACGTTTCCTCACCACTGACGTATTTGACCAAGAAGGATGTTCCGTTTATATGGGCAGAAGCTCAAGAGAAGGCATTTCAGTTATTAAAAAAGATGGTGTCGGTAGCACCTATTTTGCAACCACCCGATTGGTCAATGCCATTTCACATATTCGTTGATGCATCGAATGTGGCCGTAGGAGCAGTTTTGATGCAGCAGAAAGATAAAGGATGGTATAGAACGGTTTATTATGCCAGTAGGGTATTGGCTGTGGCTGAAAGAAATTATCCGGTGACCGAAAGAGAAGCTTTCGATGGTGTATGCCCTTAACAGGTTTAGGCATTATTTGTTGGGCAACAAAGTGATTTTTCATGTGGATCATCAGGCTCTAGTTTATTTAATCAAGAAACCCTTATTAACAGACCGATTAGCCAGATGGATGCTTTTGTTACAGGAATTCGATTTTGTAATTGTGCATACCCGAGGGAAAGAGCATGCGATGACATATTATTTTAGTTGATTGGAATCAGGAGAAACACCCACTAGTGTACTTGATGTATTTCCAGATGTTGAATTGTTTACGGCGCAAGCGGTCGAGACAGACTCGTGGTATGATCAGTTACTAATTTTCCTAACAGAAGGGGTATTACCACAACATTTTACACCTGATCAGAGGAGGAAGTTTTCTCTTAAAAGTAGGCCGTATTTGGTGATAGCAGGGGCATTATACAAAAAGGGCGTGGATTAGGTTATCAGGAGATGCGTACCAGACTATGAACAATCAGCTGTGTTACATGAAGCACATTCCGGTTCAGCAGGAGAACATTTGTCAGGCGATATTACCGGAAAGAAAGTATTACAGGCGGGGTTATGGTGGTCGACAGTGTTAAAAGATGCGCATGAGTATGTTAAAGGATGTGTGATTTGTCAAAAGTTAGGCCAACCTAATAATTCTGATCGTATGACTGATCATCCGGTATTACCGCTGGATCCTTTTCAAAAATGGGGCATGGATTTTGTGGGGCCTATTAAACCTACTACTCAGCGGGGTAATAGCTATATATGGGTGGCGACATATTATTGTACGAAATGGGTGGAAGCAGTAGCACTGAAAGATAACAAGGCAGCAAGTGTGGCCAAATTTCTTTATTGTAATATTATGACCAGATTTGGGTGTCCGATTGAGTTAGTGAGCGACCGAGGTACTCATTTCCTAAATGAGGTGATTTCAGAATTAACAAGAATTCATCAAATAGTGCATAAAAAGACTACAGCCTATCATCCTCAAGCAAATGGGCAGGCTGAAAGCACGAACAAAACTTTAATGCGTATTCTAAAAAAGTTGGTACATGAAAATCAGAAAAAGTGGGATTTGTTTCTTGACTCGGCCTTGTGGTCATTCAGAACAGCATTTAAAGTGACAACAGGTATGAAACCTTTTCGGTTGGTATATGGATTGGAGGCAGTAGTACCCATGCAGTTTGTAGTTCCAAGTTTGAGGGTTACGACAAAAAAGATGTCGCCTGAAGTCTCAGTTAAACATAGGAGTAAATACCTTTTACAGATGGAGAAGGATCGTTTGATAAGTGCATATATTACGGAAGTGATTCAAAGGCGGAGACAAGCTTGGGTAAATAAGAATGTGAAGTTTAAGATATTCAAAGAAGGCGATTGGGTGATGGTGTATAATTCTACGCTAGGACTCCATCCAGGAAAGCTCACATTGAGATACAGGGGCCCATATCAGATTGTCCAAGATTTGGGTCAAGGCACTTTTTGTGTGGCAAATATGTTTGGCACATGGTTGGACAAGCCAATAAATGGATTTCAGTTGAAATTATTTCAAGGGAAGCCGCCACATTTGGACTGGTTATCTGCTAATGTGGTGCAAGTTGTACGTTGCTCAAAACAACACGTCAGCAATGTTTGTGATCATCACAGTAACAGAGTGTATTTTTCTACATTTTTATCGGTGGTACAATGTTTTCTGACCTCGTGTTGGTCTAAAACTACATTGAGTAAATTTTTACGATTACAATGGACACATGGTTTACAGTTGCAGTTCAACAATGCGTTATCGGTTAGCTCAGGGTCAATGATGAATAATGAAGTATTGTTGAATCAGGGTAGACAAGCTAAGGAATATGTTGGGTCTGCAAATAATGATGTGTTCGAAATGAGTATGCCTTGTATTCTGAGTCAGCAGATCCATAAGCGGCAGAGGCATCAAGGAGAATATGAAAACGAAGTTAGTAGTCGACCAATGATTATCTTGCAATGTACAATCTGTCAAAACTGTATGGTTAATAGTTTTTGCACTATACAATGTAGTATTGAGAAGATAAAATATCCATTTCATCTTCTTGAGGTACGAATCAGTGTTCTATTTCATGATTCTTCTCGCATGTGTGGAAGTTTCATTCAGCGGGTTATTGATAAGTGGGGCAATCGATTGTGGAGGATTTTTATGATAACCCACACTACAATATTATTGAGTTGCATGAAGTGTTATGTGCGTAAGTACATTTATCATTACAGAAAGTGGCAGTTCAAGCATTCGCACTTGTGGAACGAATATTTTTGGTTCTACATAAAGGCTTCCAAGATAAAAAATTTTTTTCAGCATTTTCTGTATTAGTGCTTGAATCAGGAGTCATGAGAGGGTGTATGAGAAAGAGAGAAGTGACAATGAGAAGGGAGGAAACCACATCGGAGGAGAATGATAGCTCATTACAAGGGGAAGATGAAGATGCAATTTCAACACCATTTACAAAGACTAAGGGTGTGCATACGTTTATGGGGTCATTCACAGATTTTAAAGTAGAAGTTGACACACAGTCTCATCTGCAGCAGACTTGGCTCAGAAGAATTGGATTAGTACAGTTTGCTATGTTGCCATGGGAACGTTGGAGAAGCAATTATGAGGTAAAGAGTCAGCTGGAGATTATGCGGAAAATGAAGGATCAGCTCTCCTTTCAGGTAAAATTTTCACTAGAAGTAGTTGCAGAAGTATTTCAATTGCCTATATACGATGATGTTGTAGTTCTCAAATGTTCGGAGGAGGTTTTGAAGAAAGACTTTGGACCTCGAGAAGGAAGACGGCAGTACTATATGATGAGGAACGTAAGCTATAATCAAAGGGAACAACTAAAATGGTATTTGGAAAGATTATGTTTTATTATTAAATATGATTCTATGTCTAGGGAGAATTTTGCACCTTTGGCCTATGCAGAGGCAGGAGAAAAGGTGAGTTGGGCTCATTGGATGTATGATCACCTACAGAGTGAGATCTTCATTGGCGATAGGCGTAAGACGCAAACAAATAGTCGATTATCCGCATATTTAGCTGCTTTATTCGAATTTGTGCAGTTCGTTGAAGATCAGAAAATAATGTGGCCAAAGCAAATCAAATTTTGTGGTCATCAAGCGATGAGTAAAGAGCAGGAACAGTTAGAAGTGAGACCGATAAGGAATAGACCTTCACAGACTTTTGAAGATTTTCTTTGCGTTGGTGATATGGCACACGAAAGGAAACAGGTTAGTCAAATCATTGAGTCTGCTATACATGAAGCAACGATACAGGAAGATATTTTGCTGATAGTGCCAGATAGTATTGAGGATCCAAAAGCATTCGGAACTACTTTTAGGTTGTCTAGGAAAAGAAGAGTGGAAGAGCAATTACAGGCTGAAGGCGAAAAAATATTGAAAGATGATAATATTTCAGATTATGATGTGTCAGGGATGAAGAAGAAGTTGCAAGAAGTGTCGAATTTTTTAGTTTTTCAGGAGAAAAGATTGTTTCAGCATGAACAGACTAAAATATTTATTAATAAGACTAATTATTAGTCTTTGCAGGAGAAGATTAAAGAACTTCAGGATGCATTGGGTAAGAAGGAATGTATGTTGGAAGAGTTGCAGCATGATAAGAAGCAATCGGTGGTAGAATTGGCTAGTACAAAGAAGTCTATTCACGAATTTGAAGAATGGCGGATGACTGTACAAATGCAGATTCATTTATAAATGCTACATTGCAGGCGGAACAGTTAGATGCTGTGTTAATGACAAAGATGGACATAGGAGAAGTGAAGCAGTCAAACTCTTTAGAAAAATACTCTCCACTCCATCTGATCTCATTAACTTCTTGGGCTTTTGTCCTGTAATCCTTTCTGCATAAGCATGATAATGCTTGAATGTCTTGAACACTTCTGATTTATCCTTGATTACATATAAAGTAATCCATCTGGTTGTATCATCGATAAACAACACACAATATCTGGATCCATTTATGCTATAGTCCCTTGAAGGACCCCACACATCTGTATGAACCAATTCAAGCATATTTGAATACTTGTACCCTGATTTATTGTATGAACTCTTGTATGCTTTACTTGATTGACAAGCTTCACACTTGAACACCATGTGTTGACCTTCAACATTTGGCAATCCAAGCACCACATCATTCTTTGACATTTCCTTTATGGCTATCTCATTGAAATGACCTAGCCTTTTATGCCATAGGTCTAACTCAGACATCTTTTGACTTCCATAAGTAAATAATGCATGTCCCACATTACCTTGGACCTTGAGAGTAAACAGCCTTCCTTCCTTTTTACCTACAATGATATTTCTATATCCCTGATTTGGATCTTGCACATAAACACCATCATTTGTGAATCTGACTTCATATCCCTTCTCCACAATTTGTCCTACACTCATCAAGTTTTTAGGAATAGTAGGAACATAAATACCTTTCTCAAGAGTGTACTTCCATTCTTTGTCTTCACTGATCCAATGCTCTCCACTTTATGCTTGGTGTTATCACCTGTTTCAACTGTATGTCCATTCAGCTTTGCTTCCATATTAGTCATCAATGATATATTGCCACTCAGATGATTGCTACATCCTGATTCAATATAGAACACCCTTTGGTCTTCTCCTATTGCTTCATGTGTTGCATTCAAGATGAGAGTCATGTTAGCTTTCTGATGTGATGCATAATTATAGTAATTGTTGTTGTAGGACTGAGATTGAAAAATTCTTCCACCTCCTCTAGCATATAATGTCCTACCACCTCTTCCTCTGAAGTTGCCTCTTTGGTTTCTGCCTCCTCTACCTCTTTGATTGAAGCTCTGATTATTACTTCCACCATTTTGATTGTTATACCAATAATCATTTGCCAAATGATTGGTTCTGCCACAAATCCAACAAGCTTTAGTATTGTCTTTGTTCTTACCTCCTCTTCCTTTACCTCTGAAATTCATCTTTCAGTTGAAGTTCCTTCATCATCAGTTGACTGTTTTCCTTTGCCATTCTTTTTCTAGTCCTTGGAGTACATAGCTTGACTTGCACTCCTATCATTGTCTCCCTTAATGTCCTGCTCAAAAGTTAGCATGTGTCCTAGCAATTGATTAACATCAGGAGTAAAGTGATCTAATGACAATTCTATGGACAATATGAAAGGCTTCCACTTCTCATCTCCTCTCACACCTGTAAGTATTTTCCTTACCAACTTATCTTCTTCAATGTCTTCATCTATTGCTCCCAAGCTATCTGCAATATCCTTCATCCTTGCCACATAATCAAAAATTGATTGTGAACTCTTCTTCTTGAAAGTTGTGATTCTTCAAACCTGCAAGCTCTTCCCTAGTTGGAACACTAGGATTTTCAAACTTGGGCTTTTCTTCTTCTCGTGTAATGAATTCCATCAAATCTTTGCTCATGAGGTGTGCCTCCATCCTCATGGACCAAGCTGGATAGTTCTCCCTATCTAGCTTATCAATTTGCAAGCTTTCTCCCATCTTTGATCTTCTGTGTCTGCAATTACTATGATTTATGATAATAGAGTGTACCTTTGATATGAAGCTTTAATCCTTCTTCATCCTTTGAACTCGTGCTTTGTACTTTTGCAGGTTATCTTCAAGAATTTCGCTTTGTCCACCTTCAATTAGAAGGAGCTTCAATATCTGCCACAATCGAGACTTCCAATGCCTTTACTTCACTTGTATTGCACCTTCTGCTCTAATACCACTGTTGGAGACCTCTTAATCTCCAAAGGTTTGATCTATACTGATTTAAGAACAGCTCTATATCAGTTATGGATCAAACTTTACACAAATGTTACCTTCACTTACCAAAACTTTCACTGTCACTTCTCTGAGTGAAAAACTTCCTTCTTCAGAAATTGACTTCATTACCTGCACATATCTTCAGATTTCTTCAAAGTAATGATGCACATATCTTCACACTACCTTTGCACAATCATATCAACCATTATTCCTTCAAAAGAATAATTAAAACTTTAATTTGATCCTTAAGATCAAAAGTATATTAGAAATTATCTTCTTGAACAAGCGACTTTGACATAGGTAACTTCTAAGGTTGATTTCTCATAGCACAGATCCATTTTACTAAATGCTTTTACCCATAGCTTCTTTATCTTACAACTTAGATTTTGAATGCTCAATCATCAAAAACTTTACACTGTGCACTGAGATCTAAGCAAAACACTGACACGAAAGAATGTGCGACTCTGAGAGTTCTTCTTGTAGACTTTACATACACATGTTCCTATTGATCATACTCATAGCATGAAAGGAATTAGGCCATGAAACTTTCAACATAGCTTCATTAGCTTCTAGATTAGCTGCATACAAAAGATTTCCTGATCCACATGATCAGGCTGAGAAAAACCAGAGAAAGACTCGATGCTAAACTCGTGAACATGACTCTCTACACATCTATCTCAATGACACTTGGCTTCTAATGACTCTCACACTTATTTCTTTACATCCTTGACTTATATACATATGTTTCTAGACTTATTCTGCGTCTATTACATTACTCCTTATCATCTTAAGGATTATCTATACTCATAGTACAAGAATTTCCACTTGTAATGTACATATGTATACAAACTATCATTCTGAAATCTCTTCACTTTCTCAAATGACTTCTTTCACTTCAATCTAATCATTGACTTGCTTTAAAACTCTTTGTAATCATCAATTTGGGATTGCTTTGTTCCAACAGAAAGGGCATTCACTACTTTTTGCAATTTTGACCCATCTTCTCATGAGTAGTGTATGTCTGCAGTAGACTCGGATGTCTGTTGTTTTGATAGTGAGAAACCAAACATATTACATGGTAGTGTAGTTTTTTCACTTCACTTGAGCCTGCCCCTATAGCATGGGAGATGGTAAAATCATTCTGGCTACTGCTAATGGTATTTCTTTTCACCTTGTTAGATGCTTTATTTATGTTAGGGATGAAGCAAAATCTGTTATCAATTTTAGCATTAGCCAAGATTAGCTTGGTTACAAAATTTGTTCATGATAGATGTACACATCATGATTTGTCAAATGGCAACATGATTATTGCTTCTGGCATTTTATGTTGTGGGCTATATAAGCTCATAGACTATGAAAGATCTATGAATGGTTTGGCATGTGCAGTACATGGTTCTCAAGCTATGTCAGATGCAAAGCTTTGGCATGCACACTTAAGTCATCTGAATTTTGCTAGTTTGGTATGCCTATAGAAATATGAAATGGTTTACTCTTTGCCCAAACTTGAGGCACCCGGAATACATGTCTGTGAAGGCTATATTCTGGGCAAAATGCAATATTCCTCCTTTTCTAAAAGATGGTTCAGTTTGGGCTACTCAGAAATTGCAACTTGTACATAGTGATGTTTGGTCCTATGGAGACACCTTCTAGGCATACATGGGTACATCCACTCAAAGCAAAGTCCAACATGTCCATGTGCTTCAAACAGTTTTTGGTTTTGGCTGAAAATCTGTCGGCACGTATAATAGGCACCCTCTGTTTTGATCAAGGGGGGGGAATATATGTCTTCTAAATCTAATGCATTTTTCGCTGAAGTTTGGATAAAACATCAGTATACAATGCCATATACATCTCAACAAAATGGAGTTGCTGAATGGAAGAATAGGTCAATAATGGAGATGGCGAGGTATATGGTGGAGAGTAAGGCTTTACCACATAGTTTCTGGCTTGAGGCTATCATGTGTGCAGCATATGTACTTAATAGGTGTCCCACTAAAGCATTGTAGTATATCAGTCCATATGAGGCTTGGCATGGTTGCAAGCCATCTGTTGCTCATCTACCTATTTTTGGTTGTCTAGCATATGCATTAGTGCCTAGAAAATTGGATGATAAAGCAGAAAAATGTATTTTTGTTGGGTATAGTTCTGAAAGCAAAGGCTATTGTCTGTATCATCCACAAACTAAATGCATTTTCGTTAGCCGTGATGTTGTTTTTATGGAAGATGCTATTGAGCCTTTACTTTCATGTATGAAGAAGACATTTGTTAGATCCAAAGACATGTATGATACTTTGCTCCCTCTTTTTACAAGTGGATAGACTAGTGCAGGCCCTAATGAGGCAACTTCTCATCCATTGCAAGTTTCATGTAATGATGCGGATCATTCCATTTTTATGCACATTTGCATGATGCATTTGTTGATGAGAGACCTAATATTAGGGAGGCAAAACGTATGCCAAAATGGCTAGTGAAAACTTTGCGTGATACCAAATTAGATGCCCTTTTGTCATACCATACTCATTTAGGCTCTCATAGTGCCTCTTTTGCATCAGATTGCTATGCTATCGTTGCATCTAGTCTCTATGATGAGACTGAACCCGTTTGGTTTGATGAAGCACAAAATTCTAAACATTGGATGGTTGCAATGTAATCTGAATATGATACTAGAATGAAAAATGGTACCTGTTCTTTATGTGACTTGTCTCCTAGCAAGAAGGCCATTGGCACTAAGTGGGTATACAAGCTGAACCATAAACCTTATGGAACAATTGATAGGTATAAGGCTAGGCTTGTTGCAAAGGGTTATGCATAGGAAAGAGTCATTGATTTTGATGAAACCTTTGCACGTACTTTCCGAATGACTACTATTCATAGCATCTGTGCACTTGGAGCTCATCATGATTGGAATGTACATCAATTGGATATTAAAACAACATTTTTGAATGATGATTTGCATGAAGAAGTGTATGTTTTTCAGCCCCGTGGCTTTGTGCAGAAAGGTCATGAAAACCAAGTGTGTAGGTTAAACTAGGCATTATATGTTTTAAAGCAAGTACCACATGCTTGGTATGAAAAGATACATGCCTATCTGATTGCACATGGTTTTGAGAACAGTCCAATTGAAAGCACCTTATATGTTAAGCGTGCTAATGATGTGATTTGGCACATTTGCATCATTATTTGGGCATTCATTTTATGCATGTTGATGGTGGAATGGCCTTGTGTCAAACAAAATATATTGACACATTATTTTAGTGTTTTGGCCTTGAAGATTGTAAACCTATCGCCCTTCATATGGAGATAGGTTTATGATTGAGTCTTCATGATGCTAGAGATGCATTTGATGTTGTACTCTATGAGCACGCTATTGGATGCTTGATTTACTTATGCATTACTCGGCCAGATATTCAGTTTGTTGTCTCACATATGAGTAGGTTTATGCATTTCCTAGGAGTCAAGCATTGGCAGGCAGTTAAGTGCATCTTATGCTACTTGAGTGGTACTTGGCTACTTGGATCGTTTTATCTAGGGATCACTACCACGAGATTTACATGCTTTTCTGACTCTAACTGGGCTAGTTGCTATGATACTCATGTGTCCACTAGTAGTTTTTTCTTCATGCTTGGTACCTCATGCATATCTTGGCTCAACAAGAAGCAGCTTACTGTGGCCACTTCTAGTTGTGAGGCTGAGTATAGGGAAGCTTTCACAATGACTATTGAGTGTGTGTGGCTTAGATGCCTTATGGCTGATTTGGCCGCTAGTTAGTCTTCTGCCACCACTATCTTCACTGATAGTCAAAGCGCATTGGTAGTTGCAAGGAACCCTGTGTTCCATGCTCGAACTAAGCACATTGAGGTGCATTATCATTATGTCAGGGAGAGGTTGTCTGCTGGAGAGATGAGCTTGGCATATGTGCCCATTCAGGAGAACATTGTAGACCTTTTCATGAAGGCTCTACCTAGGGTGAAGTTTGAAGCTTTTCACAAAGCTTTGGGCTTACTTCCTTTCATGGATTGATTCCACATAGCTTGGCACTTCCTTATACATGAGTGCGAGCTCCTTGTTCACTGCATCACTCCCAGGGGGGATTCGTTGATATATTTAGGTAGTGATGTGTGTAAACACACTAGGACCATTGGGCCACTTTTTTCCCTCTTTAGGAGGTCCCCCCCTCCTTGTATATACACCTATGGCCCTAATGGGTTACTTATCTTTGTACATTCTAATAATAATACATTCAGTATTGTGTGTTGTGCTCCAAGCTTCTTCTTCTTCCTTGTGTTGTTCGTGTGCTTCCATAGAAATCTAACTCCATAATTGCTAGCTTGTTAAAAAGATATAATCGTTCATGTGCATAAACGTGAGCATTAACTATCTTTTTCAAGCAAGACAAAAACGTGTTTTGTGCATGAAAACATTCTTTGAAAAGGAGAAATGCATCAACGTTCTTTCATAGATGCATGCCTATGCTTCATAAGTGTTTCTATTCTTTGATGCTCTCCTATTTTACTTTCATTAAATTGCATACAATGCTTTCAAAGTTGAAGATTCCTTCCATACTTCAATGATAATAGCAATGCATTCTATATGAAAGCATAGAGCAAAGCAAATATTGAAATGAAAACATCAACTTAGAAAATACTTATCTCCTAATTAGCTACATCTTTCCCTTGATCCTCTAGAAGAGCAATTCTTCGTCCTTTGGTCCATGAGGAAAAATTACATATTCCTCCTAGAAGACCATTGCTTCATCTTGTGCTTGTGTTTGAAAAAATGAAGCCTTCCTTGGACTGTGCTTGTCTTACCGCTTCTTTGGCTTGGGATGACATGTGGATTTTGATTCACTTGATTCATGCTTGAGATGAAGCAAAAGAGGTGGGAATCGATTACTTTTGTTTACTATCTGTCTCTCTCTTCTTTTTTGCGTGATTGATAAGGTAGGAAAAGTTTTGCTGATGATGCAAAAGATCTCTCTCTCTTTCAAGTGCAGTTGCGGGAACGAAGTCGTAGGAATAACCGCTCATGAGTCAGAAGTCAACGTCTTTGTACAACAACAGTATGGCGGCGGGCAACTGCACAGTGAAGTGGAGTTGTTTGATGCTTTAAAAGTCGAGCAGCATGTGATTGCACACATGTGCACATGGTGAATCAGTGATATTGTAAGGGGATATCGTGGATCACACATCTCACCATGTCATCACAAGGACAGCCTGCAGGGCTTAAATTTGATGCCCAAATGGGCATCAAATGCATCCTTTGATGCCCATACAGAATTTCAAGGCATCCCGAGGGATGCTTGATCCAAAACGTTGGGCATCCTCTATACATATATATATATATATATATATATATATATATATATATATATATATATATATATATATATATATATATATATATATATATATATATATATATATATATATATATATATATATATATATATATATATATATATATATTTATATTGAATTCATAACTCAAGGCTCCAGCGTACATACGATATCTATACAGCGATGAAAATTATTCGAAGTCATTCCACGTGGATTTAAAGTATAATATTATACAATATAGACCACAATGTATACATAATATAGGTAAAACCGGAAAATGCACCGTATGTGTACCACTAACGTGTGAACTTAGGCGGACAATGGAGTGTGGACTGAAGACTCAAGATTCAAGACTCAAGGACACAATTTACAATGTATGGAACCTGCAGCAGCCGGCGCAAAAGAGTCAAGTCACTTTCAGTTTGTGAATGTACTCAGTTTGAACTTTGTAATCTGTGTGCAACCTTTTAGTATAACTTACAATCTCAGCCTTTAGGCTACAGAATGTCGTCCTCAACGTTGTTTTAGCGACTGCATAGTCACTGTCAACTGACCATTGAGGATTCGTCACCCCTCACGAGTCAAGAATGAGCAATGTATATATGCGGCAAGAGCTGAATAGGCAATGGCTACTGTATCGATGCAGTGTGGCAGAACATTAGAGAGAGAGCAGATATTCTAAAACACGATAAACTTTGAAGGTTTGGATTTTGGAATCAAAAAACTACTCAGTGAATTATGTCTGATGTGACACATCTGTGATAGTCTAAGCTTTACTCGTTTAGGAAAATTGAGGCTCATTGCTTACCACAACTTTACATCATTGCATTTGAGTTTTTGCACACATTTATGGATAATGGAACTGTCGTGGATGTCTAGTGTACTAGTTCTTTTCCGTTGGAATTTGGAGGTATTGTATGCAGATTATAGTGAGCTTATTGATCCAAATTGCTTAGAGAACATATCTATAACATCTCTGTTAGATGACTAACTATTCCAATGTATGCATAGTAACCTTAAAAATTATACTCCCAGGCTATTTCTGTTACTGCAATTTTAAGTTGACTGCATTTTTCAAAAGCAAGCAGCATGATTTTTATTGCAGCTCTACTGCAAGCTTTTCTGCATTTTTATGTTGTTAAGTGCATTTCTCAAAAGCAACGAGTAGGATTCTTATTGCAGTTCTACTGAAAAGTTTTCAGTGCTGTATTTCGAATGTTGCTCTTCGGAGCAAAGATATATAAAATTGTAATAGTCTGATATGTTTGCTGGAAAAAATTTTGTTTTGGAGATAGGTTGTAGCATTATTCAATGTAACCTCACACTATGAAAGTAAAAGGATGCCCACTTTTGAATCCAGGGCATCCTCTGGATTTTTGTGATGCCCAATGTTCAGCCCCAAATTTAGGGCCTGACAGCCTGTTTAAATCCGACTTCACAAATTTGGCGCTTCTTGAAACGACATCCTGATTCTCCAA
Organism: Ceratopteris richardii; assembly: GCA_020310875.1. Lineage (NCBI taxonomy): Eukaryota > Viridiplantae > Streptophyta > Polypodiopsida > Polypodiales > Pteridaceae > Ceratopteris > Ceratopteris richardii. The sequence continues at coordinate 135,859,185 of CM035434.1, read as the reverse complement.
AATTGAACCTTCTTCAAAATCGCCCATCATTTCTTTCAATTTTCAATCAACTCCTGACCATATCATTGGGTACTCATTGCTCAATGTCCCAAGTGTGCGGGTCCATCATTCACGAAGAAAACGTAGCTACAAGAGTTTCTCCAAAGTCTTAGCGTGCCTTAGAAAGGAGTGCAGCCGAAATGAACGAAGCACAAGCAATGGAAAGAGTGGGATATGAACTTCTAAATTATTGACAAATTTATGAGATCAAGAAACGTGTAACTTCTTAGAGGCTTCACATGGCAACAATCATAAAGCTAAATCGTGAGTCTGTCAGATAATTTTTTTTTCCTTTTTTTGCCAATGGCTTTAGAAAGTTTCATGGAACTTTCCTTACTCATCAGCACATTGTTCTTTGGATTCTCTCAAAAGAGTCTTTCACCTAGCAATACCAACACTCAAATGACCCATGACACCCCCCCCATCATCCATTCAAAACCCTAAACCCTAAACCCAGCCTACCAATTGTAACCCAATGTAGCCCCTTCTTTGTGGGTTATAGGAGGTCCTACACATACTATGTCCATTCACCTCTACAGTTGTATTTTCAAAGTTAAAGCTCAGGAATAGGCACTTGCCAAACCTCATTTCAAAAAAAAGTGCATTTTTATGTCCAAGGAAACACTTAGAAACATGTAAACATGTAAGAACTAATATTACACCACCATATCCTAAAGACACATCTCAACTTTTATGTTTTACATCTTTAACTGCTTTTTTCTCTAAATCTCCTCGCACATGCCTCATTCGTATTTATCCTCTACATCATTAAAATGATAGCCATCATAATCAAGTGTATAATTTCTCCATAGTCTTGTTGTTCCTATCACCATCATCATCGGTCCACTTGAGTGACATGAAATAAAGGATATTCAAAAGGTCTGTTTACGAAACTATTCTTTTTATATAAAAAGAAGTTGGGCTGGGTTCTAATCTTCCATGGTTGAATAAATAAAATACCAGTTGTACAATGAATGGGCTTAGTGCCCTTGGGATCCTTTATATCCCACAAAAACAATAGGAGGCCTAAGATTCAATGGATGATCAATGGTTTAAAAAGAGTTACTAAGAAAGTTAATGACTTCTTCATTGCCTTCATGAATAATCCACCTTCTTTTAGACTTGTTTTCCAAGAGAAGCATTTTGTGATGTCCAAAAGGTTGTGATTTCTTACAATCATGTACTTTTTTTCTTGAAAATCCAAGGGAATTTTGAATCGACCGTTCTTTCAGATGGCTATCAAAGCTGACAGCACATCTTTCTTTCCATATCCTACAGAGCGCTTCCCCTTTGAGGGCATTCCACAAGAAAGAAGAGTAGCCAATTCTTTCTCCAAATAAGTCTTTGTCTCTCTAGCACAATGGAAGTACCACCGTTGTGACGATCCACCTCATAAATGTCAATCTATAGAGGCATGAGGATTATATGATAATCATGAGTGATAGGAATGCACAATTGAGTGAATAAGAAGCACTAGGAAATTCACACACATACACACACATGCACACACAAGGAAAAGCAAGGAGTGGATCAATGGATTCTTCTATTCACGTACTCAAGTTACAAGAAACTGCTCGCAATGCTCTAATCTCCTACAAGCTAGTCTCTAGCTCTTTTAAGAGATTTTCACTAACTTTTGGCATGTTTCAGACCTAGTATCCAACCTAGCTAAAAAGTAGGTTCGTAACCTATTCTGAGGCCTCAAATGAGCTCCAAAAATTGTGAAAATTCGAATGTAGGCTCTAATAGTACTCCTAAAGCTGGAAGAATCCTAAGCTTGTACAAAATGAAGTTGGAAGTGTAAAAAAGGATTATATACAATGAATGTAGTGATGAAAATCATTTTTTTATAAAAATTAAAGCCTTGAGATTTTCATTACGGCCTCATTTTCTATTGTTCTCCTCTAATTTCTTTGTTTGATTAAGCCCATTTTTGACCCTTGTCCTTCGCATTGGATTTCTTCCCTCAAGTTTCCTTGTCCGCTTAAGCTTCATTGCTTGTCTCTATCGCTAAATCTCCCTCCCTCTCAAGTATGTCATCCGTGACAAACCCTTCTAGTTGTTGAAGATAAATGTACAAGCTCATTTTCATATGAGCCATGCTTGGATAAATTTACCAAATATAAAGATAACGAAAACATAGACGAAAAAAAGGAAAAACAATAAAAGGAAAAAGTCTAGTCAATGTTTATGATGAGTAAGAGATACAATATCTTCCCTTGTAGTTAGTAGCATGTAGTGGAGAAAGTGGTGAGTTAAGAAGAAGGCACAAATTTCTTCACATGCTCATTGGTTATAAAAGTGAAGTGGGAGCACATTCAAAACAAGGAGAGAAAGAGGCAAGAGCTCCTAGTAGTCGGATCTAGCCATTTTGTCTTCCCTTAGACTCCTTCCACCCACACGTCAGTTTGTACATAGCTCTTTTGCAGAGCTCATATCTCACAAAGCATTCATTGGAAAGATTATCTCATGTACTTTTTGCATACCAAATATCTCTTTGAAAGCTTATGTACTTTGTGAGATATGAGTGAAAGCGTGAAGTCTAGTTTTTTAGTATACCTGTGTAGATAGGTAGTCTATTTTGGTCGGTTAAGTCTCCCAACCAAAACATATCCAAATTGCATGATTTTTGCCTTGTTGGAAAGCTATTGGCATCTACTTTCATTGTCTCAAATATATCATTTAGAAGATGTACATTCTATGAGATATCTATAAGAGTGTAAAGTCCCGTTTTAAAGTGTATTTATGTGTGCAGGTGGTCTATCTTGGTCAGTTGAGTTTGCTGACCAAAACTCATCCAAATTCCTTGCTTTTTAGCTTATTGGAAAGCTATTTATGTCTATTTTCTCTGTACCAAATAGTTTTTCTCAAAGGATATATATTCAGAGAGCTATCAGTCTGAGAGTGAAGCTCAGTTGTTCAGCATACCTGTGTGGATAGGTAGTTCATCTTTGTCAGTTGTGTCTCCTAATTAAAACTTGTCCAAATTAAGGTTTTTATAGCTTGTTAGAAATCTCTCTTTGTCTACTTTGATTGACTAAAGGCTGAAGTCCATTTGAGTTTTGTATTGAGAGCAGCAAGCTATCTAAGGTGCAGCTATTTGTCAAAGTGTTGGACACACAAGGTTTCACTACACATTTCCGTTGCGCATAGGAGAACTCATTCTCCACAGTTGGTATCAAAGCGAACTTGGTGCTGAAGCTTCATCATCAGAGCTGGAGTTGAAGCAAAGCAAAAGAGGAGCTACAAAACAAGAGGGAGCTTCACAAACGCAAGAGCAAAGGACTATAAGTATTAGAGGTAACTCTCAAAGTCTTCGATACTCTTCAATGGCTGACTTGGGTCAACAAGTAGAGACGTTGGATAAGGATAACTATCCCATGTGGAGGTTTAGAATGACCAACTACCTAATGGGCAAAGGCTTATGGAGTATTGTTAGTGGCGATGATGCCCAACCTCAAATCAATCAAGCTATGGCCACCGAAGTCCAAAGGAGGCAAGCAAAAGAATGGGAAGAGAGGAATAGGAGAGTCATGTTCCTCATTTCGCAAGTCATTACTAATGCCATGGTAGGGCATATTCAACATGTAGAGAAAGCTAAGGATGCTTGGGAAGCTCTTGAAATGATGTATTCAACAAATACCAAAGCTAGGAAACTTAAACTCAAGAATGAGTTGAACACAATCAAGAAACGTTCGAGTCAATCCATAGCTGAATATACTTTGAAGATTAAGGAGCTAAGCGATGCTTTAGCTTCTATTGGCACAACGGTTGAAGACGAAGATCTTGTGTGTTATACTCTCAATGGCTTGAGAGAAGATGAAAGATGGAAGCCTTTTATAACTTCCATTAACTTGAAAGATGCATATCCAGGTTTTGAACGACTAATCCCTCATCTTGTCATAGAAGAGCTTAGCTTTGGTGGTCCCAAAGGAAAGGAGAGCCACAACCAAATGTTATTTGCAGGTCAAGGTAAAGGAAGAAACTCAAGAGGAGGCTCAAGAGGAAAAGGAAAAGGTCACAACCACTCCAACTACAGTCAAAACAATTCGGAAGACAACAAGGATGCATCAAATGCCAACGCACAAGGAAGAGGTCGAGGTAGAAGTAGAGGAAGAGGCTGAAGCTCCTACAATTCTCATAAAGGTATAACATGTTATCATTGTGGTAAAGTAGGACACTATGCTAGTGATTTTTGGTTGAAGAATGGAAGACCAAATGGAGGCAATCAAAGGAACCAAAGCAACTATGCAAGCACCTCAAGTGAAGGAAGCAACGACACACTACTTGCAATCAGAAATGAGTATAGAAGCTCTTGTGAAGATGACAAAAAATGGTACATTGATTCATGTTGTAGTAACCATATGTCATGCCAAGGAAGTTTGTTCACTAATCTACAGGTACAAAGTGGAAAAGGATGTGTTGAAATAGGTGATGATACTCAACACATGATTGAACATATTGAAGATATAAGGCTTCGAGATACAAGTAGAGCAAAGGTACTATCTAATGTTCTTCATGTTCCTACAATTTCAAAGAACTTGATTTGAGTAGGAAAAATGGTAGAGAAGGGTTATCATGTCATATTCAATGAGAATGGATGCTTCATAAAGAATCCAAAGGAATACTTCAAGGTCATTGCTCGAGGTAGAAGAGAAGGAAGGATGTTCACTTTGGACGTCCAACATCCACGTGGAAAGGTCATGTACATTCAATGTGGGAACAAGAAGATTTCAGAGCTGGACTTATGGCACAAAAGAATAGGACACATCAACATTCCAAAGTTGAAGGACATGAGCAAACATGAAGTGGTAAGAGATCTTGCAAAATTTAATAGCATTGGACTACATTAGTTATGTGAAGCTTGTCAACTAGGAAAGCAAATGAGGCAGCCATTCAAGAGGAGCAATTATGTGGCTCCAAATGTCTTGGACTTGATACATACGGATGTATGGGGACCAACCCAAGAGGCATCAATGGCTGGTAATAGATTTTTTGTCACCTTCATTGATGATCACTTAAGAAAGGTATGGTTGTTTTGTATGAAGCAAAAATCAGAGGTGTTTTCTATATTCAAAAGATTCAAAGTTGAAGTTGAAAAGGAAACAGGAAGGTCTATCAAAACCTTAAGGTCCGATGGTGAAGGAGAATACTTCTCCAAAGAATTTTCAGATTTTCTACAAGAGAATGGGATCAAAAGGCAATTCACTTGTAGGTATACACCACAACAAAATGGAGTAGCTGAGAGAAAAAATAGGCAAATTGCTAAAATTGCAAGATGCATGCTCAACGAGATGAAGGTACATTGTACTATTGGGCTGAAGCTACCACAATCGCCATTTACTTGATGAATAGGTGCACAACATCGGGAATACATCAATTGACTCAAGAAAAGTTATATTCCGGTAAGAAACCTGATCTTACACACCTCAAAGTGTTTGGATGTGTTTGCTTTGTTCACATTCCACAAGAAGTTAGAACAAAGATGGAACCAAGATCAGAAAAATGCATTTTCATTGGCTACTCAATGGAGCAAAAAGGATACAAGTGTTACAACCCTAGAACAAAGGAATTAAGAGTCTCGTGAGATGTGGTCTTTGATGAACTAAGACCATGGTATGAAGATAAACAAAAGGAAAAGATTCTTGAAGAAGATTGTGATGATTATACATGAACAAATCAAAGAGAAGCTCAACAATCAAGCACAAACCTTTCAGGTCCAGAGGCATCTACATCAAATGAAGAATGTTCAACATGGAGGGGGAGTCATTCCTTGTCTCCAAATTCAGCTCACAGTAGAGCGGAAGAAGCAAGTGCTACTCCAAATAGTGAGGTAGATGCAAGTGAAGAAGAATATGAAGACGTAATCACTCCGATGGTAAAGTTGAATAGGTTAAAGAAGCAATTTTCTAAAGGCAATGAAAGAAGATCTTCAAGGACAAGGTATCCAACTCAAAGGTTGAGTTATGATAGTTTTATGGCGACACATTTTGCATACATGATGCAGGTTATCAAAGACAAAGAGCGTGAGACATATGAAGAAGCTTGCACACAAAAGGAATGGAAGCAAGCTATGAAAGAGGAGATCAAAGCTCTCAAAGATAATTACACATGGGAGCTAGTGCCAAAGAAAGAAGGTATGAATATTGTTCCAAATAAATGGGTGTTTAAAGTAAAGAGGAATGTTGATGGTTCACTAGCTAGATATAAAGCTAGATTAGTTGCCAAAGGATTTAAACAAACACAAGGCATAGATTATGATGAAGTTTTCAGCCCTGTTACAAAGATGGAAACTATCAGAACATTAATCGCAATTGGTGCTTCAAGGAGATGGCCATTATATCAACTCAACATCAAAAATGCTTTTCTTAATCGAGAACTACAAGAAGAGGTATACATGAGTCAACCGGTTGGATTTGAAGATAAAAACTATCGAGATTTTGTTTGCAGGTTGAAGAAGTCACTTTATGGCTTGAAGCAAGCACCAAGAGCATGGAATCAGAGATTGGTAGAGTATCTAACTAAGTGTGGATACAACCCAAGTAGTGCACATCCTTCGTTGTACATGAAGAACGAAGAAAATAGAGAGGTATATATTTGCATATACATCGATGACATCATCATAACAGGAAATGATGTTACAAGGATTAAAGATATCAAAAGGAAGCTTGGTAAGGAGTTTAAAATTTCAGATCTTGGAGAGCTGAAATATTTTTTAGGAATTAAAGTTGTTTATGGAAAGAGTCGCATCTACTTGATGCAAACGAAGTACTTGTTGGATGTTCTTTTCAGATATGGAATGAGTGAATGCAAACCACTAACTCAACCCATGGACACAAATACAAAGATTTGTTCAAATGATGGACAACCATTGGAAGATGTAATGACATACAGAAGCATTGTAGGATCATTGATCTATGCAAACATTACAAGACCTGATTTGTCTTATGTTGTTGGTGTACTTTCTCAGTTTATGCAAGCCCCGACAAGTGAACACTTAAATTCAGCCAAGGGAGTGTTGAGATACATAAAGCATACAGTTAATCATGCTTTGTTTTATAAGTTTGATGAAGAACTGCAGGTCAAAGGCTTTAGTGATGCTGATTGGGCAGGTTCAAAGGAAGATAGAAGATCAACTTCAGGTTATGTGTTCATGATAGGAAGCAAACCTATCACATGGAGCTCAAAGAAACAACCTACTGTTGCACTGTCATCTATGGAGGCTGAATATAGAGGATTAGCATTTTCCACATGTGAAGCAATGTGGATTAAAAAGCTTTTGGATGATCTTGGAGTGCAAGTTGGAACCATCCCTATATACGGTGATAACATGTCAAGCATTTACTTGGCAAGCAATCCTATGTTTCATGCAAGGAGCAAGCACATAGAGGTCCACTACCATTATGTAAGGGAGAAGGTGCTGAGAAAAGATGTGGAGATAAAGTTCATCAGAACCAAAGAGTAGGTTGCAGATATGTTTACAAAGTTGTTGGATGCTTCTAAACTCAAAGGCTTCAAGGATGTGATAAATTTGCAGGACATGGATGAAGATAACTCCCAAATGAGCTTGAGGGGGAGTGTTGAAGATAAATGTACAAGCTCATTTTCATATGAGCCAAGCTTGGATAAATTTACCAAATATAAAGATAAAGAAAAAGTAGAGGAAAAAAAGGAAAAACAATAAAAGGAAAAAGTCTAGTTAAAACGATGAGTAAGAGATACAATATCTTGCCTTGTACTTAGTAGCATGTAGTGGAGAAAGTGGTGAGTTAAGAAGAAGGCACAAACTTCTTCACATGCTCATTGGTTATAAAAGTGAAGTGGGAGCACATTAAAAATAAGGAGAGAAAGAGGCAAGAGCTCCCAGTAGTTGGATCTAGCCATTTTGTCATTTTGTCTTCCCTTAGATTCCTTCCAGCCGCACGTCTGTTTGTACATAGCTCTGTTGTAGAGCTCATATCTCAATGCATATGTAACCGTTTCTTGCATTTAAGAATTCATTGGAAAGCGTATTTTGTGTACTCTATGCATACCAAATATCACTTTGAAAGCTTATGTAGTTTGTGAGATATGAGGGAAAGAGTGAAGTCCAGTTTTTTAGTATACCTGTGTAGATAGGTACTCTATTTTGGTCGGCTAAGTTTCCCAACCAAAAAATATCCAAATTGTGTGATGTTTGTCTTGTTGGTAAGGTCTTTGCATCTACTTTCAGTGTCCCAAATATCGTATTTAGAAAATGTATATTCTGTGAGATATTCGTAAGAGCGTAAAGTCCAATTTTATAGTGTACTTATGTGTGTAGGTGGTCTATCTTGGTCAGCTGAGTTTCTTGACCAAAACGCATCCAAATTACTTCATTTTTAGCTTATTGGAAAGCTATTTATGTCTACTTCTCTGTACCAAATATCGTTCTCAAAGGATATATATTTAGAGAGCTATCAGTCCGAGAGTGAAGCTCAGTTCTTTAGCATACCTGTGTGGACAGGTAGTTCATCTTTGTCAGTTGTCTTTCCTAATCAAAACTTGTCCAAATTAAGTTATTTATAGTTTGTTAGAAATCTCTCTTTGTCTACTTTTATTGACTAAAGGCTCAAGTCCATTTGAGTTTTGTATTGAGAGCAGCAAGCTATCTAAGGTGCAACTATTTGTTTTAGTGCTGGACATACAAGGTTTCACTACACATTTCCGTTGCGCATAGGAGAACTCATTCTCCACACTAGTGGGGGGGTCATCAATGTAGTACTAGATAATATGTATGGCAAGTTCTTGCTCCCGTAAGCAGAGTCCCCTTGTGACATATACTTCAAGATGTTTTAAGTCAATTGCACCTGGGGCTGTTGGATTAGGCATTCTGTAATCCTAGAATATGTTGCATGTTCACATGTAAAGAGTTGTAGAAGGTGACTAGGTTTTGAAATAAATTCCTCAAAGTGGTACTGTCGGAAGCCCATTGTGAACATATCTTCGAATGTTTGTTTGTAATAGGTGGGGAGGAACTTCTTAATGTTGTGCCATGCGTAAATTTTCTTGAGGGACAACTTGGTGATCAGGTCATAAACAATATCTAAATTTCCATTTTCAAAGCTTGCCATCAAAACATGATGCATGTGGATGTTTCAAAAGATCTTGAAGACCACAATCATGATTTTGAATATCTTGATAAGCACTTTTATAGTGACTTCAAGTATGGGTATGAAGTGTATCATTGAATGGCATATAATCAGAATCATATATGCTACTGTTGGAAGTCCCTACGGAGGTGCAAGATATATTCGTTCCATAGACGTTCCACATCATCCTTCCACTTGAATACTATGTAGTTAATCCAAACTATGCATCATGTAGTATTCTTTACCTTGATAGCAAATTGCTTCCATGAATGACACCTTGGACCTGAAACTCCATGCGTTCCTCTTGAATCTTGCGATCTCTTGCACTTGCTTTATCTATGATGGTTTGGGTAGCTAAAAAGTGTCTTATCCTTCCTTGGGGACCTTGCCTTTTGTTGTTGGTTGTGGTTCATATCCTGCTTCAAATGTTTGGTTGACCAAGATCTCAAGTGTCTATTCTACTTCTAGGGCCTCAAATGGTGACGGAGGTCACTCATATTGTTTAAGTATGGCTCGTAGCTCAATTATTTCGTTTTGTAAGTTGCAAATGTCATATGAATGTGAATTAGACATGGTTGGTTTGGGAGTGCCATTTGTGGGGTTCACAATCCTTTGGTTTGTTGCCTTTGTAGTTGGTTGAGCTCCTCGGTCAACTTATCATGTGCTTCTAAGAGATTGGCACAATTTTTCAATATGATTCGAATATTTTTCCGAGGAACAACCTAGAACTTGGAGGGGCTAATGAGGGCATGAGGCATGTTCTCAATAGCTACCTCAAGATTCTCTATATTCTATTCTTGAAGCTTTTTGTTATCCTCTTTAGCTATAGCCAATTGCCTTCTCAATAGTGCCATATTGTGGTTGAGCTTGGAATTTTGCTTCATCTATGTGCATACCTTGTCATTTAAGTCACTGGAAGCTTGTGTGTTTTCCTCTTATACCTATGCCTCTAGGAGTGTATGGGCCTATTGAAGAGCATTATACTGGGCTTGCATCATATCATTTATCCCTACTAGATATGAGATTCTTTCTTGTAGAGGAGTCAACTGGTCTTGGAGCATGATGTTCCTCTATGCCAAACAATTGTATTCTTTTCTTATAATTTGTTAACACAACTTATCATTGTTGAAATAGTGGAACGAATGGTTGATGTAGGCATGGTGGATGCAGTGTTGAAAGTGTTTTATGCATAGGGTATGGGGAGAGTGGAGGTAGTGGAAAATGTTGTACTCGGTTGTACTAATGCTGGTGGGGGGGGGGGGGTGTTTGGAAAGTGTGGTTATGTAAGGGGTGGGGGAGGTGTAGTTACTAGAGGTGAGATGTCCATAGGTTCAGACATGCTAGTGTGTGTGGCATCAATAGTGAACAATTGAATGGTTGTGGCAGTGTGTAGTGGTGTGCTTGTGGTTCCTAACAAGAATTGTGTTGGACTGTGATGCTTAGAAGGGAAAGAAAAGGGAACTTATTGCATATGTGAAGTAGCAAGATATTCCCAAAATGTAGGTGGTTAAGGTTGTGGTTGGAGTGTCGACAAAACAAAGGAAGAAAATTGAAGGGGAAATGAGTAGTGTTGTGTGTGTGAATCTTGCAAAGGTGGGGTGGATTTCAGGTGTCATTCGTATTGTAGGAAGTTGAAGGTAAGATGAGGTGGATGTGGGATTGTCACTCTAGTGCAAAAAAAAAGAATCAATGTCAGGAGATCCACCTCATCATTTTCAATACTAAAACACATGAGGATGATATTACCACTAGGAACAAGGTGACAGTACAATTGTGTGAGTGAGAATCACACCAACATGCACACACAGATGCACACACGGTAAGAAAATGAGAGGGAGCAATGGAATGTTTGATTCAATAGAAATACAATTAATGTCTTTTTTTCTCTAGAATTCCCAAAAATGCTAACCTCAAAAATGAGCTCTCTAGATCTTTTTATAGTTCTCCACTAGCTTTGATGCTTTTCAAACTTAATGTCTAGCCTAGTTAAAAATAGGTTCCTATGCATATTTGGAGGCTCAAACGATCTCATAAAAATAAAAAATTTGATACATAGGTACTCTTAGTATTCCTTAAGCTTGAGGGATTCTCGGTCTCAACAAAATGGAGTTGGAGTTATCATAAACAGAATTTATGTTGGGAAAGATGGATGGACACTCCAAGAAATGAGTAGGTACTGGCAATCCCTGCTTTGTACCAGCCCCTTCTTGCTTCAGAGTTGAGTTGTAGGCCCTTTGAGCTTTCAAATGACACTAAACAAGTGCCTATAAACTTTGGGAATGATGTGAGAAATGATTTATTCAAAACAGACTACTTCCAAGTTGAAGGATCAATGAAAACCTTCTATTTTTGTTCACAGATCTGTTGCTTGTTAAGCTAAGTGCTTCTAGTACAGTAGGAATTAAAAAACTTGCTTTTGGATATATCAAGTTACTTAATGAGCTCATGATTCCTAGTGGAATCACTTAAAATGATGCACTATACACAGAGAAATCAATTTAGCAATCAAATCATTACCCTCGATTTTTTAGGGCCTCTGCACAGTTTGACCAGTGGGTACTTCGACGCGCGTTTCTCCAAATCTGTGGAATGGATTATCTTCAAAATTTGTGAGCATGTCGAGGACTTAGAGCTGATTCCACAAGCTATAGAACATTGAAAATGGTGAAGAAATGACTGAGATATGAGCAATACAAAATGACTGTTTCGAGTAACTATGATAGAGAGACCATAGATGAACGTATTGATCTATTGTATTAAAAAGACAATGTCGTACATGATCATTGGCATAGTAATCAATGCCTAATGATAATGAGTAGTGTAGGCTATGAAGTGAGCCTCCCTATCTTACAAATTGATCAGCAAGAACTCCGAATTGAAGTGATCTATTGTCGAGAGTTTCTTCAATCATCTTTTACAGATGAGTCATTTGAATTTTGAATTTGAATTCTTCATTGGCTCTCACCAAAATTGATCCTCTAATCTAGGAGATATTCTCTCCAAATAAAGTCGTGGCTTTTTATCTAACAAACTCCACAAGTTTAATGGTAGCTACAAATATTCTTCCAAGTCAGATTGACTTTTACATATGGTAAAAGGTAAAAGCTTCAGAGCAATGGTTCCCATGGAGCTTCAATTAGTTGCACATAAACTCTAGCCAAATGTGTAGGATTGGTATTTGCACCAACAGCTCCCCCTTAACCCAAACATCTTGGCTTGGTCTTTCTTCTTCAATCTTCTTGAATGTCCTGCAATCCAATCATAGAGTTAAACCTGCAAAGTTTTGTACCATCTAATGATTTAGTCAATAAGTCTGCACACTGCATATTAGTTGATACATATGGCAACTGAATTTCCTTGCTCAATAGCTTCTCCCTCACATAATGATAGTGGACCTCTATATGCTTGGTCCTAGCATGGTAAATAGGATTTGCTGCAAGATGTAATAAGCTTGTATTATCTCCAAAAATCATTGGAGATGTGGTGTGCAAACCCAAATCTGTATACAACAATCTGATCCATATGGCCTCTTGAGTAGCATTGTTCAATCCTTTATACTCTGCCTCTGTAGAAGATAAAACAACAGTAGGTTGCTTCTTTGAAGACCATGATATAGGTTTGTTACCTGCAAAAGATAGGTAACCTAAGGTACTCCTATCATCTTTGCAACTTGCCCAATCTGCATCTGAGTATATCTTGATATCCAAATATGAGGTATAAGGAATATATAATCCTTGGTTTTTAGTGCCCTTAAGGTACATCAAAATCCTCTTGGCAACTTCCAAATGAGGTGCCCTAGGTTTGTGCATAGATTGTTTTAAAACACTTACTCTATAAGCAATATCAATCCTTGTCAATGTAGCATAGTTCAAGCTTCCCACTATGCTTCAGTAACTTGCAATATTCTGAAGCACATCACCTTCATGAGCACTTAACATTTGGTTTACCTCCATTGGAGTGCTTGCTAGTTTCACATCCTGCAACGAAAACTTCTTTAACATGTCCTATATATACTTTCTTTGAGTAATATAAATTCCAGAGTTAGTATAGACTAACTCAAGTCCAACAAAATACTTTAGTGATCCAAGATCACTGATTTTGAATTCCTGCATCATTTGATTTTTAATATGTTTCATGCCATTAGCATCATTACCTATGAGTATGATATCATCAACATATACACATAGGTATATTACCTCTAAATTACTCCTCTTAACAAATAGAGAAGTGTCTGCTTTACTCATGATCAATCCTTGATCGTGAAGGTATGTAGTCAACCTGTGGTTCCATGCCCTAGGTGCCTTCTTCAATCCATAAAGAGCTTTGTTAAATTTACACACATATGTTACCTTGCTTGGATCCTCATAGCTAGGAGCTTGAGACATGTACACCTCCTCTGAAATCCAGCCATTTAGAAATGAATTTTTTACATCCAATTGATACATATTCCAATTCTTTGAATTAGCCACACTTTCCAATACTCTGATGTTTGGCATTTTTGCCACAAGTGAGAAGGTTTCTTCATAGTCAAATCCTTGGGTTTGTGCAAAAACCTTAGCCACAAGTCTAGATTTGTAATTGCTTATTGATCCATCAGAATTCCTCTTGATCTTATAGATCCATCTAGAACCAATTACCTTCATAGGCTCCTTCTTTGGCACTAGCTCCCAACTATCATTCTCCTTGAGTGCTTCAATTTCCTCATCCATAGCTTCCTTCCATTCTGCCTTGGTGTTTGCTTCTTCATATGATGATGGCTCTTCAAATGACAAGTCTTTTGCAAGATAAACAAAGTGCTTAGTAAGTAAAGAAGTGTCATACCCATATCTGATTGGCTTCTTGCTCTCCCTTTGTGATCTTTTGGTTGCTTGGTTGGATGATTCAGGTATATCTTCCAACTTATTCATTTTGACTTTGCCTTTGGACTTCCATGCCTTGAATTCTTCGAATTTGATGATGTCCTCATCATCTGAGTTGATTTCTTCAATCTAATTAGGCTCCTCCTTAGTGAGTCTTGGAAATTCCTCTTCCAAGTCATAAGGTAGTTTTACTTTCCTACATTCACTTTCAAACCAAGAATCATTCTCATCAAAGAAAACATCTCTACTTACCATAAATCCTTTGTTAGAAGGATTGCATAACCTGTATCCTTTCTGATTCAAGTCATACCCTATGAAGATGCACTTTTCTGCCTTAGGGTCTACCTTACCTCTTATTTGAGAAGGGATATGCACATAAGCAACACATCCAAAGATCCAGCAATGATCAAGTGAAGGTCTTTTACCATTCCATGCTTCATATGGGGTCATCCCATCAAGAGATTTCGATGGTAACCTGTTTACAAGATAAGTGGCAATAGATACACTCTTTGCCCACAAGTAATTAGGTAATTTTCTCTCATTTAGCATTGACCTAGCTGTTTCAACAATTAATCTATTTCTCCTCTCTGCCACCCCATTTTGCTAAGGGATATACGTTGTTCTAATTTCTCTTTTGATTCCTCTATCTTGCAAGAATGCATCAAACGCATTTGAGAAGTACTCACCTCCTCCATCTGACCTTAGTCTCTTTAGACTTCTTCCTATTTGGTTCTCCACAAGTACAAGATACCTTTTAAAGCAACTGAATACTTCATCGTTGTGCTTCATAAAATATAAGATAGTCGACCTACTGAAATCATCAATGAAAGATATATAATACCTTGATCTAGAAATTGAGGGATCCTTACTTGGTCCCCATACATCAGTATGGAGAAGATCTAGGTAGTCCTCATGTATGTAACCTTTCTTTGAATTGGATAACCTTACTGACAAGCACCACATTTATAGATCATGTGTTGCTTGGATACATTAGGCATCCCAAGCACACATTGATCTCTACTTATTTGCTTTAAAGTTCTCTCACCGATATGCCCTAATCTCTTATGCCAAATTTCAAGCTCTGATGTTTGATCTTTGTAACTATAAAGTGCAATACTCCTTGTATCTTCAAGCTCAAAAGTGAATAATCTACTTGTCTTTTCTCCTTTGGGAATTCTCTTGAATCCATGTTGGGGATCCTCCACAAATGCTCGGTATTGGTTGAACCAGACCTGCAAACCTTTTTCCACAATCTATCCAACACTCATCAAATTCTTCATAATTGTAGGTACATATGGAACCCTCCTCAAATGATTCTTATTTCCATCAGAGGTTTTAGCATTTCCTACCTTCATCACTGAGTGCTTGGCGTCATTACCTGTTTGTACCTGATGCTTACCCTTTGGTTCCTCAAGGTCAAAGAGAAGAGCTACATTGTCTGCCACATGGTTTGAGCATCCTGAGTCAATGTAGAAGAGATGTTCATCATTTATAATTGGTTTTGAAGTCATATTCATAATCAAAAGAGATTCTTTTTGCTCCTCTCTATAGTTGTTGTAATCTTTTCTTAATTTGTAGCCTCTTTGGTAGTTGTTATTGTAGTTGTTGTTGTAGTTGTTGTTGTAGTTGTTATTGTATCCTTGATGATGGTTGAATCTTCCTCTAGATTGTGTATATCCACCTCTTTGAAATCCTCTAGCTCTTTGATTCTTGAAGTTCCTATAACACTCATCTGTAGTGTGATTTGACAATCCACAAATATTACATGGTGAGGAGTTATAAGGTCTCCCCCTACCTTGCTTACCTCCTCTGCCCCTTCCTCTTGAGGTTCTACCTTTCCCTACATAGTTGGCTTGTGAGGTAGCTTCTTCATCCTCAATCTTCTTGTTTTTTCCTTTCTCTTTAGAATTACTTTTATCTGTATATAGGGCAAAAGAGCTATTACCTCTTGATGAATCTCCATTCTTGTTGAGATTGGCTTCATGGGTAAAGATTTGCCCCATGAGTGTGGTAAGGTCTAGAATCTGCATGTCCATGTACAAGTCGAAGGCAGTTGTGAAGCTCTCCCATTTGTCATCTGCTTTAATTCCGTTGATTACATTGATTTCGTCTCCTATGCTTGCAAATTGATTAGCTGCATCTTTGACTTTGGTCACATATTCTAAGATGCCTTGCTTGGGTTGCTCTCTTTGAGTGGTAAAATCAATCCACAATTGGTTCTTCCTAGCCCTTATTTTGGAAGAGAAATATGAAGAGAATGTCTCTCATCTCTTGGGATGTCTTACAGTTCCTAATTTCTGGAAGAAGAAACTAAAAAATTCAGTTAAGTAAGTATGACCTTTCTAATGCATCCTTGGCACACCATGCATTGAGTCTTTCATGCTCCTCTTTTGTAGGTTTTCCTTTGCTTCTGAAAATGGGCATCTCCTCATCTCCTGAGATGTATCCATAGAGGCTCCTTCCTTGCAAGTATCTCTCCATCCTCAAGGACCATCCAATTTATCAATTAAAGAAGGAAAACCGTCTCCCATTTTACCTTAGCTTTGCTCTAATGCCACTGTTGGGAAAGATGGATGGACACTCCAAGAAATAAGTAGGTACTTCCAATCCCTGCTTTGTACTAGCCCCTTCTTGCTTCAGAGTTGAGTTCTAGGACCTTTTAGCTTTCCAATGACACTAAACAAGTGCCTATGTACTTTGGGAATGATGTGAGAAATGATTGATTTAAAACAGACTACTTCCAAGTTGAAGGATCAATGAAAACCTTCTATTTGTGTTCACACACCTGCTGCTTCTTAAGCTAAGTGCTTCCAGGATAGTAGGAACTAGAAACATTCCTTTTGGATATATCAAACTAACTTAATGATCTAATGCTTCCAAGTGGAATCACTTAAAATGATGCACTATACACAGAGCAATCAATTTAGCAATCAAATCATTACCCCTAATATTTTAGGACCTCTGCTGAGTTTGACCAGTGGGTACTTCGATGCACTTTTCTCCAAATCTACTGAATGGATTATCTTCAAAATTTGCACGCAGGTTGAGGACTCATAGCGGATTCGAACAAGCTATAGAACATCGAAAATGGTGATGAAATGACTAAGATATGAGCAATACAAAATGACTATTCTGAGTAACTATGACAAAGATACCATAGATGAAAGTATTGATCTACTGTATTAAAAAGACAATATTGTACATGATCATTGGCATGATAATCAATGCCTAATGATAATGAGTAGTGTAGGCGATGAAGTGAGCCTTAATCTCTTGCAAATTGATCAGCAAGAACTCAGAATTGAAGTGATCTATTGTCGCGAGTTTTTTCAATCATCTTTTATAGATGAGTCATTTGAATTTTGAGTTTGAATTCTTCATTGGCTCTCACCAAAAGTGATCCTATTATCTAGGAGATATTCTCTCCAAATCAAGTCATGGATTTTTATCTAACAAACTCCACGAGTTTAGTGGTAGCTACAAATATTCTTCCAAGTCAAATTAACTTTTACAAATGGTAGAAGGTAAAAGCTGTTAGTATATGATCAATGTCTACCCCTCATGATTGTATGCACATTTTGTAAGGCCCCCTTTATGAGGAGAGGCCAAGCATGCATTACCCAATTGATGGGAATCCCAACTTGAATGTTGGATGAAGGTCGTATTGGACCATGTAAGATATTATAAGGAAAGGGAGTTATCAGGGTCCCCAATTGTGGGGTCCGGGAATATTCCCTGGAATATTCCCTGTCGGAGTCAGAAATCATTTATATTTGTTAGGTGGGTTCAACCAGTCTAAGCCGTGTATGACAATTACGCGGGCGGTGGCCGCCCACGCTCTACCGCCCATGTATAGCCGTCCATGGCAGGCCACCCATGATCCTATATATACATGACTTCTGCACTACCTAAGACACCGAGTTGAGCCAGCATACCTCTACCTTGTATCTCCCTATCTAGAGTTGTCTAGATCACCATTTAAGCTCTACCTTGAGAGCGCACGAGTGGACAACGCCATCATCTTTGTACTTGCTGCTAGTAGAAAATTGTTGAGATTCTCCTATATCTGGTATCTTCTCTGTTATTGCTCCTGTGTTATATTGCGTAACTATTGTCTTACATGGTATCAGAGCTGTAAGGTTCGAATAGCTTGAGAAGTATCATTATTTTAGCCTACTAGCAGACTAGAATATCAGTAGATTATTCGAGCGATTACATGATGGCTTCATCATCGAACAGTAGTCTTGGTGCTTCAGCTAATGTTAATGCTGCACCTATTCGAATTCGTCCACCTGCATTCACTGAAGGGAAGCTGGATGGAACCAACTATACACTCTGGAAGTTCAAAATTTCTGCAATTTTGGACTCCTATGAATTACTTGACACTGTCATGGGACCGATGGGATTGGATCCAGAGCCTATACCAGTTGAAGATCTAGCAAATTCAAGATTGATGATTCAGCCAGATCCAGATCTTCTACGAGCTTGGAAGAGGCGGAATGCTGATGCATTATGTGCGATTGTCACTAGTGTAAGTGATTCTGTGCTTACTTAAGTTCAACATACTACTAAAGCACATGAGGCTTGGGGCATATTGGCTCGACAATATGAGACCAAGAACCACACTAGGATATAGAATTTAGAAAATCAGTTGGCAAATGAAAAACATTCGGATTCTGAAAAGGCTGAAGATTTTATCAAACGGATAAAGCATCTTCAAGATCAATTGGCTGCAGTTGGTGTTGTTATAACACCAGAAGAGCTGGCTCGAAGATCTGTACGTGTTCTTCCAGCAAAGTATGATGGATTAGTAACAGCCCTTAACACTCAGGTAAGGCCAACTCCTCTTACATTTGAAGAGTTTTGTGCCATGCTTTTAGAAGAAGAGATGCGGCTGAAGAATCGGCAAAGTACAACTGATGCTGCATTCTCAGCAAATGCAAAAGGTAAAGGCTCTTCAGAGGGATCAACGAAGAAGCCAAAGAAGAAAAAGTTCACAGGAAGTTGCTTCTATTGTGAAAAGAAAGGCCATGCCATCAAGGATTGCAGAAAGAAGCAAGCTGATGAACGGAATGGGACTGTAAAATCATCATGGAAGAACAAAGAGTCTGCAAACAACACAGAGCTGGAACTTTGGGTAGCTATTGAAGAGGTATGTTCATCTGCTCAAGCTCGTGTTGATGAGCCATGGATTTTAGATAGTGGAGCTTCTCGCCATATGACTAGTAAAAAGGATTGGTATAGTTCCCTAGTGCCTCTGCGAGAATCCATCAATGTAGTGGTGGGAAATGACTCCAAGTGTCCAGCTGAAGGAACTGGAACCATCTCTTTTATCACTTCTCCAGGTGTTGAGAAAAAGTTATCCGATGTTCTCTATGTACCTACACTCAAAAGAAATTTGTTGTCAGTTTCTGCAATAACAGATCGTGGACTCGAAGTTCACTTCAATAAGAGTGGTGCGGAAATCATGGATTCATCAGGTAATGTTGTAGGTAAAGGCATACGACGGGATAACTTGTATGAGTTAAGTGCTTTAACTGCTACAGAAGATAAAGATGTAAGCAGGTTATGGCACCGACGATTTGGGCATCTCGGATTTGCAGTTTTGAAGGAGATGCAACGAACAGGGATGGTTGCTCATATGCCTGCATTTTCAGAGTTGCAGGAACCTTGTGAAGCTTGTATGATGGGCAAGCAACAACGAAAGGCATTTCCAAGAGAGACCAGCAATCGATCTCAAGCTCCTCTAGAGTTGGTACATGCTGATCTCTGCGGTAAAATGTCTACACCTGCTTTAGGAGGATCTTTCTACTTCTTGCTGTTAGTCGGCGATTATAGTAGAAAGATGTGGGTTTATTTCATTCGAGAGAAGGCTGATGCTTTTGAAAAATTTAAAACGTGGCATAAGTATGTAGAAAATGAATCAGGAAGGAAATTGAAGAAATTTAGAACAGATAGAGGAGGTGAATTCTTGTCAACAGAATTCAACAATTACTGTAAGGAGCATGGTGTGAAAAGGCAACTTACCACAGCTCATACACCCCAACAAAATGGCGTTGTTGAGCGCAGGAACAGGACAGTAGTTGAAATGGCTCGTTGTATGTTGAAGGCTCAAGACATGCCTGATTCATTCTGGGCAGAAGCAGTCAATACAGCAGTCTACATCCTCAATCGAAGCTACACAAAAGCACTGAAGGGGATGACTCCTCAAGAAGCATATTCTGGTAAAAAGCCTTCAGTTTTGCATTTCAGAATTTTTGGTTGTTTCTGTTATGCACATATTTCTGATTCAACAAGATCAAAGTTGGATTCAAAAAGCAAAAAGTGTGTCTTCCTAGGATATAGTGAAGAGTCTAAAGCATACAGGTTATGGGATCCTGAGGCAAGGAAGATTTTTGTCAGCCGAGATGTGGTGTTTGATGAACGACCACACTTAGTAGAAGATAAAGGTAAATCTACTATCTCATCAAGCGGAGAAATATCTCACCTTGTGCCTATCAAAAGACAGGTTAAAGTTGAGGAGGAGGAAACATCTGATGGAGAAATTTCCTCAATTAAAAGCCAACCAGTTGTAGCTGCACAGCGTAAGCCACTACCGAAGTGGGCACAACAGCTCTTTGATGATCTTAATCCACATGTAGATGTACCAGAATCATCATCGGATGGATTACGAAGATCAAAGAGAATAGAGGAGCAAAGAAGAGCCTCAGAACACATTGTTAACATGGCTCTAATGGCAGATATCATGGGTTCGATAAAGGAACCTACCACCATTGAAGAAGCCATTGATGATCCAGATTGGAGAGCGGCAATGCAGTCTGAGTATGATAGTATACTCAAAAATGATACATGGGATCTAGTCGACTTGCCGCCAAAGAAGAAAGTAATAGGTACTAAATGGATTTGGAAAGCTAAGTATAAAGCTGATGGAACATTAGAAAAGTATAAGGCACGATTAGTTGCATAGGGTTTTTCACAGATTGAAGGATTTGATGTTCAAGAAACTTTTGCACCAACAGCACGCATGACAACTATTCGGACGGTACTTGCAGTAGCTGCACAAAAGTCTTGGCCTATTTTCCAGATGGATGTCAAATCTGCATTTTTGAATGGTCACCTCAAGGAGGAGGTATATGTATCTCAACCACCAGGTTTTGAGGTGCCCAATTCAGAAAATAAAGTTTGCAGGTTGAAGAAAGCTTTGTATGGACTTAAGCAAGCTCCACGGGCTTGGTACCAACGAATAGATCATTTTTTCAAAAATATGGGTTTTGAAAGAAGTACTTCTGATGCTAACTTGTATGTAACGAAAAGGGATAGCAAGCTAGTTGTTGTCATTGTATATGTAGATGATTTGATCATTACAGGAGATCATCAGGAACTCATCAATCAAACTCGGATCAGCTTGGGAACTGAGTTTGAAATGACAGACTTAGGTCTACTCCATTTTTGTCTGGGAATTGAAGTATGGCAAAGGAAGGATGGCATTTTCATCTCACAACAAAAATATTCCAAAGAAATTCTCAAGGCATTTGGAATGATGGATTGCAAACCAACTAGCACACCTATGGAGGTAAATCATAAGCTATCTATGGATGATAACATGCCTGATGTAGATGCTAAGAAGTATAGGAAGCTCGTTGGAAGTCTTATTTTTCTGTGCAACACTAGACCAGACATTTGCTATGCTGTTGGAGTGTTAAGCAGGTTTTCCAACAAACCTAAGGAGAGTCACTGGAATGCTGGAATGCGAATTCTAAGGTACATTGCAGGAACCTTGGATTTTGGTATTTTGTATACCACAGGTGATACACTCCAAGGATATTGTGATTCAGATTGGGCTGGAGATTATGATTCTAGAAAATCAATTTCTGGATATTGTTTCTCACTTGGTTCAGGAATATTTTCTTGGGTAAGTAGGAAGCAACCAACTCTCGCACTCTCCTCCACTGAAGCAGAGTACAAAGCAGCTTGTTTTGCTTCTTGTGAGGCAGTCTGGTTAAGGAGAATTCTTGCAGATCTTGGCTTTCCATCAAATATGCCAACTGTACTCAAGTGTGATAATCAAAGTTGTATGGCTATTGCAAAGAACCCAGTATTTCATGCTCGCACCAAGCACATAGAAGTACAGTACCATTACATTCGTGAGCTAATTGAAGATGAAATTGTGGAGCTAGAATATTGCCCAACAGAGGCAAATTGTGCTGACATATTCACTAAAGCACTTGGAAGAGAGCAGCTCAACAAGCATCTTCAACAGATGGGCATAGGACCGAGAGCTACTTGATTTATCATCGGTAAACATTGAGGGGGGGTGTTAGTATATGATCAATGTCTACCCCTCATGATTGTATGCACATTTTGTAAGGCCCCCTTTATGAGGAGAAGCCAAGCATGCATTACCCAATTGATGGGAATCCCAACTTGAATGTTGGATGAAGGTCATATTGGACCATGTAAGATATTATAAGGAAAGGGAGTTATCAGGGTCCCCAATTGTGGGGTCCGGGGCAGCGGTGAGCAGCCCCGGCTGGGGGGTCCAAGGGGGCCAACGGGCCCCCTGGCTGGGGGGTCCCAGGGGGGCCAGCGGGCCCCCTGGTGGGGGTCCGGGGGTAGCGCCCCCGGCGCGACGGTAAAGGGAATATTCCATGGAATATTCCCTGTCGGAGTCAGAAATCATTTATATTTGTTAGGTCGGTTCAACCAGTCTAAGCCGTGTATGGCAATTACGCGGGCGGTGGCCACCCACGCTCTACCGCCCATGTATAGCCGTCCATGGCAGGCCACCCATGATCCTATATATACATGACTTCTGCACTACCTAAGACACCGAGTTGAGCCAGCATACCTCTACCTTGTATCTCCCTATCTAGAGTTGTCTAGATCACCATTTAAGCTCTACCTTGAGAGCGCACGGGTGGACAACGCCATCATCTTTGTACTTGCTGCTAGTAGAAAATTGTTGAGATTCTCCTATATCTGTTATCTTCTCTGTTATTGCCCCTGTGTTATATTGTGTAACTATTGTCTTACAAAAGCTTCATAGCAATGGTTCACATAAACTCTAGCCAAATGTGTAGGCTTGGTATTTGCACCAAAAGTTTACAATGCTCTATAGTGATTAGAATCATTGTTTTACAAGAAGTGAGGATTTTGAAAATTCAATTGGCCTTATTCCCGATCTTCATTGAAACTTCTCTACTTGTCGCTGCTTGGCCTTTGCATTTTCTTGACTTTCTTTGATTGTTCTATCTCATGCTCCCTTGTCTCGTTACACCCCTTAGACCTCCTAGCCACTCTCAACATTCCTCCCCCCTCGCTCGCGTCTGTCGTCCCTAATAGACCTTTGTTGTATGGGGCGTATAATGTAGTACTCCATGAAATCTATAGCCAAATGATGTTCTGTCCGTTGGAGGCCTGTTGCTAGATATATCATTAAATCATCCCAATCAATGGAACCTCGTAGGTGTGGACATGGAATACGTAGTTGTCCTGCATGGACAACTCGTTCTACAGCTTATATCCACTCCTTGTACTTTTGTATCTAATTTTCCATGCACTTTCTGGAGGGTAAGATGCTCTCCTTGTAGTGAATGGTTATCTTCTTCCTTGTGAGAAATTTACTTGCACTTAATTTCCTTGGAGTAGTAGCCTTGAGCAGGTAGAGCAATGATCATTGTTAGAGAGAATATTTTTTTTCATGAACCCATTTTTGTGCTATTGAATTTGACTTTAAATTTGAGTGGGAGGGAAGAGAACTGGGTGGAATTTTGGTTTGGGTGAGGGAGAGGTATGGTGTGATCGAGCTTATTTATGATAATAATGGAATGAATTTTGGAGATGGGGATTTTTAACTGCGAATAGTAGAGGTGGAGAGCAAATGTTTATAAGGGGGTTGAGGTCGAATTCTTTATGGGGGGAACAAGATGGCTTGAGAGGAAAGGAGAGAGTGAGACGGAAAAAAAGATGAAAAGGGGATAATGGAGGGGCAAAAATGCGTTGGAGGGGTGAGGAGGCAAAAAAGGTTGCAAAGGGGGTGAGGGGATGAAAAAAAGTTGTAAAGGGGGAAGGGAGACAAAAAAAAAAGGATGTGGAGGGGATGAGAGGAGGAAAAAGGGTCGAGAAGTGAGGGGGAAGAAAAGGGCGTGAAGGTGGAGGGGGGGGGGGGGGGGGGGGGGGGGCAAAAAAGTGTGTAAAAGGTAGAAAGAGATGGGCAACAATTGGCTAAAAAAGGAGGGTGAAACAATAAGAGGGGAAAAGGAAGAAAGGAGGAGAATTTGGTTAAAATAGGGGTATTAGCTATTTAGGTGGCTCCTTCAAGCTCTCAAAAAGGCCCTCAAAAAGGGCCAAAGAACAAATGTTCCAAGAACTCATGGCATTATACATTGTGATAGTACATATTAGTGTCATATCTCGAAAAACATGTGGCAACCTCAAGGAGTTGATGCACATGATTTGGTCAAGCTACACGGCTTGATAAAAGGTCACATTGTTCGGATTATGGTGGATGATGCGGCCATATAAAATTTTATTAAGTATGCACTTATCAAGAAGTTAGCTCTTTGTCAGTGCCCTTTGCCACTTAGATATGTAGTATGAATGATGCATATTTGGGATACCATGATCTCTAATTCGGAGCTTCAAATCCAAGAATTCAAGGATAAGTTGGACATCCAAATTATGAACATGGTATTAAGGAGAGAGTGGCTTTGGAGTCCATGTCCTCAATTGTCTCCAAGGTATTACACTAATACTTTGAAAGCGAGGAGGATAGGGTACTATATAAAATCAAGGATGAACATCATCTACCAAGTACTCCTTTGATTTCAAATATAGAACTTAAGAAACTCGTAAACAATGAAGATAGGAACCAATTTTTTTTGTCCTTAGCACTAATGTAACCACTTCAAGTAATACAAAACAAGGTTTTTATGTCTCTTCCTCTATGCCTCATAAATTATATGTTACGTTTAAATAGATTTTGAAACACTTTATACATGTGTTCCCTAAGGAATTCCCCAATAATTTTCCACCCTCTTGTGGAAACATTGATTATACGGGCAAAGGATCTATTTGGCGAGGTGAATCACCTTACGTCACACCCATCCTTCTTTTATAGAAGAAAGATAGTACTATGAGTCTATGTATAGATT
Source organism: Ceratopteris richardii (assembly GCA_020310875.1). Lineage (NCBI taxonomy): Eukaryota > Viridiplantae > Streptophyta > Polypodiopsida > Polypodiales > Pteridaceae > Ceratopteris > Ceratopteris richardii. Next base: position 135,834,024 of record CM035434.1, on the reverse strand, counting down.
ATAGGGCTTCAAACAGTCATACAATAAAAAAACAATTTCCTAATGATGCTTGTTGAAGATCTCTCCCAACAACTTAAAGGGAGCTAAAGTTTGTCTTTGATGAATCAAGAGCTAAATCCATACTTGGGGAAACTTGTGGTAGAATTGCCAGATCACATTTTTATTCTTAGCAGAGATTATGAGACTCATATAGATCACTAAGAAGTAACGTATCTAGGCCATATTATTTCCATGGAGGAAATCCAAGTTGACCTGAAAAATATCATGTGACTCTTAATGGCCTAAGTCCAAGATTTCTCAAGAAGTATAGAGTTTTCTTGGATTGGGTTGATATTATGAAAAGTTCATGGCTAGATATTCCAAAATAGTAGTAGCTTTGCCAAATGAACTGAAAGAGAAGCAGAACAAGAAGAAAGTTTTGAATATCTTAAACTTGCTTTAGCTTTTGACCTAGTTCTACAAATTTTGGATCAGAACAATCCTTTCTAATTGGAAACAGATGCAAGCTCCTCTGTAGTAGGAGAAGTAATAAGCCAAGAAGGTCAACCAATAGCTTTTGAAAGTAGAAAGCTAAGTCCTATTCAACAAAAATACTTGACCTATGAGCAAGAGATATTTGCTAATATGAATGCTCCAAAGAAATGGTATCATTACCTATATGGATCAAAGTTGAAAATATTCCCTGATAAAGAAAGCATCAAATGGTTTTCAAACCAACCAAATTTGAAAGCTAGAAAAGATAGATGGGTTGAACAATTACAAGAATTTGACTACAAACTTAGGTCAATGAAAGGAAAGTTCAATGTAGTGGCAAACACCCTAAGGTAAATGTGTATGTCCAAATCCACAATAAATTAATTTCAACTTTGAAAGGCGACTACAAAGAATATCCAAGCTACAGTCAAACATGGAAAGTAGTTGAGCAACCTCAAATAAATGAAGCAATGTACTTATGCGGAAAAGTTTAAATACCACTCCTTCCATGACGAATATTTGCTTTATAAAGATATCTCAAGGAAACTAGACATGAAAAATCAACTCGTTTCTTAAAGTCATGATACCTAAAGTGATGGACACCTTGATGTTGACCAAACCTATGCGTTAGTGAGTTGATATATTTATTGGTCAAGTATAAATCGAGATATGCAAATCTCTGTATCTAAGTTCCATAAATAAACTTTATAAATTTGAAAGGCTGGAAGTTGGTGGCTTTCAACATTCTTGGGAGATTCTGAAAAGAGAATGGGAAATTATCTGCATGGATATCATTTCATGAATATCCCACACTCATGAAGGCTTTCATTCAGTTTGGGTTTTAGTCAACTAATTGAATAGACTAGCTCAAGTCATTCCAATCAAGACTACTTATAAGACTATTGAACTTAGAAAAATATTTGTAAATCAACTTTATAGACTCTAGGTTCTTCGAGTAGACATAGTTTCTCATAGAGGTGCTAGATTTACAAGTCATTTTCAGTGAGCAGTCTTTCGTAGAATTGAAACTAAACTAAGCTTAGGTACACCTTCCAAATAGATTGACTAGGAATATTATCTTTCTTTGGCTGAATTTTGCAACACTAATCCCCATTACCATTGAAAGCCTTAGGATGTCCCTCGAGCAAGGGACCTTGTCTATGACTAGCCCTTGTACCACACACACATGGGATAAACTTTTAAGATCAATGTCTAACATGTTCCAACCTAGGTCTTGACATGCACTGGGACTTCAAGTTGATCGAGTTCACATAGCTCAAGAATTTCTTAAAGACATGAACTTTGAGCTCAACTTAGCTAAAGAAAGTTTGAAGAGAGCTCAAGATTGAGCAAAAGATGATGCCGATGCCAAATAGCAAGAAGTTTCTTTTCAAGTTTGAGATCAAGTTTCTCTTCAAGTTCCTAAAAGATGAAAAAATTCAAGGCTAAAACAAGTGCCAAGTTCTGGCCCATATATTTTTGTCCTTTTTCCATCATCAAAACATTTTGAATGTGGGCATCTCAATTACAACTTTGAGAAGAAGAAAGTTGGACTTTTCAGTGTTCCATGTTAGTCAATTTAGGCAATTTTATATAGTTTTAGATAATCTAGTTGGACAATAGGTCATACCTCCACTTCTAGTAAGTGTAATAGTTCCCCATGAACCTAAAGGGACACTTTGTACCCTAGAAAAATGTAGAATAAGTTATTTGTATCAAGAGTGCTTAGTAAAATGGAAGGATGGAATTGAGTAAAATTATACTTGGAAAAATGTTTCCACATTTGAGCGAAGATGTCTTACTTTCTTCTTTTAAGTGGATAACTGGCTCAATGGATATCACACATGTTCTTGAAGTTTTAGAACATGAGGCTCTGGGGATGTCTCCAATTTTATATGTGGCTATGTTTTCGAGGATGAAAACATTTTCAAGGGGCGAAAAATGTTATAAAATAATTATACGATCTAATTGTCCAACTCGTTTTGACAGATCAAAATTTGGATACTACTAATCGCTCACTAAACTATTTTTCCAAAGGTGTCAAAACTAGACATATATATAGGTTCTTATGCTCTCTAAGACAAGAAATCCATCTAGCTTAGTGTATAAGTATTAAGGGGGGATATGAGGAGGTCCTGAGTTCAAAAGTTGCAAGTAGCAAGGTATTTGTGCAAGAGCTACATGATCCGGAGCATTGTGGACTGCTCTTCATAATTGGCACCTTTCAAGATAGAGAGTAGTGGAGAATCAATCCACAAAAGAGTGGTGTGGATAGATTGTAAAATGGATGTTTCTCAATTGATGCTTCTTTTCCAAAGGAATTTTTCTCAAGTAATGCTACTTTTGCAAAGACTGGCTTAGAGCAAATTGGTTGAGTCTTCAATAGCTATATATGCAAGACTAACTTGGGTGGAGAGCAAATGTTCATTCAGGAGTTGGTTAAGTGAAAACTCTATTCCAAATAATGTGTTTTTTTCATACAGTGAGCATTAAATTAAAGAAAGGAACAATCTATCAGAATCATAGAAGATTGGAAACGGGCCGCCGATGCAAAAAAATTGACTCAATCTGGTTCTCGATTAGGGGCATCATGGCTGTGGCTTCTTGGGACCTCGAAAACGCCAAAAGGCTCTCAAACATGGGTTTTAGACTTTGGAAACACCTCTAGAAACAAGAAACTTGCCAGTGGATTAGATTTGAGAACATAGATCTTGAATGAAGAGTGAACTATGAAGAATGGACTCTCCTTCAGAGCAGATGCATTGCTTGTGAACGAGATAAAACCAAACTTCTCATTGGGAAGGATCTGTCATGCCATGAGGGTTTTATTTGGCACAATGGCAATGGCTTTTTCAAAATTCTCAGAATCAAGGTGAATACGGACTACCATATCATGCTCACCAGGAAGTGGTGTCTGACTTGGACAAGGCTGCATTGGGATTTGAAGTTCATGTCAATCTGGCATCCCCTCATCTAGATCAAAAAGTCAGTGCTCATGTGGCAAATTCTCCACCATGGCATCTAGACCAATCTTAAGGCTCAGAAAATATGTGGGGCTCCACCATGGTGTAAGCAATGCCATCATAACATTGAGGATTTGGGTCACTTCTTCACATGCCCCAAGTCTCTTCGGCTCTGGCGGCCCCTTGTGAGTATTTTGAGAATGCAAGAAAATATCACTTGGAAGCAAGTTCTTCTCAAGGAAGTGCTCGGTGTCTTAGTAGCACTTTGGAATGCTATAAGAGGGGAAACCCTCTAGAAGATTTGGAGGGAGCGGTGTGCCTACAATTATGGACAACCTCCTAAAGAGTGGTGGATTGCGAAGTCTCTGCTCCTCTTAGGCAAAAGAATCTCCAACTGCAAGAGGTCTCTACCCTTTAGGCATCATAAAGTGTTTCTCATCGAGAGCAACAAGCTTAAACCTACGTGGGCCCCACATGAGGGGGATGAGAGGTTTTTAACCTCCTATGCAACGTACTCTAGATTGACATGTTCTGCCCCTACTTTGTGGGATTAGTGGAGTCCCAAGGGCACTAATCCCATTCACTTGTAACCTTTTCCTTTTTAATTAAAGTCCGGGAGAGTAGGCCAAGGCCACTTCCCTTTTCTTGAAAGAGCGTTAGGGAGAGTTACAAAGAAATTCTAAAACATTTTTCATCGCCCTCATGGGGGCTCATTTTCTTTTTACCTTCTGGTTTTCTAAAATGAACACCAAATGTGATGCTGAACACGAAATGGTATTTAAAGTGTAATGATTTCTTATAGTTAGAAATTCTCCGGCGAGGACAAACCACAGATTCTTGGATCGACCATTCTCTAAGAGGTATTGAACATAAGAATATCGAGGCATTGTGTTAAAGATTTGAGCCCCTTTCAAAATCTGATGTAAGTCGTAGTTCATTTCCTCCGACTGTTTGATATACATTTCTCCTCCTCCCATCAGGTGAAATCGATTCATAGTTGGATGTAAATCACGAAAAGCAACGTGTTTTACGCAAAGCTTTGGTGGACAAGTAGTAGCATAGATATCTGTTTTGGATGAACCTTATCATGCAGCTTTCCTAGTGTTCAATGATTTTGAGACCGAAACAGTCCTGAGAATAAAAATTCCGAGCCTTTGTTTTGTAGGGAACGTCTTGACCAGCATGTGCTGCCAAGTTTCTTGCAATTGGCTTCATGGCGGAGTACATACCAAAAATACTTTTTTTATTGTTTGAAGAATCTTGAACTATGGTTTCTAGACTCAACCTCATATTGCCACGGCATTTGATGTTCCCTTAGCCCTAAAATAGTGCGAAGAATTCATCACCTGCATTTAGTCGACTCATGTTCATGCATGGATTCTGTTAGAAACTCTCTAAATTCTATCTTGAAGACTTGAAACTAGGATTCATGAACTATTTGTGTTCCACTCTCCTCCCATCCATCATATCCCCTTGCATTCAACATAGCAATGCTATCAAATGATCTAGTGTTGACATGTGGCCATCATGCAACACTCATCTCCATTACCATTGAAAACCTTAGGATATCCCCCGAGCTAGGGAACTCAGATATGATTAGCCCTTCTCCCACATACACATGGAATTGTCTCTATAGACCAATGTCTAATAGGTTCTAACTTAGGTCTCCATATGGAATAACACTTCAAATTGTTCGAGTTCAAGAAGCTCAAGTATTCATTCAAGACATGAACTTTAATCTAAAGTTAGCTAATGAAAGCTTGAAGAGAACTCAAGATCAAGCAAAAGCTTATGACAATGCCAAATGGTGACAAGTTTCCTCTCAAGTGAAAGATCAAGTTTATCTTTGAGTTCCTAAAAGATGGAAAAAGTTCAAGGCCGGTAAATACATCAAGTTATTGCCCGCTATCCTTTTTTCATCATCAAAGCATTTTCAATGTGTGCATATGATTTACAACTTTAAGAAGAAAGTTGGAGTCATCTAGTGTTCCATGTTGGTGGAGTTGGAAAAATTAAAATAGATTATCAATCTAGTTGGACAACAAGTCAATAGATTATACTTTCAATTGTAGTAAGTGAAATGGCTGTTCATCAACGTGAAAGGAAACTTCATATCCTAGGCAAACATAGCAGAATTTATTTGGATGAAGAGTGCTTGTAGTAAGTGAAATGGTTGTTCATGAACCTGAAAGGACACTTCATATCCTAGACAAACATAGAAGGATTTATTTGTATGAAGAGTGCTCGTTAAAATAGAGGGACGGAACTGAGGGAAATTCTACTTTGGAAAAGATTTCCATAATCCAAAAAGGATTTCCTACTTTTTAATTTTAAGTGGGTAATGGACTGAATGGATATCCCACATGTTCTTGAAGTTTTAGAACATGAGGCTCTCGGGATGCCTCTAAAGTTATATATGGCTATGTTTTTGAGACGAAAATCTTTCGAAAAGGGGAAGAATTTTATGAAATAAGTCTATGGTCTAAATATCGAGTTGGTTCAGATAGATAAAAAAATTGGATACTACTGGTTGGTCACTTAACTATTTGACCAAATTTCTCGAGATGTTAGACTTACATATAGGTTCTTAGGCTCTCGAAGACAAGAAATCCACCCAACTTAGTGGATAACTCTTAAGGGGGACATGGAAGAGCTCTTGAGTCCAAAACTTGTAACTAGCAAGGTTTTTGTGCAAGATCTCTATGAGCTGGAGCATTTTGGACTGCTCTTTGTAATTGGCGCCTTTCTAGATAGAGAATGGTGGAGAATGAATCCACGAGAGAGTGGTGTGGATAGATTGTAATAAGGATGGTTCTCAACTAGTGCTACTTTTCCAATGGAATGGTACTCAAGCAAAGCTCCTTGTGCAAAGAGTGGCTTAGAACAAAGTGGTTGAGTCCTCAATAGCTATATATACAAGGCTAGCTTTAGTGGAGAGCAAATGTTCATTGAGGAGTTGGTTAAGTGGAAAGTCTATTGCAAGTAATGTGTTTTTTTTCGTAAAATGAGCATTAAAAATTAAAAAAAATAAAAAGAAGAACTATACAAGAGCGTTAGGGAGAGTTACAAAGAAATTCTAAAATCTTACCAATTCTCATGCCGGGAGAAACCAGAGACTTTTCGATCGACCATTCTCTGAGAGGTATTGAACTTAAGAATACCGAGGCATTGTATTGAAGATTTGAGCCCCTTTCAAAATGTGGTCTAAAGATTTGAGCCCATTCGCCAACAAACGATTGAACAAAATATAATTACCGTTTGCGATGCCATTTGGAAACGTCTACCCTCTCAACTCATATTTCATTTCCTCTCACTATTTGATATCCATTTGACGTCCTCCTATCACGTGAACTCGGCGGACAACTGGTAGCATAGATTTCTGTTTTGGATGAACCTTGTCATGCAGCTTTCCTACTGTTGGACGATTCCGAGACCGAAACAGTCCTATGAATAAAAATTCTGAGCCCTGGTTTTGTAGGGAACGTCTCGACTGGCATGTGCTGCGAAGCTTCTTGCAGTCGCCTTCAGGGTGGAGTGCATACTAGAAATACTCTTCTGTTATACAATTTCTAGACTCAACCTCATATTGCCACCGGACTATTTGTACTTTTGGCTCTGGCTACCCGGAATCAAGTGTTTTTTTACGTCTCAAATAGCTCTATGAATCATACTTCCAAAAAATTGTGTTCTTCGTTGAAGTTTTCCAAGCAACTCGATGCCTGGCATCGCGTTTGTGTTGATAAGTCCGTTTTTTATTCTCTAAGTGTTATGTACTGATAGAACTTCTTAAAAACATGAGGTTTGTGGACCAACTCGATGCTTGGCATCGAATTTCAGCATAAAGTCGATGCCTGGCATCGACTTCCCATATAAAAGTGGTTTTGATCATATGTGTGTTAAACGTGCCTATTTCAGGAACAAAAAAGTGGCAAAAAAAGCTCAAAGTCGATGCCTGGCATTGAGGTTTGGTTGCAAGTCGATGCTAGGCATCGAACTTTCATTTTTGGACAGTCAGACTTACTAAAACAGGCAAAATGTTCACTTTTGGAAGTCATACAGTGTCATCTTGTGAAGGCTATATCTTGAGTTCTAGAGATCCATTTCTTGCATATGATAGCTTGGTGGAAAGCTCTACGCTTCTACTTTCATGCATCAAAATATCTTGGAGAAATAGTATTTGAGCTAAGAGAAATTAGCAAAATACTGAAGGTATGTCATTTCAATGACTAGAAAAATCTGAAGAAGTAAAGTTCTTGGTTTTGGCTATCATTTCTCAAAGTTTTGAGTGGCAATGCGTTAATGGTGACCATAGAGGTTGTCTAGTGTCACATTAATTCATTTCTTGTGATGTTTCACACATCAACACTTACGTCATACTCTTCCTTCTAGATTTTTTTACTGGAAATATATATTCCATACTTTCTTAGAGCAACAAATATAGATTTTGGAAAAATGTCCATGCTAGACATCAGAATCTCACCGAAAATGAGAGGAAAACAAATGAGGCTATGTTGTTCATTATTGCACAAATAGATAGTCTGTGGCAAGGCTTTGATTATGGATAATATGATCACACCTCTTTGCGCATGCAAAAGGGAATCAAAGTGCAGTAATGAGGAAATGTAGAAACTTGATGATCCATGTAGAAGGGCGAGGAAGTGGGGGAGAAAGGGAAAGGAAGTTAAGTAAGGACAGAGTGATAGAAAAGAGAGAAAAAGGGTGACTTGTAGGTGGCATAGATAGGCTCTCTTCTCTCTTTATTTGGAGCATCGATGTTCTCGAGTGGATCAATTCTCACTAACGATGACTAAAATTCACTAACAAGAAAGCATACTCAAAGTCCTAGAAGATAATTTTACCTCATGTTGTCTTTCCATGCCCACAAAGTATAGATGATCATCAACACCTTAGCGCAGACTTCTGAGCGAGGAAAAAGTGAATTTTATATTTTTTCTTTCATTCTCAGTGAGAAGTTGATGCCTGGCATGGACTTCTCACTGAAAACTATACTTTTCAGCAAGAAGTCGATGCCTGGCATCGACTTCAGCGAGAAGTCGATGCCTGGCATCGACTTCAGCGAGAAGTCGATGCCAGGCATCGACTTCTTGCTGAAAAGTATAGTTTTCAGCGAGACATCCATGTCAGGCATCGACTTCTCACTGAAAAGTATAGTTTTCACTTTAACAAAGTAAAAAAGACCACGTTCTGCTTTCCACCTGTGCAATATGTTTTGAGCACAAAGTAATATCAAACGTGATATGTTGTCTTGCTTTTGAACTTTGACCATGATAATGCTCAGAGAGAGAGAAAGGGGAGAGAGGCAGAGAAATGCGATTTTTCAAAGGATAAAGACTCGGGGCAAGGAAAAAAGCAATGTCTTAGACTATTTGATTAACGTAACTTGAACAAAGTTTTATTGAAGTCTCTTAGCATGTAAAAACTAATAGATTTATTTCATAGAATGTGCAACGATGAACAATAAAGTCTCTTTCATTTGGATTATTAGACATCAAAGAATCATGTATGATGATATGCATGGTGTTTTCTCTCAATAGTCAATTTAATCTCATCTATTTCATTTTGATCTCATTGTGTTTTTTTTGGCATAATTGGCTATTATTACTAGTACACATATATGGCCACCTCGTTGTTGTATGATTATGCTTTGTATTCTCAAGAGCGAGCATTGACTTCCTTATATGATTCACTCTTATTTTTCACATAAAAGTCTTAAAACATCATGGAAAATGCATCCTTCGTAGACGTATTCTAATCCATTTTTAAAATGGCATAGAATTATGCTTTATGTGGGCTTGAAATAAAATGAATTACTTTTCAATTTCTATTTTCATGAAATCATGTACTTTTCATCATCTAAGATTCGTTAAACTTCTAATTGGAATTTGTAATGTTCATATAGCATGTTTTTATAAACAAAAATTGAAATAAAGATTGAAACAAGGTATCATGAAATAAAAGCATATGATTTTCATGCCCTAATTAAAATGGGCCTTATCATTTCTATGGAACAATTGAAAATAGGCTAATTTTTCCTTGTTTTTCGCATACTCTTGTAATTTCTAAAGGAGAACATGTCTTTGTTCTCGTTTATTATGAATTAGTGTTTTAAACCCAAATGGGCCCCGCATGAGCATGATGAGAGGGTGATTAACCTTCTTTGTAATGCCATCTAAACTCTGCAAAAGCTACCTGTATTCTATGGGATTCGGAGGATCTCGTGGGCACTAGTCCCCGTCTTTTGTACTTTTCTTAATTAATTCAAGTCCAGGAGAGTAGGCTAAGGCCGAACTTCCTTTATAAAAAAAACAAAGAAGACCAATAAGGAGGCAAGTCCTCTAACGGTCCCTATTGGTCTTCTTGATTTTTAGAATCTCAAGGGTCTTAGATGGCACAATGACAATAGTCTTGATAAAATTTCGAGATTCAAGAGACTCTTATGTCATGTTCAATAGGAGATGGTGTCCTCAGTGGTTTAATTTTAAGTGGGATTTTAAGTTCCAATCCCTTTGGCATCCCTTCATCGATGTAAAAAAATAAGTTCTTATGTGACGAATCCTCCACTATGGAACTTGGAACTATGTAAGATAGAACAAAATTTGGAGAGCCCCTCTATGGTGTAAACGATGCCTTCATGGCAATGAGCAGTTAGGACATCTCATCTTTTCATGCCCCAATTCGATGTGGGTTTGACAAGCCCTCGGGAGTATCATGTTGTAATAGGAACAAATCAGTCACAAACAAGCGTTATTGCGTGAAGCGATTGCTATTCCTCAGCATTGTGGAAGGCTGTAATAGGTGACACCCTCTGTAAGATCTTGAAAGAGAGGTGTGCTGCCAGCTTTGGTAGCCTTCCTAAAGAATGATCAATCAAAAAATCTGTTTCCTTTTTAACAAAAAGAATTTCCAATTGTAAGATGCCCCTGCCTTTTGAACATCATAGAGTGTTTTTTCCTCAAGAGCAACAAGATTAAAAGCAAGTGGGCTTCACATGAAGGGGATGAAAGGGTTATCAATCTCCTTTGTAATTTTTTCTAGGAAGTTTTAAGCGATCCCTTCTTTGTGGACTATTAATAAAAGTTTGAGAGAGTATCCTATTACCGAGCTTCTTTTTGAAAAAAATCAAAAAGACTTAATGCTGCTAAAATAGCCTATTATTAATAATCTCGACACATCAATCCCCCATAACAATACTTTGAACATGTCTAATAAATCTATCTTATCATCACCTTTAATGAGTGCTTACATCATTGTAAAAGATTATTGATTTATGTTGGAACTTATTTTAGTATTTATTCTTACTTAGGGAATCTGATTGCTCAGTTGAGCAATGAGCTTTTTAGATGGCAATGAGCTTTCTAGATGTGATTCTAGATGTTTTTCTTGTTGTTGGCCATTCTAACAGAGCTACTCTCAATCTTATATCACTTCTTAACTATGCGGCTATGGTGCCTCAGAGAACATCTATAGTGAAAGCTTGTGGGGTGCAACGCAATGGAGATCCATTGAGATATGTAAATGGATAACACCTCAATTATTAGGTTAATGAATTATGTTATGTGATCCCCAAGATAATATTTTGTTGAGTTCAATTCTAGACTAGGTCGTGACAAGTCAAATTATAACATTATTCCCCCTTCAACGATATTTTTTATCCTGAAAATGGGTTTTACCATATGATCTTTATAAGGGTACCTCGGGGCCCCATGATATAACCTCTTCATTGATCCACATGACCTCTTCATTGATTCACCTCCTTTGCCAATTATGAATCCCATCCTTCATAGAAATTGAACGGAGGAGAGTCATCGAGATTAGTTATTGATCCTTGCCTATGTGTTTATGGTATGGTTTTTTCCATTTGATCCCTTGAGTACGCGTTTGTGGATATGATGTAAATTTTGAAAAGGAGTACTCGAATGGACGGATTCTCTAATCTAACAGCACCAATTTAATAGCTAGGTCGAGGTACTTTATAACCACTCTTAAGCATATATTTCTTTTGCATTTGCCTGTGCTCTCGCATAAATTCGAGAGGAAGTGGACCAAAAGTGCGCCCATCACATAAGGTACTTCAAATTTCAATTCTCCTCATTTTAGAGAAGGAAATAGAGGATATTACTTTCGAAAGATTTAAGAGTTTTCCATGCATTAATGTACTCTGGATTATAAACATAAATGTTCTGTAGAAATTTCTTGAATAATCTATGAATTCATGAGGTTTGAAGGGCTTTCAAAATACCACTTTATGAAGATTGATTTCGGAAATTTCAACTCTAGCCAATGACTTAATGTCAATAGAGCACTAGATTGTGACCCGTCACTAGACTAGACAAGATTTTAGAATTATAATTCTGATTACAAGACCCACTAGACTAGACTAGGTTTTAGAATTATACTTTCGATTAGAAGATGAAACATGTAAGAAAATAATACAAAAATGTATAAATAATACAAGAAGTCTAGCAATCCGGTACTAAAAGGTATGGATAACTTGATTAGAGATGATACGAGAGATCCCACAACCCGGGTTTGTAGGTATGAAGCAATACGTCTTGATTACAAGAACTCGCTTCAAGATGACGAGCTAGATATAATGAATAATTGGAAAGGATCTTGTACTACCAGATTACAAGAAGACAAGAGAGGATGTCTAGGATACAAGACTAGACAAGACTAGAACAATGGACAAGACTAGGACACCAACGGGAATTTTTAGAGTACTTGGTGATCACGACTCCTTCAGCCATCAAGACTGGCATTAGCACGAATGAGTACATATGTGTCCAATCCATCCTTATATAGGTTTTCAAGGGTTTATTATCAATATTGATTATGAATTGGTGATGTGATCGATGATATCATCAATTTGAAACAAGACGACTGTGTGTTAGAATCACACAAATAGATAGTTAATCTTATGGTTTTTTCATGTTCTTGACATAATCAAAGAATTATTCTTTTCAAATTATGAACCAATCATGAGATATAAAGAGTCAAATCCAATGTGAAGTTTAAGATGGTTTCCTGTCCAGGACATCACCTTCCCCTCAAGTGACGAGTTCTTGATATGTGGTACTGGAACATGATGATGATGGATATCCATGATGAAATTGAAAACGGGTCATAGTATATCTAGGTGCAAAATCAACTGCTTGATTCTCATGTTGGGATGCAATCATATTTTGACTTTGATGATGATTCCATTGATATAGGATGGTTATTTTGGAAGTCCTTATTGCAACTTTTTTCTTCTTCTTAGGACATTTGAATACCATGTGATCATGATCTCCACTGAAAAGCATAATCCATTGTCTTTTTGTCTCTTTCTTTCCTTAAGTGTAAGTCTCCTGACCTTGATGTTATCTGATTGCATGGGCCCTGGGTGAGATCTTTTGATGTATATTATTGAGGGACTTAGATAAACTTGTATTCTAGATCTTGAGTACAAGTCTTGTTCTCTTACTTTCTCTCGAATAACGTATTATCATGCTCGATTGATTGATTCATGAATTCATTCAAAGTATTTACCTTGGGAATGGTGAACATGAGGTCCTTCACATCATCACGTAGGCCCATCAAAATTCGTTAATAAAATAACATTCATGCCATGTGAGATCTCAAATGATTTCTTCTAAATTTTGATGCATAGATAAAACCATGTCTATTTCCTTGATGTAGCTTCCTTAGCTTTATCTCAAAAACACATGAATGATTGATATCTCCAAAAGAGGACATGAACTCTCAAGCAAAGGCCTTGAAATCATACAAAATATCCATGTCCTTCTCTAAGATACGTGCAAACCATGAAAAAGTAGGAGCACATAACAGAGTTCCTATGAGTCCCACTTGAGAAGCATCATTTGGGTACCTCTTGAGTTGCATGCTTATGAAGAGGTTGACCTACTAAAGAAATCCTCTAAACTTTGATCTTGTCCCATCGAAGTTAACATGCTCACTTTTGCACTTTTTTTCATATTACTTGACATGGAGGTACTTGAAGAAGATTGATTTACGATGATCTATAGCTCATCAACTTGCCTTTGAAGTTCAGTGATTATATCTTGAAAGCTAATGATATGGCTTATCTTGTGCTTACTATTGTTCCAAGTATCTTGATACACAATTCCAGTGAGAGGGGTAATGTGAGAGCTAGTTAGACCTAATTTGAATACATTATTGACACATTCACTCCATGAACCATCATGAGATCACATCTCCTCATACACGTGATATGGTCTAAGTCTACGGATTGACATGTATCAATCGAGCACTATACACACTTGATGATTGAGGTATAGTCTCCTTCATCACAAGTCCCTAAGACATCATGAGCTCAGGTACATAGATTTTTGACATTGTTGCCAGGGAACAATTCCAATCAAGGTGCCTACGTGATGGTTATAACTTTGATGTGAAGGTAGGCAGCATGAAGAAGTGATTTCAGATGCTTATCAAGTCAAAACTTTTCCTGCACTTGTTACTCCATACACTTGTTGTGTGTATGAAAATGTTTTAGGTTTAGATGTGAGAGTGGAAGCAACTAGGATTAGGAAAAGGGAATGAGTGTGTGGAATAAGAGTAAAAAGTCCATTCCAAAAATTTCTCAAAAATAAAGTTCAATTTTCAACTTTTCCTTGGGTCTCTGGTTAGAGCATGAGACGAAAATGCAAAAGTCACACATTTGCAATCACTTGTTTGAATACAAGTATCGTGGAGTGAACTGGTGATAGGTATCACAAGGGAGGTATCATCTATAAATCCATGCACAGAGTGATTTCGGAGCTAAAAATGCAAGAACACACTGTTTGAGGTGAGCATCCCATCAAGCATAACTAAACAATTTGATTGACCACTCATGCGGCATGAGATGACACCCGATAGGCATCATGAGTGTGGTATCATGGGATTGCTCATGATTATTTTACAATAGGCACATAGGGGTGACAAGGAGGGCAAAAGGTGCACATATTCACAAAACTTATTAAATTTGGACTTAACAAAGTCCAAGTATCATGATAGGTAGAGTTTTGGTATCATGATACTAGAATTCCTGTGTGTCACGATATTCTGTAGGTATCGTGTATCAAGGATACTTTGTACTCCCTGTGTATCTGATACCTAGGTATCGTGTCTCACGAGGTTTAATATCATGAAAATCTAGTATTGTGTATCATCGACTCTTTGCAAGGATCATGTATCACGAGAAGGGGTCATTATCATGTCTCGTGATCAGTTCTAGTATCATATTGTATGAGCCCAAGTATAGTGTATTGTGTATCAATGCCTATCTTGTATCTTGTGTCGTGCTGACCGTGAGTATGGGATCATGAAGATCTATGTATCTTGTATCTTGACCAAGACAAGTATCATATTGTAAGGTCTAGTGTCGTGTATTATCTAGGGTGAGGTTTTTTGTATGGTTTAGTTTAGAGTCGTTTATCCTTTGCTCACATATTGTGTATTGAAGCTTGGAAATATCATGTATCGTAGTTGTGATAGGTATCATGTATCAGGTAAAGGAAATTATCGTGTATAATGGGAAAAAGAGAAAGGTACAAAAGGAATCAGAAGTTAAAATTATACTTTTTGAATGCTAAACTACAAACTTTAATTACACCCTAAACTTTCTATATCCCCTCAAGGAGACCCAAGACCTAAGTGGTGAATGAACCTAAGATCCGGATGAGTGTTAGGGAGTCCAAGAAGCATAATATCATTGGTGGGAAGTGTTACACAAAAGAGTATCCATTTGGCCTACTCAGACACATCTAGTGACTTAGAACCAGATCCTATTATGGCTTCAGAAGAAATGCATACCTCACTACCATTGGTTGGGCTCATGTCAGTAATAGAAGGGGAGCATAGCATGTCCCTAAAATACATTTCCTCAAATGTTCATGGAGTACCTATCTACCTTGACAACCTCAATAGGTCTGTGGCTAGAATGAAAAATTCTATAGATTTAGAGATTGTCCCAAGACTGGCCGTAAAATATGGAGGCTTCTACATGGACAAGTTAGTACACATATATGTGGTGATTGGGCACCTAGAGAGAATGAATGAAAGAGGAAAAGTTGAGAAACTTGAAAACCTTGCTAGACCCGATAGTGGAGATATGGTGACCACTCGTAGAGGAAAGTTGGTAATCCCTAATGTATGGAGAGGATATCAAATCCCTCAAGATGATGATTTAATAGATGTGTATATTGTAAGTGGACTAGAAAAATTGCTACAAGTCACTTCACCTATACAAGGAGAAGGCATCAACCCTACCATTATCTATGAATTGCAAGATCTAGAAGACTCATCTAGAGTTACCTACGTAGACCAAAATAAGAGGAGATATTGGCCTATTGATGATCATGACAAGTCAAGACTGAGATATTTAGGGTTATTAATGTTCCCTCTCAAGATTAGTAAAACACTTCTCATAACCCCTTTAGGAACAATAGAGTTTTGAAAATCCAACCCCAAGGCAAACCAATCAACAAAGTGTAATAGTGAGGTCACAAGTACAGTTTTCCATTACAGAAACCAACTCCAACTATCAAGCAAACTTAGGAAGTGGAAACACTAATAGGCCATCTTTTTTCGATGAGATCACCAGAAGGAGGAGGATCAACATTACAACTAGTATGTCTTATTGTCCCCATAGTCCTTTGGCCACAAGAGCCAGGTAGAAGGCTTAACCCTATTCAAGTAGCAAAAGTGCATGAGGAATCAATATGATGGTTCTTGAGAATCTTATGATCACATTGTTGAATTTAAGCAAGTGCTATGTGCCAAATAGGTGGACAATTTCTTTGTCCAATATGAATCCTTTGGCCTCGCCCTTACTCAAATAGCTAGACTTGGTTGGAACCTTTGGATCCCAATTGGTTTGTAAATATTGAACAATTCTTTCAAGAAATCATTTGTGAGTTCACTAAGAGGGGTATCAAGCGCAACTCCTCTTCATTGATCCAGAGATTTAGACAGACACCTAATGAGTCCATAAAATCTACAGCCAAACAATTCAATCAATATGTAGATAGGTGTCTTGTGATAGAGAGACCCTCTCAATAGAAGATGATAGCTCTATTCTTAGATGGCTTAACCAATGAGACATTAAGAAACTTGGTTTATGTGAAACACTTACAAACCTTAAGTGACTATCTATGGGAGTGTATAGACTTGGAATACAACCTAGCTGATGACTTGGATCCTCACAAAATCCCACCAAATCAAAAGATATGACGAGTAATGCAACCTCCTAAACCAGCAATGTAGAAGAACTTACGGACTTAGTGGCAAAGAATATAGGTGTCCAAGGACAGAAAACCTACCCGAATCCTCTCTTGAGGGTACCCACGTTAAGAAGATGCATGCATTGCAGTGGGGACCATCCATCTCATACTTGTGAAAGAGGAGGACTAGTGCCCCCACAACCCTATCAATAAAATTAGCAAAAGGCTCAAGGACCAAGTTTTTATTGTCACATTGAACAAAAGTAGACTTATCATAGCACAGAGTATTTCCCCTTCAATAGACAAACTACACCCTTGCACCATTACAATATAGACCATATGGATACCCCCCAAAGATCAAGGAAGAGAGGTTCTTAGATATGCCCGTACCAAGGACCACCCATGGCACCAAGAACATATGAATATAGAAAGGGTACAATCAATCTCAACCTATATTAGGGCAACAACCCCGACATCCTCATAATGTAGTGCAAGTGAAGTATGTAGAAATGGAAGAGAACCTGGAGAGAACAATCATGCGAGTGAGCCCGTTGACAAACATAGAAAATCTTAGCCAAGGATTTGAGCAAACCCAAGGAACTTGTTTCCCCTATGACACTAGTCTTTTGGAATATGACCAGGCCTATGAGCAACATTATTATGGATATGAGGGATATGAGAGCTCATATGGGCCTAAATATGTTAACCTTATGTACATAGCCAAAAGGGCCCCACTTCCAGTGAGACCCACAACAAAACCCCTGCACTAAGAGGAACATGCTATAGATGTGGTGGAGAACATTTCATTAGGGAGTGTACACTACCACACAATCCACTGCTCCCACGTGTTTGGAAAGGATAGTAACGAGTGTGGAAAAGAACATTTGTTTAGAGATTTCCATAAGAATCCTAACAAGGTGTCACCCACTACACAAATTAATGTGCTCATGGTGATCGAGTCCTCAAGAAGTGACAACGAATATAGTGTGCCTCTAAAAGCCATTACCAAAGAAAAAACTAAGGAAATATTAGAAAGAGAAGTAGTGAATAGTCCTAAGGTTCATGAAGAGCTAGGTGTTGAAAATCGAATTGTAGAAGACCTTGAGGAGCTTGAGATACCTCAAAACTTAAGAAATCTCAAAGATGGAAGGCAAGGTGAGAAAAAATTAAAAGCAAATGGATCAAAAAAAGAGTTGAAGAGAAAGAACAGATGCTGAGAGAGGTCGAGCTTAGAGAAAGCAATTCAACAGATAAGAAAGAAAATGTAGTGATGAGAAAAGAAACAGAGGAGCAGGTAGGATCAATTCTAGCGGATCCTATGACTTAGGACTTGAACATGTGGTTAAAAGCATATCAATCTAGAATAGAGAGAGGACCTAGTCTAGAGCAACATGAAAAGGTTTACCCAAGAGAAGATGTTGAAAAAAGACTAGAAATATGCAAGAAATGAATCGAGATTGCTTAGATCACACTAGAGAAACCTATATCAACCCTCCTAGAGACCATAATATTTAAGGAACAATTACATGGATGTGTAGAAACATTCAATCCATGAACAAAGAAGAATGAACAAGCCAACAAGCTGAAAGAAGAGTGGAGTTATGAAAATGAAGAACAAAATTCTTTAATTCCTGAAGTAGAGGCTAACTAGCCACATTACCTTTGGGACAGAGTCCACGAAGACATATGGAAGAAGAAGGAAAATAAAATCCCTCCCTTTGAAGAGTTAGATGCTTATCGGAATCAATCAACATTAGAACCAGATGTGATCTATGAGAAAATTTCTAACCTAGATCACAATAGAGAGGAAGGAATGAGATTGAGAACGCTTCCCAACTACACGAAGGAATACAAACAAAGATTCAAATTTTTCCATGCACCCACAATAAGAGGAAAATAAATGAAAGTGCAAGATGTAACCTCAAAATATTATCCGAGTTAAAAAGAACCAAGTTTGTTAACTCTGGAGGAGTTACTAGCAATTAAACCTAATTTGAGGAATAAATTAACTAAACATTTAAATTTGAAACAGACAAGCCAATCAATAAGAAAGGATAAAGTGGAGATGACACCTAGAATAAGAATTATAGTTGATAAGGAGGGAGAAATTAGTGAGGGATATGAAGGATAAATGACCAAATCCATTCTAGATACAGAAGCCACAGTAGGAATAGCGAACAAAGAAATCTGGGAAAATTCATAAATGGGGAAAGCTAACCCTTTGACCCACTCGAATGAAATTACAATTAGCAAATGTTTATGTTGAAACAACCTTAGGAATCCTAAAAAAGGTAACCTGGACTACTTGGAGAGTGGAATTTCAGCACATGTTGGCAATTTGTTAGTTTCAAAAAGCAAGTAATTATGAGATGAACATAGGATGACCATTATGACACAACCAAGGGTAGTACAAGATTGGGGAATAGATCCATTGTATCTCCAACATCAAGGTTGCAATAGAAAAATAAACCTGCATACTTTTGCATATAGAGATGTACCACCCTTCCCATGGAACTTGGTACATAAAGAAGATGATGGTGTGTCAATCCATAGTGTTGGGTCAAGTGACCAATCTCGGATGGATGAGGATACCCAACTATGGATGTGTATGGATGCAAAAAGACAGGAAGAGAGATTGCAAGCTTGGGTAGTAGGACACGAAAGCTACAAATCAATATACGACCTTGCTTACATGCTGCAAATATTTCTAGATGAAGCACTGGATCCGCATGGATGGATCAAAATATTAGCCACCTTAGATGTTTGTGTGAATGAAGAGGTATTAACCATGAATGAATGTGTAGATGAGGAAGGATATGGTTTAAGTATGTACATGGTAGCCTTGCAAGAGGTGGAAAAAGGTGAACTAGTAGAAAAGGAATGGAGAGAGGACTATGAAATTATATAAATGGAACTTGAATTTGATTAAGAAGAACGATAGCTGAGAGAGATAGAAAAAAAAAACCCAAGTAAGCACGAAAGTACTAGCCATAGAAGGATGTCAAGAAAAATATAAAGTGGAAAAAAATGAAGCTTATGAAGAGGTACACCATTAATGATTTGAAGTAGCTGAACATTTCAAGAGGTATGAAGTTGAAGAAAGGAAAATAGCTATTCAAATGCCAAATAGAGAGGCTCAAGATGGAGTAGCATATGACAACAAGCAACAAGCCAAAATGGTGCTAGTAACAATGGCAGGTGAAGAAGAGAGATGTACATATATAGGAAAGGATGAGTATGCACTATAGGGCCACTCTACAAGGCCTTGCATTTGGCACATAGCTTCCTGAACTGGTTTAGTGGTGCACATTTCCCTCCAAGGAATATGACTTAAATTGTACAATAGGAGTCTAGAAAATTTCACTAACACATATTAACAATTTCTTTGGTTATGAATAACCTTTATGTTTTCTTTCAAAAATAGAAAGAAAAAGAAAATGAAAAACAATATCTTCAGGTATCATGCTCCATCATACCTGTGAGAGGGGACCGAGTTTAGTGATGAATGATGATTGACTACGCACATAAGGATTGTTAGGCCATCGGATTATTATTGTAATTTCTCACATATTTTGGTGAAGCACCATAATGGCCTAACTATTGTAACCTTTTACCAATACTAATACAAAAGGGGCTATACTCATGTCATTTCGGGGAAGGGGGGATGCACGAGGAGTCTGTCGGACTACATGTGGTGGAGTGAGCATGTGCAAACCGATCTTTTCTCAAATTGTTGTTCTTCGCTAATCAGTGTGGTGTTATTGATTGTCAGATAAGTTGTTAATCCTTGTTGGTGATGATTAATTAAAACATATTGCATGTTGTGTAAAAGATAAACGATATAGTTCTGTGATTTTGTCAATAATAAGTTGTCGTGCAAGGTGATGATATGTATTTGGACAATAACTGTGGTGATTGTTATTCTGAGTAACGTAACACTCAGAGTGGTGTGTTGGTTAGAAGTTAAAGTTGTGTATCAAATCCACAGAAGTCTGAGGCACTAAGACATGAACGGTTCATTGTTCTAGTAAGTTGTTGGAGTAATTGATTAATCTCTGGTGTGTGAAAATATCATACGACCTCTATTTACAAACCCCTATACATCCCAAGAACCCTACAAGTTACTTTGTTTACTGTAGTAATATCTGATATAGTCGGTTAGGATAGAGGTTTAACACTAGTGTGTGCGGGGGCTTGGAATATAGTTCCTCTCAGAATCTTACTATATGCTTTTGAGTGGAGAGCTTTTCCTACATGCCTATAACATGTTTGAAAGAAACCTATCCAAAATATAGAAATGGTAAACATCCTTTGAGAGTAAATAGTATGTAAGGGACACGAGCACGTAGTAATATTGAAAGGAGACCATCTGAGGGGGAGGGCATATTACGTACTAGTGAAGTAGCATCACATCATTTCTTTAATTCCCAGTTGCAAAGTATATCAAAACTTAGCTCGATACAGTTTGGAGATAGTTGAGTTTCCGATATTGATACCAAAGTTGGTGATAGTCTAATGCCTTTGGGTAGTGGTTTGGCACTCGGTGCTAGTGCCAAAGTCAGTGGTGGTGCTCTAGTACCAACAGAACCAACCAAAGAAGTTAGTGAAGATATCAAAAGGCCTATCAGAACTATTGAGAAAAACACTGATCGCAGCGCTGGACCAAGTACTCCTATCGAGCAACTCATTAAAGATGAATCTCTAAATTTGTGGAGCAATAGGAAAATATTCTTCTCGAATTACCTATCAAAAGAGTGGGATCTAGCATGTCTATTAAAATGTAAATTCTCAGAAAGCTCATTTTGTAACCGCAAACTAGTAGAACTAGTAAATATTAGTGAACAAGAACAACCATAGGAATCAACAGATAACTATGGAACAAATCAACTTGTAGAATCATTATACACTCGAGAATTTGAACAACTAACAGACCCAAATCTGGAAGCCATGGCAGACACCGAGAATGAGCAGCAACAACAATAGGGATGTCAATGGAGGCAATCCACTATGAGAGTCATGTACACAAAATTTGGTAGCTTTCTCAATGATGAACAAGATGCGCACATGCACACTTCTGAAATTAACTATGCAGTATTGAACAACCCACAGGACCTAGTGTACAAGGCCATAGTGTTTCAATCACCCTTAGTTAATGAAGTAGCAAGCTGTCTCACAGAATATGACATTAAGATTTTCGACGGTATGATGATGTAAAGAATGCCTTCTTACAATGTTTTAGGCCAGAATAAAAAGCTAGAGAGATATTTGACTATTTATGGAATAATAGGCAGAAAATGATCAGAGCATGCACGAACATGCTACTTTGTTCCATACACACTTACAAAAACTGCCCCAAGCCCATGCAAATCTCCCTGATGATGTAATTACTGAGTGGTTTATTAACGAACTAAATCCTCAATTAGAAGAGGTTATGATCATGCACTCATAGCTATGGCGTTGTGGCTAGAGCATAAAGTTGGCGGCTTCATAGAAGTCTTGGAGTGGGTGAATTCCAACAAAAGTAAAAATGATGACCCTTTGAAACAATTTCACTCTACAAAATGTAAAAACCCGGGCCATGTGATACCGCTAGTCACTCAATGAACACCTGCCCCTACAATGCCAAGACACAAAACAAGTTGGCCATTAATGCAATTCTTCAAGAATAGGGACAATCTACCACAAGCTATGTACCACCTCATTTGAGAAATGTGGCAGATCTAGCACACCAATTAAAGGGGACCTTAGATAGGAAATTTTGGTCAAACTCTAAGGAACCTAAGGCAAACAAGTAGTAGTATGGATTTACCTCCACCTCGATGTCATTTCTATGGGGAAGTAGGCTACATTTTTCATCATTGTAAGGAAGCTCGTGAATATGAAAAATGGAAAAAAAATATAGGTAGAGTCGAATCGCAAATATGGTCTATATTACGATAGTAGATATACAAACAGTTGTAGTGTAGAGCCGGTCAGGTCAAACCCTCCATTCGAGTGTAGAAGTCTTCGAGCCAGGGTTAAAGGAATAACAAATAACACTTGTCAAAGCATCTAAGTGGGCTACAGAGGAACGACTAATTCTCCCTAAACCCATACCCGTGATGCGAAAAAAAATTGATCAGTCTGACACATCTACATCAAACTCAACACTAGTACAACCAGCAATCTCATCGAAAGCCGCATTGAAACTGCTGAATCCAAGTGTAGCATGGGATATTCTAGCTAAAGCCCCAATTACCATTCCTTTGGGATAGCTACTAACTTTAGTTCTAGCAATTTGACAATAGCTCTAGTAGTGGATTGACCCAAGTTCAACACGAGCACCGGCTACGACTACCATTAATCTAGAGTTTGATTCCACGGTTGATCATGCAGTCCCCTTAATTGATGTTTGGTTTTAGAATCCAAAAGTTTCATAGGTCTTAATTGATATTGGGTCGCGATTTAATATTGCCACTGTGGCAATTTGCAAAAATCAGGGTTGGAATCACATGGAATGAGTTAAATTTTTTGTGTGCATGGCTGATCAGTCGAGAGTCCATCCGGTAGGATTAGTACATAATATCCCTATCACACTAAAGGGTGCAGTGTTCAAATGACTTTTTGTGTGAACTTTCGGGACCCGAGAGCAAAAATGAAGATTTTGCACGTCTTTTACATTGAGCATTGCTTGCTTCTTTTGAACTTGCACGTGTGAACCGAATTGTGACCTACATTGTCTTGTGCACACACACACATAGATCTGTCTCTCTCTACACACACTCTCTCTAGATCTGGAATCTTGGTAAGTGGTGCACGTACTCTTACCCTTTGTCTTTTTATATGCTTTATGTTTTACAATTTTTCTTCTCTTTGAATTTGCAGAAGTTTTTTGGCATCGATTCTTTGGAATTTGACGAGAGACAACATACATTATGCTTTGACTACAATGATCCAAAAGAGGGACATAAGTGTAAGTGATTGTTTATTCTCTATTGATAGAGAGAGTGAAAGAGAGAGACAGAGAAAGAGAAAGAGAGAGAAAGATAGGTAGAGAGAAAAAGAGAGATGAAAGAGAGGAACATAGAGAGAGAAATAAAGAGATATTAAAGACAGAAAGATAGAGAGAGAGATAAAGAGAGATGAAAAAGAGAAAGATAGAGAGAGAGAGAGATAAAGAGAGAGAGATATAGAAATACACACACACACACATACACACATGCATATACAAACACACATATACACACATGCATACACATACATATGCATTCATACATACACACATATACACACATGCATGCATACATACACACACACATACATACACACACACACATGTACACACATGCATACATACACACACATATACACACATGCATACATACACACAAATATACACACACACATACACACACATGCATACATACACACACACATGTACACACATGCATACATACACACACACATATACACACATGCATACATACACACACATATACACACACACATACACACACACATATACACACACACATATACAGACACATACATACAAACACATATACACACATGCATACATAAACACACATACACATATGCACACATGCATAGATACACACACATACATACACACACATGTACACACATGCATACATACACACATATACACACATGCATGCATGCATGCATACACACACATGTACATAGATGCATACATACACACACATATGTACACACATGCATACATACACACACATAAACACACATGCATACATACATAGACATATACACACACATACATACACACACATATACACACATGCATACATACACACACATACACATATACACACATGAATATACACACACACACATACATAGACACACACATGTACACACATGCATACATACACACACACACATGTACACACATGCATACATACACACACACATATGCACACATGCATACACATACATATGCATACATACATACACACACATATACACATGCAAATTAAATATATAAAAATAGGATTAGGGTTTTCAAGTTGTTTACACATCCATACACATGCATACACACACACACATATACACACATGCATATATACACACACATATACACACACACACATATAGGATTTCTCTATAGATAAATAAATATGAAAATAGTTAGTGTTTTATTTAAATATATAAAATTAGGATTTAATGTTTTTTTTTTCACATGAAATATATAAAAATAGGATTAGGGTCTTTAGGCTATTTACACATGCATAAACACATATAAATGTTTTAGGTCTAGGTCTTTACGATTAGGGTTTTAGGGTTTTTACACATGCATAACATATATACACACATAGACATATTATATATATATATATATATATATATATATATATATATATATATATATATATATATATATATATATATATATATATATATATATATATATATATATATATATATATATATATATATATATATATATATATATATATATATATATGTATATATATATATATATATATATATATATATATATATATGTGTGTGTGTATATATGTATATACACATGAATACACACATATACATATTTTCGGTCTAGGTCTTTAGGATTAGGGTTTAAGGGTTTCTACATACATATAATTCAATTAAACTTATACAAGGAACAATAAAAAAAAACGGAAAAGATAAATAAATAAATATATAAAATAGGATAATTGTATAGCTAAATAAATATGAAAAGAGCTAGTCTTTTAAATAAATTAATTAAATATATAAAAATAGATTTTTAAGGTTTTTTATCGAATTATATACACATATAGATATATATATATATATCTACACATATCGAATTATATACACATATCGAGTTATAAAGGTTTTTTAAATATATACTCATACACATATAGATATACACATATACACATACACATATATATACACATGCATACACACATTTAATCTAGGTCTTTACGATTAGGGTTTTAGGGTTTTCGCACATGCATAATATA
This sequence comes from Ceratopteris richardii, assembly GCA_020310875.1. Lineage (NCBI taxonomy): Eukaryota > Viridiplantae > Streptophyta > Polypodiopsida > Polypodiales > Pteridaceae > Ceratopteris > Ceratopteris richardii. The sequence continues at coordinate 135,808,347 of CM035434.1, read as the reverse complement.
TATACACATATACTCATATAGTACATATACATATATACATGTATATACACATGCATCCACACATATGCATATATTAGTTCTAGGTCTTTAGGATTAAAGTTTTAGGGTTTTTACATACATATAATTCAATTAAATTTATATAAAGAAAAAATAACCAATATCACCAACAGCAAGATGCCGCAGCCACACGTTTAGATAAGGTTGGACCGTCACATTTGGGCAACAGCGGATATGACACTATGCATCACAAATTTGTAAGTATCATTTGGTTTATTGAATTTGTTTGTGTTAAGCATGTCATGTATGTTCATCTAAAATTTTGTATATTTGTTGCAAGAGTTGGCAATGGGCCGTCCTCCAACACAAACGGAGGAGGCTTATGGATATCATCATGGATTGATTGCACTATTGGAGGACTTGGAGGGACGTGGTGTGATCGTTTCATGGGAGCGTATGCTATGAGGTGATGAATTGAGAAACTTGGTTTCTACTTGCTGTTTGTAAATCTCATGTGAATTTATCTCATTTCATGAATGTTCTTTATTACAGGACTACTAATATGGACATTTCGATCCTTCTTTGCATGTGTTTAACAATGATGTGCCACAATTTTATATTTGGCTCAAATATGGCAGTGGTGCACTAGAATTGCGTATTTGATTCTTATATGGTAGTGCTTTGCCCCATTTTGTATTTGCCTCATATATGATAGTGGTTTGCCACACTCTTGTACATGCTTCATTTATGAAATATATAACTTTTTTTGTACATGGTTCATGGTTCATTCTAATCATCTCTTTTGTGTTTGATAGTATTTTGCTTTATGAAATCATATTTCGTACAACACACTCTACCCAAAAAAAAATCGAGATATTGTCTGTTAAGCTGCCAGATTGGCACATTGTAATTTTATATTTTTCATATACCGCACATACTGAAAGGTTGTAGCGAAGTGATGCAACCCTTTTACCTATTAATGAAGAGACATTACGGGGTTCTCCGGTGGTAGAGGAGACGGGATCGCCAGACTGTTTGTCTGGGCGATTTGCGACCTTGTGGAGATGTCGTAGTGCAGATTACAGATACTCTGAGTACTATCACTCTGTCTTTGTTGGCTCACAGTAATTCTTTATTAATACAGTAATGTTATGTTCACGTTAATAAGTCTGTGGGACTGTGATCATCAATTCGTGCGTTAAATACGGTGTAAGGAATAACGGAAATACGAACAGTAATACGGTGTAAAAGAAGTTATACTGGATAGTAGCGTGCTGCTTAATTTGATAGTTAAGTTGGGAAAATCAGATAAAGGGCCTCTACATTGTCAGACCCCTACCATCCCCAAGAACCTGAAAGAGATTAAAAGCAGACGTGGCGGAAGTCTCCTTTTAACACTGGCGCCGTCTGTGGGAAGATGGCAATAGATTGAGAATAATCAGTAAGGTAGAGCAGTACGTAAGGCAAGCGGTGCAGAGGTGATATATGCCGGTTACTCGGTCTGGCAAGTCTTATCCGAAGTATAGGAGAGACCAGCATCCCTGGGCAGTTCCAAATCTATTAGGGACACCCCTAGGTGGTAGAAGTGCAGGCCATTTAAGCCTAGTTGTTGAAGGATCGGAGCCAGCTAGCAGTGATTCCGGTACTAGTGCGGCGACCCATGATGATATTTCGGTAGATTCTGGTGTGATTCCAGTACTTTTTGAAGCAGGTACAGTGACTTCTAAGTGTACAGAGACACAATGCATAGTTGGTTCGACATTATCTGGTCAGAAGTCGACTATTTTTGGTGATAACGTTGTGTTACCAAGTGAGACTGTTTTCGATGAAAAGACAACTTGGTGCGGTGAAAGTTCGACAAGTTCCGGTGGGAGTTCGGTGCCATTTAGTGGGAGTCTGAAGTTTTTCGATGACACTGCAGTACTACCTGGTGGATCCTTGTTACATTCACCACTGTTCGGTGCAAGCCTCTCTAGTTTCGATACCAAAGCTGAGGACAGGTTATTTGATTTGGAGATAAGTAAGAGATTCAATGCTATTTTTGAGACGGAAGGTGAGCCGTCTGGTAATACAGATTTTGAAGAACAAGAGACACCTCCTCACCCTACAGATATCAACAATACTACTCATAATAGCAACATGAGTGGTTCACAGTCTCAGCAGCAGACACCCCAACAGCCGCAACCACAGTTTCAGCAACAACAGCAGCCGCAACCAATTATACGAGTTCGACCGGTTCCAACATGAGTGACTTACACAAAGTTTGGTGGATTTCCGGGTGATGACCCTGATGCACATGTGCGCACCTTTGAGATCAATTATGCAGTATTAAACCACCCACCCGACCCGGCGTACAAGGCCATCCTATTCCAGGCTACATTGGTCAATGAAGCAGCGAGATGGCTAACAGAGTATGATATCAATCATTTCGCTAACTATGATGATGTGAGAGACGCGTTTTTACAGAGGTTCCGGTTGAAGAAAATTCCTGCCAAAATCTTCAACTATTTGCAGAACAATCGGTAGAAACCGCATCAGACTGTTCAAGAATACGCAACATTGTTTCGAACTCACTTAAGGCAGCTGCCTCCGGCACACGCTAATCTACCGGACGATGTTATAACCCAATGGTTCATTAACGGACTGAGTCCACAGGTTAAACAAATCATGATCATCCGCTGTGTGGGTGCAATGACATTGGATGCTGTTATTGCGATGGCCCTACAACTAGAGCATAAAGTTGGAGGATTTACATAAGAATTGGAATGGCTGAAAGCTAGTAAGAACGTAGCGGATGATCCGGCTAAACAGATGTATTGCACCAAGTGCAAAAATCCAGGGCACACCAGTGCTACATGTGCCCTTAACCAGATGTATTGTGCCATCTGCAACACAACAGGACACTCAACTGAAACTTGCGTGTATAATGCCAAGGTGCAGGGTAGAGCAGCTGTAAACGCCATCATACAAGAACCAGGTCAGCCAGCAACCCATTATGTGCCACCGCAGATGCGAACCAATCAGTCGCAAGGATATAGAAATTATTGGGGTCAGCGGAATACCAATGTCAATTCAAATCGATAGCAGACGGGTACATCAGCGGAAGGTACTTCTCTTCCACCACCTCGATGTAATTTTTGCGACGAGATTGGCCACATCCATAGATTTTGCAAGGATGCAGCAGAGTACGACAAAAGGAAGAAGGAGCGACAAAATCCAATGACCAACATGGTCTATATTTCACCAGTTGAATCACAAGCATCAGTGGTTCAGACCAGATCGGGTAAGCAGTTGCAACCCACAGCTGAGGTGTTCGAGCTTGGTATCTATGAGGAGCAGCGAATGTATACAAACGCTAGTCAATGGACAGCTAAAGAGCCAATTGTGTTTCGTGATCCAATTCCGATAACACAGGTTCCCTTGCCTAAGGCAAGATCCAATGAACAAAACTCTACTCGAGCAACAGTAGAATCATCAGTAGAATCGGTGAGAAGTACGATCCAAACAGATCAGGTATGGGATATCCTATCTAAGGCTTCAATTACACTCCCTTTGGGATAGTTGCTCGCCTTTGTGCTAGGACAGGCATCAATTCCAATAGTAGGTTAGTCCCGGATCTTCCTGTACTCTAGCGATTGCAACAATACAACCGCAAGCTGATTCTACGGTGGATCATTCAGTCCCATTGATCACTGTCTGGGGGATCATTCAGTCCCATTGATCAGTGCCTGGCATAAAAACCAAAAGATTACTCAAGTGCTAATTGATGGAGGTTCAGGTGTGAATATTGCAACTACAGCTCTCTGCAAGAAATTGGGGTGGACCCAAATCGAGCCCGTATAATTTTTGTACGAATGGCAGACCAATCCCGAGTCCATCCGGTGGGACTAGTACAGAATATTCCGATTACCTTGCAGGGTACCACGTTCAAAATGACTTTTGTAGTTCTCGAACTACTAGAATCTAGCCTCGATTACAATCTACTTTTCGGTCGACCATGGTTGAAAGAAGCCAAAGTTGTATAGGATTGGTCAGCGTAGGAGTTAACTTTCAAAGATAATCACCATAAATATGTAGTTAAATTGGATGCCATGCAGCCCTACGAGCTTCATGCAAGACCATATGTAGCGGAGCCGGTCCACATGTTGGATGGCTTATTTGACGACGAGGAAGAGGCGTTCCGGAAGACCAATAAGGATCTGATCTTATTAGGTACTGTAGATCTCTAGTCGGTCACAGACAAGTGGAGTCCGACCGCTTGCACGGTGGTACCAGTGACCGGAGATGCAGACGCAGATGATAGTGTCGCTATGGATGGAGCCACCTTACATCAACTTTTGCAGTCAGCTGATGATATGGTAAAACCTCGATAATTTTATGTATCGGAAGATCAGTTAGTAACATATAATTTGGGTGATGCGGTTAACCCGCGACCGGTTAAGATTAAGGCAAGATTGTGAGAGACATTCCAAGATGATTTGATACGACTTCTGCGTGAGTTCTCCGATGCTTTTGCTTGGGACTATCGAGATATGAAAGGTCTGGACCCGCGGATCTATCAACATCGGGTAGTGCTCAAACCAGAGGCAAAGCCAATCAAACAGTCTAGTTACCGAATGAACCCCAATTATGCAGCATAGGTCAAAGCAGAACTCGATCAGTTATTGAAGGTGGGATTCATTGTACCAATCAAGCATGCTGAATGGATATCTCCGATAGTGATCGTTCCGAAGAAAAATAAACAGCTGCGCATCTGTGTTGATTACCGAAAACTCAATGTTGCCACTGTACCGGATCCATTCCCTCTCCCCTTTCTGGACACAATGCTCGACAGGGTGGCTGGGCACGAGATGTATTCATTTCTAGATGGCTACAGTGGCTAAAACCAGGTGAGGACGGCAGAATAGGACATACCTAAAACAGCTTTTATCACGAACTGGGGTGTTTATGCTTGTACGGTAATGTGGTTTGGGTTAAGGAATGCTCCAAGTACCTTTCAACGATGTATGCAAGAAGTTTTTTCACCCTACTTGACTACTTTTATGCAAGTATATTTGGACGAATTTTCCTTAGTTGGCAAGACTGCGGCGCACATGTATCATTTATGGTGGTGCTTTGAAAAATGCCGTGAATACCGATTATGCTTGAATCCGACAAAATCTGTGTTTGCGGTCTTTTGTGCCAAACTACTCGGACATATTATCTCTGATCAAGGAATACAAGTCGATCCGGATAAAGTAGCAGCCATGTTGGGGGCACCAGTCCCCACAACACCGAAAGAAGTTATGCGCTTCCTGGGCCAAATCCGGTGGCATGGTAGACATTTACGGTGGTTAGCTCATTTAGCAACACCACTTAATCGGCTTATGACTAGTACACGGCAATACGAATGGACTCCAGAGTGCCAAACTGCATTTGATTGTTTAAAAGTTTTATTGACGCACGCCCCAATTTTGCAACCCCCTGATTGGGAACGTCCGTTCCATGTCTTTGTAGATGCATCGGACATAGCCATTGGAAGCGTTCTAATGCAGCAAACTGACAAATGGTTTCGGCCTGTATATTATGCAAGTCGCCGATTACCCCCTACTGAAAGAAACTATTCAGTGACCAAAAGAGAATGTCTCGGGTTGGTGTACTCTGTGAAGAAGTTCCGCTATTATTTGTTGGGCCGAAAATTCACCTTCCACGTGGATCATGCCGCACTTGTGTATTTGGTCCGGCAGCAACATTTAGGTGGTCGCTTGGCTCGATGGGTTTTATTATTACAGGAGTTTGACTATGAAGTTATTCATTGACCCGGCACAGCACATGCCTTGGCGGATTTTCTATCTCGGTTGGATTTCGGTGAAGCTCCGGTGGGGGTTGATGACACTACACCGATAATTTACGCTACTGAGCAAACTATTGAAGAATCTACAGAACCTCTTGTTCCCCCTACATACTACGATACGTTACTAACTTTTCTAACTAACGGGTGTCTTCCTCCTCATACTCCCCCTACTCTGCGGCGGAAATTTGCAGTTTACAATCGCAGATTCCGGTTGATTGTAGGTCAACTGTACTACATGGATCATACTGGTGTTTTACTTCGATGTATCCCACCACATGAAGCAGCATCGGTTATTGCTATGGCTCATTCATTACCCTCGGGCGGACATTTCGCTGCTGATCTTACTCATCGTAAAATTTTGCAAAGTGGGCTTTGGTGGCCTACAATGTACAAATAAGTGACTCAGTTTGTGCAGCAGTGTGATACCTGTCAACGGTCTGGACAGCCATTACAGCGGCACTTCTTTCCCCTTCAACCTGTCTTACCTCTGGAACTCTTTCAGAAGTGGGGTCTAGATTTTAATGGTCCAATAACACCCCCAGCTACTCTCACCAACAACCGCTATATCTTGACTTGTATCCATTATGCCACTCGGTGGGCGGAGGCGTGGGCATTACGGTCAGCCACATCAGTTTCGATGGCTAAATGCTTGATGAAAGATGTTTTTTCTCGTTATGGGTTACCTCTAGAAATCGTTACGGACCAAGGTTCACACTTTGCTAACCACTTAATGCAAGTATTGACTGAGACATTTTAGATTTTCCACAAATTCAGCTCGCCGTATTATCCATGTGCCAATGGTTTGGCGGAGAGTACCAATAAGACTTTGTTGACTATGATCCACAAATTTCTTTTGGAATGTCCGGAACGTTGGGACCAGTTACTACCTACAGTTTTGTGGGCTTATCGGACTACGTACAAGGTAGCTACTGGCATGACCCCGTTTAAGCTTGCTTATGGATTGGAAGCTATTGCACCGATGGAAGTAGTATTGTCGAGTCTACACGTTGCCTTAGCTGAGAAATTGCTAGAGGAAGAATCTTTGCCTTTTCAGTTGGATATGCTCAGATCGTTGGATGAATAGCGCTGGGAAAGTTTTATGACTCTTCAAGAAGTTCAGCTTCGTCAAGCCCGTACCCATGATTGTTTCCTCAAGTCCCCTGTGTTTATGGTGGGGCAACTTGTGTTATTCTATAATGCTAAAGCAAATCGGTCTGCTGGAAAATTTAAATTACGGTGGTTTGGTTCATACCGGATTGCTGATCAAGTGGGACCCCCAACTTTTCGGTTGGCAACTTTAACAAGTGTTCTCTTGCCAAAAGTGATTAATGGTTCTAAGCTTCGACCATATCACCAACCGGACGATAATCGATGATGTGTACCTCATCCTCTTCGCGTGTTATTTGTTTTATTTCTTTCCACGTATTTCGGTTGACCACTGACCGTAATCCCCTCATTATGGTATCTAAATATGATTAATCGCCGCCTTGTGTTACTGTTTCTTTTCCTGCATGCATGCCGTAATTATGACGGATATCTTTCCAATACAGCGCGATGATTAGGATTTTCGACCGCCTAATGTTGCCCGTGTGAATACTTAATCTTGTTTCTTTTCTTGTTAATTGCTATTGTGTTTGTGTGATTGTGCGTTCCTTGTTGTCTGTGTTCTTGTCTTTATTTGTGTGCGCCATGGAAGCTCTCGCGAATGTCACCATCTTCCGTGCAGGACTCACTCCTGAAGTAAGTGAGTACTTGCGCACCCGTGGTCTTCTGGCCTTTGCTGAATTGCCTTGGCATTCAGTGGAGTGTCAACCATTCTATGCGCAAATCATTGCTTCCATCGCCTCTACACCTGCTACAGAGCAGTGTTGGCCAATAGCCTGTTTACCATCCCGTGTTGTTATTACTTTAGCTTCGTTTGCTGAAGCTTTCCATCTCCCTATGGAAGGATTGGAGAATGGTCCACTTCTTCTTGTAGCCACCATGACAGAGTTGTTTCCTCGGCACTCATCTAATGAGGATGCAATTTTATGTACACCTGAACCCGAGCGCACAGCTCTGCAGTTCTTAGTAGCCACTTTGAATCTCCAAAATTGTACCTATGGTATTGCCCGTCCATTTTATTACATGCTAGATATCGCTTCCCGTGAGTCTGTTAATTTTGCTTCATTCTATTTCCGGCGCATTCACCATGAATGTGTTGCAGTTATCAAACAAGTCAATAAGGGTGACCTTCCACGTTCTCGTCTACCCCGTATCCTTACTTTTCTTTTTTCGGTGCCCCAAGCTGCGCAACCACCTCCAATCGCTCCCTTCTTACTACATGAAGAATCTACGCAATTGCTCGAGGATGAGGAAGATGATGGTGTAGACCTGTTGCAAATTCGTCACCGAAAACGTAGACGCATAAGTCCCTCTGAGAGCCAAGTGCAGGGATCAACTGTTGGACATGAAGAAGAAGTCTTCCACGATACTGCTACTTCTATGCACATTGAGTCTTCTGGTCCGTCTTCTCCAAATAAGCAGCAGGAGCACGATGCCAACCTAGATGACTCCGATGAATTTTCTTCTCGGGTGGATTCTCATCAGCAGAATCAAGACTCTATGAAGGATATTGCTGCTGAAATTCTTAACGACGTGATTGCTATGATTGATGCCATAATCGACAAGGTTGAGGCATCAAAGCAGAATACCACCGGCCTCATTTTGACGCCAATTATTCCACTTCCTCCACCCATGAACACTGTTGAGCCCGTTGTCCCAGTTGCATCTATTGTTCCTGACGTCCCCACTACTTCATTTTCTTCTCTCGATTACTCTCCACCACCCTCCCCTCATGGCGAGTTCAGTATGCACTGACGCACAGTTGGTGGAGCCCGAAACATTAAAACTAATGTTGGATTCATTAAAACAAAAAATCACCAAAACTTTTAAATTAGCCCGAACTATGTATATACAAGGCATTGTTGATGAGCCTTAAGTTTAGTTTCGTTGCGTGTTCGAGTCCACCGTGCGTGCCAGTGTTAGGCCGCCAGATTGGCACATTGTAATTTTATATTTTTCATATACCGCACGTAGTGAAAGGTCATAGCGAAGTGATGTAACCCTTTTACCTATTAATGAAGAGACATTACGGGGTTCTCCGGTGGTAGAGGAGACACGATCGCCAGACTGTCTGTCATTTGCGACCTTATGGAGACATCGTAGTGCAGATTATAGATATTCTGAGTACTATCACTCTATCTTTGTTGACTCACAGTAATTCTTTATTAATATAGTAATGTTATGTTCACGTTAATAAGTCTGTGCGACTGTGATCATTAATTCGTGCGTTAAATACGATGTAAGGAATAATGGAAATACGAACAGTAATACGGTGTAAAAGAAGTTATACTGGATAGTAACATGCTGCTTAATTTAATAGTTAAGTTGGGAAAATTAGATAAAGGGCCACTGCATTGTCAGACCCCTACCATCCCCAAGAACCCGAAAGAGATTAAAAGCGGACGTGGCAGAAGTATCCTTTTAATAGGTCATCGATATGAGTGACGGTACTCCCAGGATGGTCGTCAGTATGTGCGATGATACTTCCAATAGTCCCCGATATAGGCATCGGTATAAGTGTCGGTATGATCCTTGGTTTTTTCGATGCTTATAGCGATGCTCATACCAATGCTTATACTGATGCCTATATCGGTGCCTATACTATCGTTTTGGTTCGGATGCCTATATCTGCACTCACAACGACATCAAGGAAAAAATGCGCACATTCAATTTCCTTGGTAAAAGCCTCGGTATCTGGACGATATGTTGTAGTGTCTTCACATGAACTTATCTTTAAATGCAATCAACGTAAATACTTGGTCCCTTTAAATGACATTAAACCCTGTGAGATTCATGCAGGACCATATGTAATGGAACCTATGCATATGTTAGATAGATTTTTTGATGATGAGGAGGAAGCCTTTTTGACTCTGAACTAGGACATGCTTTCCCTGGGAAAGGTGGATCTCCAACAAGTGTTGGACCAATGGTCTCCGACATCCTATACAATACAACCACTTGTGGATGATGTTGTTAGTGAGACTAAGGAAATCATAGACCCCATGGATATTAAACATCTATTCTGATTTGCGGATGATCCCTCTACAACATGGCAATTTTATGTGCCAAAGACCAGCTAATAACTTGCCACCTGGGTGATGAAGCAAATCCACATCTAATTAAAATCAAAGCTGGCTTGACTCGTGCTTTTCAGGAGGAGCTTTTAAACTTATCGAAAGATTTTATAGATGTGTTTGATTGGGACTATAGGGACATGAAGGGCTTAGATCCTTGCATTTACTAGCACCATATTGTCTTAAAATCGGATACATCAACAGTCAAGCAACAAAGTTACCACATGAATCCTAAGTATGCTCAATTGGTTAAGGATAAGTTAGATGGACTATTGCAAGTTGGATTGATTGTCCTAGTGGAGCACGTTGAATGGATAGTACCTAAAAAGAACAAGGAGTTATGTATATGCATTCACTATAGAAAATTGAATGTCGCTATGGTGCCTGACCCCTTTCCATTGCCATTCTTGGATAGCATGCCAGATAATGTAGCTCACAGAGAGATGTAATCATTTTTAGATGGATATAGTGGGTACAATCAGGTTAGGATGTCTGAAGTAGATATCCCTAAGACTGCCTTCATTACTAATTTAGGAGTGTATGCGTGTACCATCATGTGGTTTGGCTTGCATAACGCACCAAGCAATTTTTAGCATTATGTGCAAGAAATACTCTCATCTTACCTAACGGGTTTCATGAGAGTGTACCTTGATAACTTCTCCCTATCCAGTGATACTTTTGCCCATCTACAACATCTTTGGAGCTACTTTATAAATTGCAAAGAATATCGTCTTTTTTTGAATCCTAATAAGTCTATTCTTTAAGATTCCTGTGGGAAACTCCTAGGCCATATTATTTCTAAGCAAGGCATTCACGTGGACCCTGATAAAGTCCAAGTGATCTTAGATGCACCTTCATCGAAAACACCTAAGGAAGTCATCTGTTTCTTGGGCCAAATTGGTTGGCATGGCTATCATCTCTGGTGGCTGGCTCATTTAACTATCTTGCTCACCCGGTTGTCCACTATGTCTCCTCGTCAATTTCACTGGACTGAAGAATGCCAATAGAGCTTTGATCGAGTCAAAACTCTCCTTACATAGGCTCCGATCTAATAGGCCTCAAACTAGCAATTACCGTTCCATGTTTTTGTTGATGCATCTAACATTGCCATTGGAAGTGTATGAATGCAATGCAAGGATAAGTGGTTTAGACTTATCTATTATGCCAACCGCCATCTTACTTTAGCACAATAAAACTACTCTATAATAGAGCATGAGTGTTTGGGATTAATATACTCCATTAAAAACTTTTGGCATTATTTATTAGGCTATAAATTTACCTTTCATGTAGATCGTTCTACTCTAGTCTACCTAGTTTAATAGGAGCATTTGGGTGGGCATCTTGCTCACTGGGTACTATTGCTCTAGGAGTTTGACCATGATGATGTACACCATCTGGATTTGTGCATGCCATTGCAAACTTTTTATCCAGACAAGATTTCAATGAAGCTCTAAGTGGGGTGGATGAGTCTTCTCTCACTATTTATACAACTACAACACCGAGTGTGTAGTAGGATGCTTTACGGGTTGCCAACGCCTACTACAATACTTTAATGATTTTTCTCACTACTGGGTGTCTACCGAATTTGGTATCTAACACAATTCACCACAAATTAGCCATATATAATCATCGTTTTTGTATTATTGTCAGCCAATTGTATTATGCAGATCCTTCTCGGGTCTTCCTCCAATGTATTCCCACTCACGCAGTTCCTTTGGTGGTTGCTATGGCTCATTCTCTATCTAGTGGACATTTTTCTACAGACTTGACCTACTGAAAAATTTTGCAAAGTGGCCTATGGTGGCCTACTATGCAATGTGATATTGATGCTTATGTAAAGCAATGTGATGCCTTTCAGTGTACCAAATAACCTTTGCTCACCACCATTTTCCTCTCAAACCAGTTCTTCCTTTAAAAACCTTTCAAAAGTGGGGGTTAGATTTTATTAGGCCCATCATCCCAACTCTTTCAATGAATTATCAATATATACTCATCTGTACTGATCATGCTATGTGTTGGGCTGAGGTGTGGGTAGTCCACTCTGCAAGAGTTCATGTGGTCACTAAATGTCTCACTGGTGATGGTTTTCCCCGGTTTGGGTTACCTCTATAAATCATTTTGGATCGAGGCACACACTTTGCCAACACTCTCATATAGGCCTTAACTCAAACTTGTAATATCGTCCATAAAGTTAGTATGCCTTATTACCCACGTGCCAATGGATTGGTTGAAAGTACAAATAAGACCTTACTCACCATGCTCAAGAAACAGATTATGGAATGCCCTAAGCACTAGGATCAACTTCTCTCTTCCATCCTTTGGGCCTACCCAACTACATATAAAGTATCTACTGGAGGCATGTCGTTCAAATTAGCTTATGGTCTTGAAGCTATTGCTCTAATGGAGCTGGTCGTACCCAGTTTAGGAGTGGCTATTGACAAGAAGTTATTGTTGGTTGATTTCTTATCTACACGTCTCGATGCTATGATTGTTTTTGGGCACTCCTATCTTTTGAAGTCGGCGAGTTGGTTTTTTTTTATAATTCTTAATCAAAGAGCTGTTGAGAGTTCAAGCTTCAATGGTTCAAGCCATACCCAATTTCAGCACAACTCGCTCTGACCACTTTTTGATTGTCCATGCTCACCCGAGTGGTTATCCCCAATCGGATGAATTGCTCTAAGTTATGGCACGATTTTCCATGCTCCCCATCCACATGATATGACATGGCTACATGCGTTTGTTTCTGATGTGTTCTTGTTTTTTGACTGATCTGTTTCGGTAGCTATTTCGATGTTCACTGTTGTTTCCTCATGTGTTTTTTGATTTTTTTCGATTGATGATTCGACCACAATATATTTCATACTCTTTTTTTTTGGAATTTTAATTGTCACATCACCTACACACTTCTCACTGCATTCCTTTGTTGTTGATGTGCTCCAAGTGCCGACCTTCCACGTTTTATGATTCATTGTGGTGATATGCTCTTTATGACTAGATGACGGCTAGATATCCTCTGTGGTGCTCACTTTTATGATTAGTTGCATGCTACTCATTATGCTTTGTCTACTTAAGTTGTTATTTTTTCTTCATCTCTTTTATTGTGTTTGTTTTGTGTGATATATGTGTGTTTTGTGCATTTTGTGTGCCTAAGTGTTGTGTTTTCATGTGTGTATCCCTATCATGTCTATGGAGATGATTCCCAAAGAGCTTCCCGAGTACTTTAGAGTACTTGGCTTGCTAAACTTCACTGAGTTGTCGTGGCGCATCATGGCGGCACACCCCTTGTCCTTGACCTTGGCTTGTGCCATCACCCTATGCCCTGCCTCCGATACTGCCTGGCCCATTGTGGTGCCATGTTTCACCATTCACATCACCCTTGGCACTGTTATCTCCCACGTCCACATGTGGAATGAAGGCTGGAATGAAATTAGAAAATTAACATTAGCTACCATGATTTATCTCTTTCCTCCCAAGCCATCCAATGAGTATGCTATTATGTGTCGACCTACCTTGGAGTGCCACACCCTTCAATTAATTATGTCTACCATTAATCTCTAGAAACAGAATAATAATATCTCTTGACTGATGTATTCGATCGTTGATGTGGCTGCTCATGAGCCTATCAACTAGGCACTGCTCTACTTCTATCGCATTCACAAAGAATTTCAAGCAGTTGTAAAATAGTTGGCAAAGGGAAAATTTCCCTGTACCCACCTTCGTCACATTTTTTCATTGTTGTTATCGACTGCACCTCCTACTGTGTCAGCTACATAGGTTTCTCCTCTTCTCGTAGTTGCTACCTCTTCGCATATGGACGTTGATGATAAAGATGATGAAGTACTCCTTTGTTTCCTTAAGAAGCACCATCACATTGAGACAATATCTTCACCCACTTCCAGTGCATCTTCTACCCCTCTCAACACACACATTGTCCTCGATGCCAAAGACACTTCCATACTCCCAGCTATTCTTCACTCAGTTGGTACTTATGTGAAGAAGGCACCGTCAAAGACCTTATGGTGGCCACTGCTCAACCCATCTATTAACAATCAAAGGTATTGGCTACCCCTTCCTCGCCTCTCATTTCTTCAATGGCCAAGGATATTCTCATGACTCTCATTGATGATCTTCCCAATCGCCTAGTTACCTTATCAAAGGCTACCCAAGAGACAAGAGTGGTAGGAGTGGTTGATGCTCCCCTCTCTTGGCCTGCCCATCGACACCCCTTTGCTCCCCATGTGCCTTCCCCTATCATTTCTCCCGCTGCGGCTTCCTCTTCTCGTGCCTCCTCTATAGATAAACCTCCAAATTCCACAAATTACTCCCCACCCGACTCCCAAGGTATTTCCATCGCCCATACCACTACTAATGTGACTCCATAGCATGAAGGATTGCATATTCATCTTTCATCCTCGATTTAGGAATTGGCCAATAGTGGTCATTATTTGATCCACGTTTTTGACACCCTTCACTCCCAGCTGACCTCTAAGAAGCATATTATTTGACAAGAGTTTCAACATAAATTGGATCTTCTGGAAGCTCATATTGCTGCCCTCGAGGAGAAAGCTTTAAGTCTTCGAGTGAGTTTAATGCACTTACAACAATAGGTCTTCACTCAAGAAAGTGAGTTGACTCAGTGACGACAAGTCCTTGCAAACAAAAGATGCCACTTTGGATCACATAGGCTCTCTTTTGGAGGTGACCTTAGTGAAGGTAGCTACACTCAAACAGACTTGGATGGGTGTATATGCCAAAGCTTTCTAGTGCGAAAAAGAACTGGCACCCACAAAGGAGGAACTGTTCTAGAAAGCCCAAGCCTTGATAGTAGAAATTGGTGTCTTTATCTAGTTGAAGAAGGAATTGGAAGCAAAGACCATCAAATTCCAATCTCAATGCCAGGACTTGACAATAAAGGCTGGTGCCATGCAGCTTTAAAGAATCATTTTTACCTGAAAGATACATTCTTGCAGGAACAGAGTGAGAAGCTAATTCATCAAGCCATAGCATCAAGTTTTGCTAGTGAGGATGCTCAGTTGCTAGATCCAGAGCATGTACAGAAATTGCTGAAGGCTTCATGGAAGAAAAGAAAATGAAGCTTTGAACAGGCGTGCACTATGTATATCCAAGGTATTATCAATGAAGATTAGTTTGTACTTGGGTTTGAGTCCACCGTGCATTCCAGTGTAAGGCCACGGGATTATTATTGTAATTTCTCACATGTTAATTTTGTGAAGCACCATAATGGCCTAACAAATGTGACCTTTTCCAAACATTAATACAAAAGGGGTCGTACTTGTATTGTTCTGAGGTAAAAAAGCATGGCGAGTTCATCGAACTGCATGTGGTGGAGCGAGCGTGTGCAAACCAATCTTTTTTCAAAGTGTTGTTTTTCGTTGTTCATTGTGATGTCATTGATTGTCAGATAAGTTGTTAATCCTTCTTGGGGATGATTAATTCAACAATATTGGGTCTTGTGTTAAAGATCAACAAAACAGATCTGTGATTTTGTTGATAATAAATTAGTTACCGTTTGTGGTGCAAGGTGATGATATGTGTTTGGATAGTAACTATGGTGTTAGATTATTCTGATTAAAGTAACACTTAGATTGGTGTGTTGGTTAGAAGTTAAAGTTGTGTATCGAATCTGCCAAAGTCTGAGACACTAAGACGTGAAAGATAGTTTGTTGTTTCGGCACGTTGTTGTAGTAATTTATTAATCTGTCAGGTGGGAAAATATCATAGGGCCTCTATTTATAGAACACTATCCATCCCAAGAACCCTGCAAGTTACTGTGTTTACTGTATACATTCAGTTAGGACAGAGGTTTAATAGGATGAAGTATATTTCTTTAGAATTTGGATTAATTACAAATTTTATCTGGTGTAGATGGCTTCCGATGACTCTAAAGTGACTCTGCAAGAGGAAATCCAAGAACTCCCTTTGGAAGGTGCAATTAAGGCAAGAGGCCATTAGTTCCATGAGGAACAACCAATTATTTTTTATCACAATCAGAATCGTGGATAGGGATCACCGATTCCCAATAGTGTCTGAAGATTTCAGAATAGTACATGAGTTACCAGGATTATTGATACACGGAAAAAAGTTGGTATTGAAGGATACTTACATGTGCCAATTTTTAAGCCACAGGTTGAGAGGTGCATGCAAATAATGAACATCCTACATCTTGCTCTAGACATGCCAACATGCCTAAGGCCAAGGTCATGAATCTACAAGATGATTGGTAGAAAATAAAATTTACACAATGAATTTATCAAAGAAGCTTATGGATGGACAAAGTATGGCATTACATACCTAAAGTATGAAAGCCACAAAGCAAAGAAATGTAAGTTTTTGGTTCTCAATAGAAGGGATATAGAAGAATCAGTGAGGCTAGTGCATCAACATTTTTTCTTCCTGAATATGCATCGATACATAGCGCCATAAAAGATTGTTGTACACCTACTCTCGCATGTATTGAAACAGGTCAGAAATCAAGTGAATCTGACACTCTATGTACAAGAGCATCTATTAAAAGCAAAGAAACAATGGGGAAACATGTAGTTTTTGAACGGTAGTGTTGCTCTGACAATATTAATATATCATGCTTTGAATATTCAAGAACATCAAAGAAATGCCATTAATAGTAAATATGTCCAAATATGTAAAATCTGCCATAATTCCAAAGAAGAAGTGAGATGTGGTGATTATAGAAGAAATGGGCACCAACTTGAAGCCAATGACGAGAGCTGCAAAAAGGATGCAAGAAGAGACAACAATAGAATTTTAACTCCCTCGTCAAAAAGAATGCATACCATTCCAAAGTCAACCTTGAGCCAACCACAACCCATTATGGAAGAGGAGTTACAAGAAGCCCTCCAAGCAATGCATGCATATAAGGGAGGGTAGGTGAACCTAACAGTTCAAGCTCGCCACTACCACCAAACAAGTCTAGTAAAGAAAAAGCAAACTGGTAAAAGACTCCCAAATGGACAATTATAAGGAGTCGGGATTGACTAATTCAAGCTCATCACACAATCCCATGAGGTCAAAGAACAATCCACCATGAACGTGGATCTTCACACAAAAACTAATGATGATGGAAGATGGGATGAGCTGGATCAATTGGTCGATCATCAGGAGATGGTTAGTGAAGATAAAGACAAAGAAGAAAATGTGGATGATGAAGAAGGACCTGAAGGAACAACTACATGAGAAAACATGTATACACTTTGCATGAATGAAACCATGAGATAATAGATTAAAGATCACGACTGAAGGTCCAAAACTTATGGTACACCCAAAAAAGAAGTTCAAGAAGTTTGGATAGAGGCTAAAAAATCTTTCCAACCACTAAGGGTAATAGCAGAGCCATTCCCCATGGATGTGACATATGAAGGAAGTTGTTCCAAAAAGGACAAAATAAAGAGGATAAGCCACAGACACAACTTCAAATTTGGCAGCCCTTTAATGAAACTTTAGATGTAAATAAGGGAAAAGATGTACTAACAAGGGAAGATCTAGTAATACCACAAACATGGCTCAATGTTGACATGGACAAATTGAAGTCGGTAGTCAAACATATGATCTAAATGGTCATGGACTCACAACATCACTTAATGCAAGCATATAAAGAATATGAACAAGCAAATATGGAAAAAGGTCAGCTCAAAGCTTTGAGTGAGCAATTGTCTGAACAAATAATGAAATCGCAAATGGTGCTTAATAACAAGGAAGAAGAGTCCATTATGGCAATTAGAGTGATCACTAAGTTAAAAGAAGATAATGCCCAATTGAAAAGCCAACTGGCTGAAATCAAATAGAGATATGAGGTTCTAGAAGCAAAGAAAATACGTCTTTCTAATCGAAGCAAGTTTTTGTCCCAAATTAAAGTACACATGGATGAATTGATGAGCTCCATAGTAGAAATAAAGAATTGGTGACTTCAATCTTGCTAAATCAAACTATGGAACCACCAAGGTCTAAAAACGAAGACATTATCATGCTACGTGAAAGATTAGAAAGGTATGCCAATTAGCACAAATAAGAGAAGACATTACATATTCAATGGGACATCTCCAGGATACGAATGAGCTATGTAGTAAATGGAAAGAGGCACTGTCTAAGTACATAGAGCAATGCAAGTAAGATGCCGGTTAGCTTGCTATAGTATGTGAAATTAAAATAAAAAGTGAAGAAGAGATCAAAGTTAGAAAAGAACAAATTATAGAAAAAGATCAACTAATTGCAAACTTACAAGTATAATTAATGCAGCGAATAAATATGGGGACACTAGTAGTTCCAAATCTCATCTGGCTACTGAGGCGAGTGTGGTACGCCCTCTTTCTCTCCCAATTGTCCATTCACCAATACAACACAAACATGAGCTACAAATGGATGAACAAAACTTGCCCTACACTACACACATAAGCCAAAAAGAATGGGCACTATTGGTGTCCTGAATAACACAAAATTTTGAAGATGCAATAGTGAGAGTGATGAAAGAGGCAAAGATCAAGGGTAAAGACCAATATATAATCATGAAGCCATTCAATGTACCATACAAGATTATGAAAGAATAAACACAATGATACATCAAGAAAATGACCCAAAAGGATCCAAACGAAGATCTGAACTTCAAGGCTAACATATTCTCCTACACTCAAGAGGAATTAGAAAATTCCCATCCTATCTAGAGAAGAAAGGTTTTGGAAAACAATTCCTACGTTTTGGGTGAATTGGCAAGAGGCACCATATTTACTACAAGTCAATCCTTTATCTTGCCTAGTTCCATGACACAGAACATGGTCACAATTTTGGGAAGAACCGAGTAGTGGTAGGCTAAATCAAGAGTGGCTCGATTTTCACCTACTATTGAGCCCATCACATAACTATCTTTCTACAAACGAATACATGGTTAGAACCATTGAATTTTGGCGATCAAGATACATCTCTAGAACCGATATAATAGTAACAACGATGAATAAAGTACTCTGCTTGCTTCTCATAGTATTGAAGGTTTTCAAACATACTGAGTACACATTTTTGAACTTCATCATCATTAATCAAGGCACTAACATCATACTTTTTTATGTTTCTATCATGCGGAGCAGACTCACAATAATGGATATTTATTCCATTGGAGAGATGTGATGTTCTCATTTCATGGTAGCATCTATGATGAGATGCGATTGTAAACTTGGTTTGGTGTTTTTAGTTGTTGTTTATAAATATCATGTCAATTTTTCTCATTTCACAAATTTTCTTTGTTGTAGGACTACAGATATAGATGTTTTAATCCTTTTGGGCATGTGTATGGTAGTGGTGTGCCAGAATTTTGTATTTGGATCATATATGGCAATGGTGTGCCATAATTCTGTATTTGGTTCCTATATGGTAGTGCTTTTCCACATTTTATGTTTGGCTCATTTATGGAAGTGGTGTGCCATAATTTTGTATTTGGTTCCTATATGGGAGTTGTTGGCAGTAGCCTTGGTACACCAGGACGTACAAGACATGAAAGTCAAAGAAGGGAGTCAGAGCGAAGGGACAGCACTAGCAAACAGGGCAGTCAAAGAAGATCTGGCAAGTAGGCCAATATTTTTTCAAGACATTAATGCAAATCAAAGGGATGGACATGCAGAGAGGAAGAGCAAGTAGGGAGCTCGAAGATATGTATGGCAGATCACTAGAAGAAATCCCTACAACAACAGTGATTTTTATCACTAACAATCATTGTAAATATCATTTCACCTTTTTGTAGCTCCATTTTGTGCAAGCCAAGGAGTCCTTGAGCTTGAGGAGCCTTAGAAGTAGTTGCGTACCAATTTTCGTATTTTTTAGATCTCGTTTGAGCCCCCAAATAAGCCCTGGAACCTAATTTTTAACTAGGCCGGACACTAGGTCTGGACAGGGCCAAAAGCTAGTCAAAAACTATAAAAAGAGCTAGAGAGCTCATTTTTGAGGTTAGATTGTAATTGAAACGAACTTGTAAGAGCTATTGAAAGTAATCTAAAGAACTCCATTGATTCTCTCTCTTTGTCTTGCCGTGTGTGCGCGTGTGTG
Organism: Ceratopteris richardii; assembly: GCA_020310875.1. Classification (NCBI taxonomy): domain Eukaryota; kingdom Viridiplantae; phylum Streptophyta; class Polypodiopsida; order Polypodiales; family Pteridaceae; genus Ceratopteris; species Ceratopteris richardii. Next base: position 135,788,277 of record CM035434.1, on the reverse strand, counting down.
TGTATGTGTGTGCAGGCTAGTGTACTTCTCACTCACGCACTTGTGCCGCCACTTGCTCGAGGTCTTCATACCATCCTCACGTCTTCCCGGATTGACATTAAAGGAGGTGCTACTCATCACTGAGCTACACCAAATTTTGGCGCCGTTGCCGGGGATCGAGCTTTGAGGACGAGCGTGTGATGGTAAGACGTAGAGTTGACGCGTTGGAGTTGTAGGTATTTTCTTCACTCTCATCGATTTTCTTTTACTTTCTTCACCATCATCATCATCACAATCTCCCACGTCCATCTCCATCATCGCGAAAATTTCAGTTTTTTGACCATATCCCCATCTCCACCTCATTTCCCTCATTTCACTTGTGAGAGAGAGCGAGAGAGCTAATTTGCATGTGCTGTTTTTTGCATGTTTTGTGAGTATTCTGCAGGTACAGGCCGCATCATCATCCCCAGCACCCTGCGCAGGTACGGAAATCCGAGTAACTGTCTGTGTGTCGCCGAGCTCTGTCAATCGCGACCGACAGAAAAATTGCTCTAATTGCTAAACAAAGTGCATATCCATGACCTACAGGCCAAGGGCTTCCCAAAAATGTGTTTAGTTTTTTGAAATTCCACAGATTTCTGTCAATCGCGATCGCTCTGTCAATCGCGATCGACAAACCACCACGGACAGACCTGTCAATCGCGATCGACACGTCAATCGCGACCGACAGCCCACGACGGCTCTGTCAATCGTGACCGACAGAGTCAACGACCGATTGACCACGACCGACTGACCATACGCGTGACACGTGTCAATCGCGATCGAGCCATCAATCGCGATCGACTCATCAATCGCGACCGACAGAGTCAACGACCGATTGACCACGACCGACTGACCATACGCGTGACACGTGTCAATCGCGATCGAGCCATCAATCGCGATCGACTCATCAATCGCGACCGACACGGTCAACGACTGTTTGACCACGATCGACAGACCCTCGCGACCGACCTGTCAATCGAGATCGACTCATCAATCGCGACCGACAGAGTCAACGACGCTTTGACCACGATTGATTGACTTTTCGGCCACGTGTCAATCGCGACTGACCAGTCAATCGCGACTGACCAGTCAATCGCGACTGACAGCCACGACGGACCTGTCAATCGCGATCGACACGTCGATCGCGACTGACCTGTCAATCGCGACCGACAGACTTTGCAAACGCGTTAGGAGGGCAAATTAGGTCAAATTTTCAAGGCAAAATTATTGGTCTAAATTTTGATTGAGTGTGGGACAACACTAGGGTGTAGTATTGCATCGTTAGGCCGTGCCACAAGCTACTCGAGTATTCCTGTTTGACTGTTAGCTTGTATTGAATCCTGATTTAACTCCCTGAACCCTGAACAGTCATAACTTTTTCATACGAAATCCAATTTTTGAGCTCTTGGGCTTGTTGGAAAGCTCGTGGCATATACTACACGCCCTCAACTGTTTTTTATAAAGATAATGCGTTGATTTTCAGAGAGGGTAATTTGAAGTTGACCATACCCAGGAGGCTCAAAGTCAGGGGTCTTTAGAATTATTTTCCTAAAAGTCACAATGCAGATGTGTGTTTGTGTTACATGAATGGAAGTTGTTGGTTGTGTCCTTTGAATATAAGCATTGAGCTAACCGTGGGTCTTTTATAGGTCCATTGAGAGCAACTGAGAGCGTACAAAGCAAGGTTTCTTTGCAAGCTTGAGAACCGGGTTCTTGAGCACCATAAAGCAAGGGATCAACAAGTAAGGTTGGACACTTTTAACTCCCTCTGTCAATTCATAGCTTAGGCTAAGAACGACGAGAGGTAGGAGCAAGTTAGAGCGACGGTAGGCAGTTATCAAGTTGAAGAGTACCTAAAAACTCAAGTTCAAGCTAAAAACTTAATCTCTGCACTGGCGATAACATAAAGGAAACGAACCTAACGTGGAACGATCAACCTAAAGTACGAAGAACATTCAAGTATCCCTGACGACGTGATATCAGACAAGACCATAAACACAATAATTAACTAAAAAGAATCAAGTGACTGGTACCAATTGATTGGCAACGAGGTTGTACTCTGGAAAAAAGTGGGTTAATCAGTTAGGCATATGAACCTTAGATCAGGACGACATTTAGCAAGGGAAAGACAAAGCCTTAGGTCTTCAGAGGCTAGTGTCAATCACACTGCAAGGTCTTGGGCCCAGCAGTTGAGCCACCACTCTCACTACCCCAGCTCTGATACCAGTGAATCAGGGATGTCTCAAGGCATGGACAGACCTACGGGAAGTTCAGGAGTGCCTTACCTATACAGGGTAGAAGGCCCTTACAAAACGCAGCTGGAGTACCTTAGGACCAACCGATTAGGTGCTAGCATCTATGAGGACGGCTTAGGAAGATCTGTGGTCCAGATTAAAAACCCGGATCAATCCATTGGACTAGAGCACCTAGCTGTCAAGTTTGAAAATGGTGCATACCTGGACAAAGAAGGAACTATATATGTAGTCACTAGTCACCCTGATAGGACCGATGACTTTGGCAATGTAATCTCAGAAGCGGACTTAGGTGACCTGGAGCAAGGGAACATGGGTGCGGAACCTAGAACCCCTCGAGGTAAATCAGTTCTCACTAGGATTATCACGCCTGAATGGGTCCCCCAAGACAACAAGAGCATAGAGTTGCTCCTCAATCGAGAAACTGATGAAGCCTTTTGGAGGTATAAGTCTAATCAGCCAACAGACATAGGAAATATCATGATCTATGAGCTTAAGGATCCGGATAGCCCAGGCAGAGTGACCTATTTAGATCATGCTTCAGAACGGATCTTCGTGGTGACAGAAAATGATAGGCATGCCTACACGTGGAAGGGTGAATTTATTTTTCCCCAACCAAGATCAAATGTATCCTATGGTCACCCTGGGGCGGGAACTTCCCAAGCTCATGGTACGCAAAGAGACAGAAGTAGAGATAGACCGGAAGTAAGCTTTGCCAACCCTGTAGGCAGAGAAAGAACGAGAACGGAGACGAATAGGGTAGAACCTCCTGAGATACATAGAGCCCACAGGAACCAAAGAAATGTAGATGGATTCCCTCTGCCGAGGCCTAGAGAGCACGCAAGAACTTTGAGACCCACCCAGCTAGTTAAGTCCATGAAGAATTACTTTGACGGCACAGGAGATCCCTATGATCATGTGGCAGAGTTCAAGCAAGTCTTGAGAGCTGAACAAGTGGAAGATCTGTTCACGCAGTACAATGCCTTCGGTCTAACCCTTAGGAACACGGCACTTACATGGTTTCAGCCATTAGATGAGCGTCAGTTCAGGAGCATAGACCAACTCCTAGAGGCATTCATTGTAGAGTTCTCTAAGAGCGGCATAAGACACAATACCTCCTCACTGATCCACAGCTTCAAACAGACCCCCCAAGAGACTGTCAGATTGGCCGGAAGAAGGTTTAGACAATATCTGGAAAGGTGCCCTATTTCGGAGTTACCCACATCTGCTAAACAAGTAGCCTTATTCCTTGATGGATTGCTGAGTACGAAATTGAGATCCTATGTGTATCTGAAGGACCCTAGGACTATAGAAGAGTGTGTACGCATGTGCATTGACATTGAAGATAACCTAGGGGAAGAACTAGAGCTTTCCAAAATCTACAAAGATTCAGATAGTGCATCTAGTCACTCTTCCACGCAGTCCACATCAATTGAGGAACTTGCCGAAAAGGTAGCTCAGAAATTAGGTGTATCGAGCAAACAAATCCCAAGGTTTGCCCCTGTGAAAAGATGCTATACATGCGGTGGTGACCATATGGCGAATGTCTGCCCCATTATGGCTCAACCCCAAGTAAACCCTAGTAGCCAGTACTGCACCATAGAACGGAGATATACCAATCACACCGCACAAGATTGCCCATACAACAAGCAGGCAGTTAGACAACCCTACCCGCAGCCCTACCAACAAGGCAGATACCAAAACCAAAATCCACCACCACAATATGCTAGACCCCAACAAACCTACCAACCACAATATCAGGCCCAACAGAGACCCCAACCGGTACTAGCTCAACAGCCCCCAAACCCCGCTAACGTGATTCCAGTAAAGTATGCTGTTGCAGAAGAAAACCTGAATAGGGCCATAGTACCAGTAACCCCATTGATCTCGGAAAGTGACCCAAGTGACCATAGCTTTGATTCTACACATGTCGATAGTCCCCAGGCTTACTACATGCAGTCCCCAGAACATGGTGAGTCTTACTATAGTGAAGAACCAAGTGAACCTAGTTGGGAGTCAGATTACACGAACGTCATGTATGCAAACCCCAACCCCAGGCCTCAACCTAGGCAAGTAAGACCTCCATTCCCAAGAGGACCGTGCTACAGATGCCAGGGAGATCATCTCATCCGTGATTGTCCCTTGCCCCCACCTACACAACCCCAGTCAGTGACTATCCAAGGTTTTTGCCAAGATTGTGGAAAAGAGCATCTTTTACGAGATTGCCCAAAGAACCCCAATAATATGCCAAAAATCACTCCGATCAATGTGATTGGTTTGGTTGTAGATTCCTCAGGAAGCGTCACTTCCACTGCACCAGTGCAGGTAGTCACTAGAGCTCAGGCTTTGCAGCAAAACCAAGAGACAAACCAGGGTAAGAACTCAGAGGCTAGTGAAACCGAGAGCATAACAAAGAAAAGGACTAGAGCATGGAAAGATAGTCGGGAAAGAATGAAAAGACAATGGGCTAAAAAGATGAGTGAACTTGAGGAAAGCATAAGAGAAACCAAAGCTAGGATAACTGAAATCACCTCTCAAATCCCTTCTCACAATACACCGCCGCCACCCCTACCATCTCCATCTGACCCACCACCCTCCCCACCACGTCATACGATTCCACCACCTCCTAGAGTAGGATCAGTGTTAGCTGATCCCACTCCTGAGGACATAGACATGATGCTCAAAGCATATCAGGCCAGAATACAAGAAGGGCCAAATGTCACGGATCATGCCAAGTGCTATCCTAGAGCTGACCTAGAGATAGAAAGAACCAAACTGTGCGCGAAAATGGTCGCATTGGCTCAAACTATGTTTGAAGCCAGTCGCCTTTTCAATTACTCGGGCTCAGCCAAAACGCAATTACACTTGGATGGATTCCTAGAGAAGTTAGAGAGGATAATTGCAAGATCTGACAAGGAAGAAAAAAATCAAGAGAGAGAGAAAGCAAGCAAAAACATGAATCATTCCCCATCGGAAGTGTATGTGGCCAATTCCACTAAACCAGACTCCTTTCCCTCCTTAGAAAGATTAGAGAGGCTAGTTGCACAGCCAGAAAAGGAGCCTACCCCTCAAAGAAAGGAAAGGGTAAGAGAACGGAAAAGCCAGCCTCTTCAGGAAGCCCACATGCCTTTTCAAGGAGCCTATCTTCCTCCCCAAAGGTCACAGGAGCCTCCCTCGAAAGCTTATGTACCCCCACAGGTAACCCACATCCCTTCCCAGAAAGCTTATGAGCCTGTTCGGAAAAGTAATAGCATAAGTAATCCTCCCCAAGAAGCTTGTGCCTCAGCTATCTATGACACCGAGGAAAGAGCCAACGATAGAATAAGCCCTCCTTCCCAGATAGCATATGTACCTAATTCTACGGAGCCAGATACTTCTTCTTCGATGAATCGGTTTGCACCAGACTTCCTACGAGAGATTCAAGAAGACAAATGGGATAACGAAAGTGAGGTCGCCCCTCCTTTTGAACTTGTGGACGATGCACACGACCAATTCCCACAAGACATCCCATCAATTTACGGGGAACATGAGAGTGCTCAATCTCATGAGAGATTGGACTTTGAGTCTAATTCCATACAGGAGCTACCCCACTTCACAGGCCCATGGGAAGCAAAGTCCACATGTATGAGAGCACCCACGGTCATGGTAAGGAACGACGATTCAGTCATACCTAGGAACACGGAGATAGTAAAGAACACCAAAGTGCAGCATGATCTCACTTTGGAAGAACTGCCCATGGATAGACCAGAAGCGCGGACATATGAAGCTAGTCAAGTAACTGAAATGGCAAAACCTCGTTCCCGGGTAGGATCCCATAGGACAGTACCGGAAATTCCCTTGGATAAGATAGGAGATATGTGTGAAGGTGAAGAAGGGAACACCTACCTTCCCATCACTTACCAGGACTACACCACGAAGGCAATTTTGGACTCAGGTGCAGGAGTTGCAATTGCCACCACCTCCTTATGGAAGCGTTGGGGCAAACCGGCACTCAGGCCGACGAGAATGAAATTGCAAATGGCCGATGGTCACATAGAGAGACCCCTAGGATTGTTAGAAGGGATAACTCTCACCACTTGTGGTGTCGAGTTTGAACATAGTTTTGCTATATGTGACTTCAGCAAAAATCATGCCTATGAGATGATTTTGGGAAGACCATTCATGCGACAGTTGCAAGTGGTACAGGACTGGGGAACCAACTCTTTGTACCTGCAGCACTTGGGTGTTACAACCAAAGTCAATCTCAAGGATTATTCTCATAGAGATGTCCCTCCTATCCAATGGAATCCCATCCATAGAGCCAAAGATGATACAGAATCTGTGCATTCCATAGGATCAGGATCCTCCTGGATGCATGAAGACACCCACTTATGGATGTGCAAAGTAGCAGTAGAAGAAGAGAAGAGAGAGAAAGCCAGAGAGGTAGGTGCAAAAGAAACCCATAGATCGATCCAAGACCCAGCCTATGCACCTGTAGTTTTTCCAGACGAAGAATTTGAACCTCACGGTTGGGCAGAAATTTTAGCAACAATGGACGTAGCCATCAATGAAGAACAATGGACACCTCACTGTGATGAGGATGGCTATGATATTTCAGTCTTCTCCATAGAGCCAATCATGGGAGAGGCAGTTTTAGAAGAATGCGAACCTAGCCCTGATGCATTTGAGGATGCAAGCGACTCCGATCTAGAGTCAATCATTATGGACCCACCATTTGCATCAGATGAAGAATACTTCCATGAAGTAGAATTTCAACCTCAGAAGCATGGAGAGGTTACAAATGATGTAAGATTAGCAACACATGTGACCTCGAAGGAAGAAGGAAAGAAACGAAGAAAGAAAGAAGTCTTACCAGAGGAGGAAGAATCTTTGTTTGAGGTCCCAGAAAATTTTAAGAAGTACGAGATAGATGACAGGAGAGTCATGATAAGAATGCCTAAACGAGAGGCACAATCAGGAGAGGCCTATGATAACAAAGAAACCACCAAGAAAATCGTAGTGGCCCTAGAAGAAGGAGAGGAGAGATGTACGTATATAGGCCATGACCTGACAGAAGAAGAAGAGTACGAATTGATTACCCTGCTAAGAGAATACAGAGATGTATTCGCTTGGAGTTACAAGGATTTGAAAGGTGTTGACCCTGACATATGCTCACACACCATCCCCATGACCTCAGATGCCAAACCCTCTAAGCAAAAGCCTTATACGTATAACGATAACTATGCTGCTAAGATCAAGGAAGAGATAGATAGACTGGTCGAAGCCGGATTTATCTATGAAATTGAGCACACTGAATGGGTATCCCCCATCGTAGTGGTGCCCAAGAAGAATGGCAAGCTGCGTGTGTGCATTAACTTGAAAAAGGTTAATGCAGCCACGATTCGAGATAACTATCCGCTTCCCATCACAGAACATCTCTTAGAAAGAGTGGCAGGCAAGGAAGTGTACAGCTTCCTTGATGGATTTTCGGGCTACAATCAAGTGGCCATAGCTCCAGAGGATCAGCATAAGACAGCCTTTGCCACGGAATGGGGCATTTTTGCTTTTAGAGTAATGCCATTTGGGCTTACCAATGCACCAGCCACCTTCCAGAGGCTGATGTGCCATGTGTTTAAGGAGTTCCTGAGGAAGAGTTTAGAAGTCTATGTTGATGATCTTTGTGCTCATTCCAATGTTAGACAAACTCATATTCCTGAACTCAGACAAATCTTTGACAAATGTAGAGAATATCAAGTCTGCCTGAACCCAGAAAAGTGCGTTTTTATGGTCAGGCAAGGTAAGATTCTCGGACACATAGTGTCAAAGAATGGCATATCTATCGACGAAGAAAAAGTGAGAGCCATAGCAGAGCTACCTAGGCCAAAGAATGTCAAGGAAGTACAAGCTTTCATGGGGCATTGTGGTTATTATCGACGATTTATACACATGTATGCTGTCATTGCAAAGCCCATGTACGGACTTCTGACAAACTTTGAGTGGACGGATGAATGTGAGGATTCCTTCCAGGAGCTTAAACGAAGATTATGTTCAGCACCAATCTTGACCACACCAGATTGGAATAAGCCATTCCATGTTCACGTGGATGCATCCAATTATGCTATTGGATGTGTACTTGCACAACCTACTGGTGAAGGTAATATGGACCTTCCAATTGCCTATGCCAGTAGACAATTGAATGCGGCTGAACGAAATTATACCACTACTGAACGAGAAGGACTAGGCATGGTATATGCAGTTAAAAAGTTTAGACATTATTTGCTTGCAAATAAGTTTAAATTTTTTACGGACCATCAGGCATTGTTGTATTTAGTAAACAAGCCATGCAATACAGGTAGATTAGTAAGATGGTTTCTCTTACTAATGGAATATGACTTTGAGGTTGTGGTAAGAAAAGGTAGGACTCACTTGAGAGCAGATCATCTCTCTAGGCTCACATCGGGAGAAGCCCCACAAGGAGTGTCAGATGACCTTCCTGATGCTTACTTGTTTAATTTGGAAGTGGTGCCGCAGTGGGCCAAGCCATTGGTACCAGTATTGACATACGGGCCTAACCATCCTGTGGTAAACACACGGAACAGAGAGGTTGTAAAAGCCCAAAAATACCACATCATGGCAGGAAGCATGTACAAGCACACTGATCAAGGGATCTTGGCTTGTTGCGTAGAAGAGGATGAGTACGCTAAATGGTTGCAATTAGCACATGTAGGTGCACTAGAGCAACACCATTCAAAACAACGAACTTTACAGACTCTAAAGAGATTCGGAGTGCACTGGCCAACCATGGAAGCGGATGTCCAAAAGTTGTGCAAGGAATGCCCAATCTGTTGCACTAAACCACCTGTGGAACATGCCACTCTCTATCAAATATCCATTGTGCCAGATTGGAGCGAACCACTAGTATCATTCCTGAGGACAAACACATTCCCTCCAGACATGACTCTAGCTAGAAAAAGGAGTTTGGAACAAGAAGCCCAGGATTATTCACTCATAGGTGATAATCTATATAAGCGCGGTAAAGATGGTTACCTGAGATTATGTGTCCATGAGAGTGAATATCTTAAGATCTTAGAAACTGCTCACCAAGGTGTAGCAGGAGGACACTTTGGACTAGATCGGGTGATCAAGGCAATATTGTTTGCGGGCTTCTGGTGGCCCACCCTTCACATGGATGCACATACCTATGTGAAACGGTGTGATATCTGTCAAAGGACTCAGTATCCTATACGCAAAGATGAGATGCCACTGAAACCTATGATGGGTGGACGTGCATTCTCTAAGTGGGGAATAGACTTCGTAGGTCCTATTAATCCCCCAGCGAAAGGTTCTCATGCGGAATACATCATTGTGGCAACAGATTATCTCACCAAGTGGGTAGAGGTAAAGGCTACAACCAAGAACGATGCTCAAACAACTGCCAAATTCTTGTTTGAGAATGTATTCACGAGATATGGACTACCCATAGAGCTTGTAAGTGATAGAGGCACTCATTTCTTGAACGAAGTGATTGAAAATCTACTCCAAGAATTCTTGGTAATACACAAGAAGTCTGCCCCTTATCACCCTCAAGCTAATGGACAAGCTGAGAGCACTAATAAGATTCTATGCAATGTACTGACGAAATTAGTGAACACTAAACGCTCTGATTGGGACAAACAGCTACACCATGCTGTTTGGGCATACCGAGTTGCCTACAAAACGGTACTCCAAGCCACCCCCTTTCAGATGGTATTCGGCCAAAACGCTGTGCTACCCTTGGACTTCCTAATCCCTACATTGAGAGTAGCACAAGAACACGAATGGACAGGTCACGAACTCTCCTCTAGGATCTTTGACCTTGAACGATTAGGGGAAACAAGACTAAGAGCCGCTGCAGGAATATATGCCGCCAAGAAGAGACAGAAGGCATATTTCGATGCCCATGTGAAGGATAAAGGCTTGAAAGCAGGAGATCTAGTCTTAGTCTATACACTCAAACAACACGCAAGGAAGCTAGAAAAGAGAGGCTACGGACCTATGATCATCAATAGGATCTCCACAAGCGGAGCGGTACAAGTGGCCACATTAGAGGGTGATGTTCTCCCAAATTATATTAGCGGTTGCAGAGTCAAGTTGTATCAGGAACCCCTCACGGAGGAAATGCTTAGCCGACTCGACACTGCTAAGAAACGCAAAGAGGAAGAAAAGAGAATTAGAGAAGAAGCTCAAGCAGAGGCTTTAGAACGCATCAGAAGGATGAAATTACGAAGGCAAGGTAGAGATCAGCCTGGAGCGAATGACTCTGCAGACCAAGGATTTCCCATAGCCATGTGTGAAGTTGCAGGAACAAGCTCGAATAGAATAATTGATAGACGTCCTTTCATAACCATAGACATAGGACAAGGAAAGAGTACAAGGACCGTAAGAGCCTTGATTGACTCAGGTGCTACCACTAGCGCTGTTAAGTTGTCTTACTGTCAAGAGTTACAGTTAACTGTCCATCCTGTGGAAGCATACCTCATAGGATTGGGAGGCGTGGAAACCCCTTGCATGGGCGAGGTGGAACTTCCCCTCTACATTCACGAGGAGGCAATGACTGTTAAAGTACTAGTGTGTCAAGATGAGGATCTCACTGAACCTCTCGTCTTGGGTCAGGATTGGATCTATGACCAAGCAGTCAATCTAAACCTAAGAAGTGGACTTCTCCAGGTTTGGGTCAATCATAGTCGAGTTACAGTAGAATTAGACAATGGAGCACTCAAGGAACTAGGAAAGGCACAGACTCCTGGTCCTTCCAGGGGTACACATGAAGATGACCATGCTGTTCTTGTCCAAAACTATGTGTTGCAGAGGAATGATATTTGCAAAAAAGGAGTCAGGAATGCAACGGAACTCCCTTCTTTTCCAAAGGCTAGAAGGAGGCAGCAACCCAAGGTGGATCAAAGGCAGAAGAAGCAGGGTACTACCTATGTCAGAGATCAAAAGTACCTGCGCAGCAGAACAGCCCAGAAAATAGACCAGGTATGGGTGCGGAAAGGCGAACGACCGGTTGCACCACCGTCAACTACAGGGGCAAAGCCTCTTATTAGTGACCAACAACGCAACGCTAATAAGAAGTCTTTCAGAAATTCTTCTGCTAAAGTAAAATCTATTTGGGTGCCCAAGAAGTCGATGAAGGCAAGCCCACAATCAAGACAAATTTGGGTGCCTAAGGCTTGCTTGATGGCACAAGTAGCTACGCTGAGGCCACAACTTAAACAGCATAACGCAGCGACGCATACTGCCAGATTTCACTCGTTCTCGACACTCATGTACACACCAAAACCCAAGAGCGTACATGTAATCAATTGTAAATGGGTCCCAAAAAGGCCTCATCTTCAAACCACGACACCGAGAAGGCTCTGTAGAGACTCTCCGAAACCGAAGGCAAAGCCCACTCACTGCATTTGGCAGCCTAGGGCCTGTAATAAACCCCCCGACCCCAATTTGTAAATCCATACCTACTTACTAACTGCAGTAGTCTCCTAGGACAACACAAGCACTAAATACGCACACTGTCTTCATGCACTTACTAACCACTAACTCATCATCCACCTCATGTTAATGTTGTGACGGGGACAACAACGGATTTATTTTGTCCATTACGATGTTAACACTTGGTTCTATATTCTCACAGAACCAACCAGCGAACAGGGCCATGGCAGAAGCAGGTACTAGTTCTCAAGCCGGATCTGGTGCCCAAATTGTGGACATAGAAACACTTCTCCTTGAGCCACGTCTCACAGCGAGGCCGCAAGAACTTCAAGCAGTACATGTGCTCCCCATTCAGGATCCTCCTCAAGGGCACACTTCTCAAGTAGGTAAGCATGCGCATTGGTTCAGTGATGTTGCTGGACCACTGGGCGATGGGACCTATTTCTGGGAAGCAGAATTGGAATTCAATGGCAAATGGGGTCGATACCACTTTTTTGCACGCGAGTTTGAAAGCTATCAAAATGCTGAAGTCATGAGATCAGTTTGGGTCAAAGCAGGTGTGGAAAGTTATTTCAGGACTCACTTACCAAAGCCGGATTTTTTACGATGTTCTTATCTGATCAGTACCATCACACCAAGCAGAGCCAAGGGTGGCGACAGCACCTTTGTGCTGCCATCACTGCTGCCGGGTAATGAGCTTAAAAGATTCAAGTTGACCCTCAATCTGGTAAGAGAAGCATTGGGTATGTATGGCATGCACATCCCAACAGAAAAGGAAACCATGGTTCCAGGTCGAATGAAGCACAAAGATCTTAATAAGCTGAAGGACATGGTTGCGATGACACCTACCATTGCGCTTCACCTGCGAACCATCATGCAACATTTTGCTTTTCCCGCCCAAGAACGCTTCACAATGCCCCCGAAAAAAATATGGTTCAGTTTATATCTAGCAGAAACCGAAAGCCTGCCCATCAATGTACCACACTGGATCATAGATCAGATCCACCTAGCGCATCAAAGGTGGAACAAAAAACAGAAGAATGTGCTCCACGGGTGTTGTGCTTCGACCAGAATAATCTATAGATGCTTGGCTTATGACGTGCCTGTTCAGCGGGCACTCGTATGGTCCCGAGTCCAAGAATTCTATAGAAGACTATCAGCAGCAGGTCCCCCATCAAAGAAGATGAGGGGGGGAGTCCAACTACCCTGTGCTCAACCAAGGGGAGCTACCGCTACACCAGAAATCACTCCTCCCCAGACACGACGAGTTAGGCCATTCACAATCCGGTTACCAAGACCAAGCACAGAGGGGCCTAATCTGGTGTTTCCACCCATTCCATCCGATTTGGAATTTCCGCAGGGATTTACTCTTGAGGACCTCACGGATGAAGAAATTGCCAGATTAATCTATGACTCTAACCTCGAAGCCGAAGCAGCGCGAGCTCAGGAACCGCGACCCCAAACAACATCGGCCCCCACCCAACCACAAACTGTAGAAGTCGATGTAGATGAACAAGAGGCAGGAGGAGATGAAGAAGAGGCCGACGAAGAACAACATCAAGAATATGACGAACTCTCCGAGTTAGCAGTGCCCCAGCATATTCGGCACAAATCAAGAGACTATATCGAACCATGCGACTGGTTCAGGAACAGCATCAGATGTCTCTAGAACAAGGCAAAAGACTCATGAACGACTTGCTAGCTGAGGAAGGTGTGGACGAGTTGTTCATTGAGTCCATGAACCTTCATGCCGACGCTGTAGGACTGGACGAGGCTATTCATGAGGCAATGGCCTACATCCACAGGTTTGAAAAAAGAGTTCCCGTTCGTCCCAGGAGGTCCGGGAAGCAAATTCACATCAATACATCAGCACCAGGCGAGGCAGCGCAAGCAGAAGAATATCAGGAAGCACCGTTGTCACCATCATCCCCACCTCACACTACACAATTCACTCCACCACAGGACACTAACACTACCACATCCACTACCACTACCGTTGTCATGGGCATCCCACTCTCTCCGGGAATCCAATACGGGGGAGTCACCATGCCCACCTTCACCACCCTGTTCACCGATGTCACATCCACTCCACCAACGATTCCCATCTACACCGTCACTCAAACAGTTGACACGATGGAAACATCACCTGCCACAGCACCGCTCCCTCCCCCCATGCCACCTTCATCACCCATACCCCCTCCACCCACATCCCCACGTACATCCACATCATTCACCTCTCCCATTCCCGCCCCCATTCCCCCTGCATCTTCACCCTTCCCAGCATTATTTAATGTAAATAACATATTCTTAGCATTAAACCAATGTGTATACCAGCTCCAGCATGAGTACAAAGCTCTGGACAACCGGTATCAGAATCTGGAAACGCACCATCAAAACTTACAAAGACAATTTCTCATTCTACAAACAGAAAATGCAGAACTGAATCAACGCTACACGACGCTTGAGCAGGCTCACCAAACCTTATTGGCGGCACCCCAACCATCGACAGAATCAGGTGCCAAACAACTAGAAGCTTTGCTCGAGGTATACCAAGCCGATAATCTCAAAGTCCGGCGTAACCTGGCACTTCTCAGAAAACACATGGCGGCCGCCCTAGAAGAAAACAAGAGGCTGCAGCAGCAAAATGAAGCAAATCTAGAAGCAGCAATGGAAGGCTCTCCACACGAAATTGATCCAGAGCAGTTTAAAGCTGTGCCCTCAGAGACAATGAAGACCATCTTGGACAGCTATGCAGATCTATTAGAAGCTCATGATGACTTGGAAAGGGAACGTGATGCGCTGCGCAATCAACTCCAAGAGCAACAGACAGCACCCAAAGTCACAAAAACGACCACGACTTCAGAGGAAGTCAAGGCATTGAAAGAGCAGGTGGCCGAATTACAGGCACGATTACTCACACATGAAAGGCAACCCTCTCCAGTTGTCGAACCAGAACCCGAGGATTTGGTACCCATCGAGGTAGATGAGACGTATGAGGAACCTTACATTCCTATGCCAATGCCAGGTGGTGAGCAAACCGCAGAAGGAATGGATACGTTAGAAATTGAAGTACCTGAGTGGCTCCAAACACTAGAGAAAACGGCATCCACTCATGAAGATCGAGTGGCAGTTCAAATCCAATCTATGGCAAAGATAGAGGACACTATTATTAAATCAGAATACTTCCGCAGCATGTCCCACCATAGATGGATAGGAACCAATGATGATCAATACGTTCCATATTGTATACTCCTGGCGGACTACAATGCAGAAATCCAACACAGATGTGGCAAACCTCCAACGTTTGCTACACAATTTGGGCCAGATGACATCCCAGAGAGCGCTAAAAAAGGATCCATTCATCAACCCACTTGGAGGATCCGACTCCTCGAAACCTATCCGGAGATGGTTCGCACCTAGACGAATATGCCTCTTTTTATTAAATATAACCCTTGTTATGTTTCGGTACTCCGCAGACGCACATGGCCAGAGTTTACCATTGCAGTCAAGAATATCAAGGGATGCGCCAAATGGTTAAACTACGTCTATCTAGCACCCCCTCAAGGGCCTCCCACCGTCAATTACATGATTTCCACTATACGGCACTGGAGCATCCGATTCAAGAATACCCCTGATGTAATGGCCCAGATGTGCATGAAAATTTTTGAGTTAATGCTTATTACATTCCGGACATTCAAGAATATCAAGGACCCACACTTCTCAGGCGTCGGATTCCTTACAGGAAACCAAGATTTAGTTTATGACATGAGCACCACTCCTTCCATAGAGGTGATATACGCTTGGCACGCCCGAATAAAATACCTCCCGGCCTGCTTCAAACAAACCTTCGAAGAGATGTTCATAACAGGGTTCTGGGAATACCACTCAGAAATATTTGTACCCAGACCCTCACACCTCCTCCATTTATTTGCTGTGGAGCGAACCATTCACTCAGAGCAGCTACGGGTGCCTCATCCAGATGTCCCAGGGCCAGTCAATTGGGATGCATTGCTGACAGATCTAGCAAGGGGACTCAGGCTAGAAGAACACCACCTCGCCGCGGATGTTGTCCAATATTACGTCCAAAAAGCAGCTAGACAAGGGTCTGTCAGGGGCGACAGACGCGAGAGTGGGGGGGGTGTTGGCAGTAGCCTTGGTACACCAGGACGTACAAGACATGAAAGTCAAAGGGAGTCAGAGCGAAGGGACAGCACTAGCAAACAGGGCAGTCAAAGAAGATCTGGCAAGTAGGCCAATATTTTTTCAAGACATTAATGCAAATCAAAGGGATGGACATGCAGAGAGGAAGAGCAAGTAGGGAGCTCGAAGATATGTATGGCAGATCACTAGAAGAAATCCCTACAACAATAGTGATTTTTATCACTAACAATCATTGTAAATATCATTTCACCTTTTTGTAGCTCCATTTTGTGCAAGCCAAGGAGTCCTTGAGCTTGAGGAGCCTTAGAAGTAGTTGCGTACCAATTTTCGTATTTTTTAGATCTCGTTTGAGCCCCCAAATAAGCCCTGGAACCTAATTTTTAACTAGGCCGGACACTAGGTCTGGACAGGGCCAAAAGCTAGTCAAAAACTATAAAAAGAGCTAGAGAGCTCATTTTTGAGGTTAGATTGTAATTGAAACGAACTTGTAAGAGCTATTGAAAGTAATCTAAAGAACTCCATTGATTCTCTCTCTTTGTCTTGCCGTGTGTGCGCGTGTGTGTGTATGTGTGTGCAGGCTAGTGTACTTCTCACTCACGCACTTGTGCCGCCACTTGCTCGAGGTCTTCATACCATCCTCACGTCTTCCCGGATTGACATTAAAGGAGGTGCTACTCATCACTGAGCTACAGGAGTGCTTTGCCACATTTTTTATTTGGCTCATATATAGTAGTGGTTTGCCACACTTTTGTACATGGTTCATCTATGGAATATATATCTCTATTGTACATGATTCATTTATGGGATATTTCTTTTGTACATGGTTCATGGTTCATTTTGCTCATCTTTTTTGTGTCTGACAGTGTTTTGCTTTATCAAACCATGTTTTGGTTGTTGGTCATCTAAACGCTAGATCAACAACCACTAGAGTACATGTCACATAAACTCAATTTTTTTGGGAAAAGTGTATTTTCCTTTGCTACACAACAACATGGTAATGTTGCAATAGCAATGGATAACACACTCTGCCCAAAAACAAATTTTCTAGATATGGTTGTTGGTTTAAGCAGCGGTATGAATGTTGGTATGCCCAGTTGTATATTGGAGCTCATACTGATGCTTTTGCCTTGTGAATAATGATGCTTATATCGTTGCTTTTGTCCAGGTTGTCAGGAGGAAGGAGATAAGGAAGAGAGCTCACACACACACTCTCACTCTCAAGGAGAAGCACACACACAGATTGAGGGAAGGAAGAATGATATTCTTCTATTACATAAAAAGGAATGTACAAGAATGACATAAAAACAAGAATACAACAAGTGCAATATATGAAGATCAGTACATAAGGAAAAACCTAATGTCTGCAAATGTTTGAGCTGGCAAGGAACAAATGTGTCATCACTCTCAGTAGATAAATCTAATAAAACTCAATGAAGTATCCTTGACATATACCGACGTGACCACTATACATGTTAGAGAACCGAAAAATTGGTACGTGTCATCCTAGATCATCACATGCCGAGCTTGATATCTCAACACTCCTTCTCAAGCTCAACGCCATATCTTGTAATCCAAGCATCTCCCAAAACTTCTTCAAATTCTTAGCTCCAAGTGCTTTGGTGAAAATATCAGCAACCTGCTCATCTGATCTCACATAAACAAGATCAATATCACCTGCTAATACCTTCTCTGTGATGAAGTGATAATGTACCTCGATATGCTTTGTTCTAGCATGGAAAATAGGGTTCTGTGCTAACTATATGCTGCTAAAATTATCACAATAAATGGTGATAGGCTTTTGCACTTCCACACCTAAATCTGCAAGTAGCATCTCCAGCCATGATGCCTCACATGTTGCCATTGTAGCACCTCTATACTCAGCCTCTGTACGTGACAAAGCAACAGTGGGTTGCTTCTTGCTGCTCCATGTAACATCTGCACTCCCAAGTGAGAATAGAAAACCACTAATGCTACCAACCCAATTGACATCTGTGTATCCATAAACCTGCAAATCTACACTAGCTTCATAAAACAATGCATAATCCAAAGTAGCACTCACATAACGTAGAGTGGACCTCAGTGCATCCAAATGTGGCTTCCTAGGAACCTACATAAACTGACTTTCAAGTCTAACAGTATAACTTAGATCAGACCTTGTAATTGTGAGATATATAAGACTTCCCACAATTTTCCTGTACATAGTAGCATTTTCCAATGCTTCACCTGATGTAACATCCAACTTCAAATTATGATCTAATGGCATGGAAATTGGCTTACAATCAGCCATACCATACTTTTGCAGCATATTCAAGGCATATTGCCTTTGCGACATCCATATACCTGTTTCTGTATGTATAAACTTGATGCCCAAGAAATAGCACAGCACACCAAAATCTTTCATGTCAAATTCCTCCATAAGAAATTTCTTTACCTCTTTGATGCTTCCTTCATTATCACCACCTACAATCAAGTCATTAACATAAATAGCCACAATAGTGATGCCATCATTAGCCTTCCTTGCATATAGTGAGTGATCGGCATCACACATAGAAAACCCAATGCTGATTAGGTAATCAAAAATCCTTGAGCCTTTTGCAACCTACAAACTGTTGGAGATAGACGTCTGTGGAAGCATGCAAACAGCACAAGGAAGAAGAAGAATCTTGGAGCACAAACACACAATATTGAATGTATTACTAGAGAATGTACAAAGATAAGTAGCCCATTAGGGCAATAGGCGTATATACAAGCCGAGGGAAAAAAACCTCCTAAAGAGGGAAAAAAGTGCCCCGACGGTCCTAGTGTGTTCACACACATCACTACCTAAATATATCAACAAATCCCCCCTAGGAGTGATGCAGTGAACAAGGAGTTGGCACTCATGTATAAGGAAGTGCCAATCTATGTGGAAATCACTCCACAAAAGGAAGTAAGCCCAATGTTTTGCGGAAAGCTTCAAACTTCTCCCTAGGCAAAGCCTTTGTGAAAAGGTCTGCTATGTTCTCGTGCGTGGGCACATATGCCAAGCTGATCTCTCGAGCAGAGAAACTCTCCCTAACATAGTGATAATGCACCTCAATGTGCTTAGTGTGAGCATGCAACACAGGGTTCCTTGCAACTGCCAATGCGCTCTGACTGTCAGTGAAGATGGTGGTGGCAGAAGACTGGCCAACACCCAAATCAGCCATAAGGCATCTGAGCCACACACACTCAACAGTCGCTGTGAAATCTGCCCTATACTCAGCCTCACAACTGGAAGCGACCACAGTAGGCTGCTTCTTGCTCAACCAAGATATACATGAGCTACCAAGCATGAAGCAAAAACCATTGGTGGACACACGAGTGTCATAGCAACCAGCCCAATCTGAGTCAGAAAAAGCATGCAAATCTGGCGGTAGTGATCCCCCCTTGGGATAAAACAACCCAAGTAGCCGAGTACCACTCAAGTAGCGAAAGATGCGCTTAACCACCTTCCAATGCATGACTCTTGGGCAATGCATAAACCCGCTCATCTGTGAGACAACAAACTGAATATCTGGCCGAGTAATGCATAAATAAATCAAGCATCCAACAGCCTGCTCATAGAGAACAACATCAAATGCATCTCCAGCATCATGAAGACTCAATCGTAAACCTGTCTCCATAGGAGTAGCAATAGGCTTACAGTCTTCAAGGCCAAAACGCTGCAATAATGTGTCAATATATTTCGTTTGACACAAAGCCATCCCACCATCAACTTGCATAAACTGAATGCCCAAATAGTGATGCAAATGCCCCAAATCAGACATCTCAAATGAGGCGTGCAAATCAGCCTTGAAGCCAGCAATATGCTTCTCAATAGGACTAGTGAGCAGCATGTCATCAACATACACAACAATGATCAGAAGCACATCATTAGCACACTTAACATATAAGGTGCTTTCAGTTGGATTGTTCACAAAACCATGTGCAACCAGATAGGCATGTATCTTCTCATACCAAGCATGTGGTGCTTGCTTTAAACCATATAATGCCTTCTTTAACCTGTACACCTGGTTTTCATGCCCTTTTTGCACAAAGCCACGGGGCTGAAAAACATACACTTCTTCATGCAAGTCACCATTCAGAAATGTTGTTTTAATGTCCAACTAATGTACATTCCAACCATGATGGGCTGCAAGTGCACAAATGCTCCGAACAGTAGTCATACGGCATGTAGGTGCAAAGGTCTCATCAAAATCAATGCCTCTTTCCTGCGCATAACCCTTTGCAACAAGCCTAGCCTTATACCTATCAACTGTACCATCAAGTTTACGCTTCAACTTGTATACCCACTTAGTGCCAATGGCCTTCTTGCCAGGAGGCAAGTCACATAAAGACCATGTACCATTCTTCATTATAGCATCATATTCAGATTGCATGGCAGCCATCCAATTTTCTGAATTATGTGCTTCATCAAAAGAAACACGCTCATTCTCATCACAGAGACTAGACGCAGCCATAGCGTAGCAATCTGATGCAAAGGAGGCACTATGAGAGCCTGAACGAGTACGATATGACAAAGGTGCATCTAATTTGTTGTCACGCAAAGTCTGCACCAGCTATTTTGTCATAGTTTTTGCCTGCTCAATATCAGCTCTCTCATCAACAAGTGCATCATGTAAATCTGCATTTGAAATAGAATGATCTACATCATCATATGAAACCTGCAAAGGTTGAGAAGTTGCCTCATTAGGACCAACACTAGACTGTCCACCTGTAAAAAGAGGCATCAACGTATCATACATGTCTTTGGAGCTAACAAATGTCTCCTTAGTACATGAAAGCAATGGCTGAATAGCATCTTCCACAAATACAACATCACGGCTAACCAGAATGCGTTTAGTCTGTGGATGATATAGATGATAGCCTTTACTTTCAGAATTGTACCCAACAAAAATACATTTTACTGCCTTATCATCCAATTTTCTATGATGTTGTTCAGGCACTAATGCATATGCCAAACAACCAAAAACACGCAGATGAGCAACAGATGGCTTGCGGTCATGCCAAGCCTCATATGGAGTGATAGACTGCAGTGCTTTAGTGGGACAACTGTTCAGTACATATGCTGCACACATGACAACCTCAAGCCAGAAACTATGTGGTAAAGCCTGACTCTTGACCATGCACCTCGCCATCTCCATGAGTGACCTATTCTTTCGTTCAGCAACTCCATTCTGTTGAGGTGTATGCGGCACTGTACGCTGGTGTTTTATCCCAGGTTCAGCCAGAAATGCATTAAAATCAGAAGACATATATCCCCCCCCTCCCCCTTGATCAGAACGGAGGGTGCCCATTTTACATGCTGACAGATTTTCAGCCAAAACCAAAAACTGTTTAAAGCACATGAACACTTCGGACTTTGCTTTGAGTGGATATACCCATGCATGCCTGGAAAAATCATCAATGAAAGTCACAAAGTAAAGGTAATTCCCAAAAGAGGGTGTCTACATAGGACCAAAGACATCACTATGTACAAGCTGCAATTTCTGCATAGCCCGAACTGAACCATCTTTTGGAAAGGAGGAACGCTGCATTTTGCCCAAAATACAGCCTTCACAAACATGTTTTCCAAGTGCCTCAAGCTTGGGCAAAGAAGACACCATATCAGATTTCTGGAGGCGTAGCAAACTAGCAAAATTCAGATGACCAAAGGGTGCATGCCAAAGCTTTGCATCTGACATAGCCTGAGAATCATGAACTGCACATGCCGAATCATTCACAGATCTTTCATAGTCTATGAGCTTATACAGCCCACGACATAAAATGCCAAAAGCAATAATCACATCGCTATTTGATAGATCATGAACTGTACACCTGTCATCAACGAATTTCACAACCAAGCCAATCTTGGCTAATGCAGAAACTCATAACAGATTCTTCTTGATCCCTGGCACAAATAAAGCATCTGACAAGGTGAAAGAACTACCATCAGCAGTAGTCAGAATGATCTTACCCACTCCCATAATAGGATAAGAGGAGTTGTTGGCGCATGTGACAGTATTCCCTGTAGGGGCATGCTCGAGTGAAGAGAAGAAACTGCGCTGCGAGGTAATATGTTTGGTCGCCCCACTGTCAAAGTACCAAACATCTGAGTCCACTACAGACATGCACTGCTCATGAGAAGATGGGTCAAAACTGCAAACAGTAAATGCCCATTCTTCTTCCTGCACAAGATTAGCAGACTCTGTTTTTGGTGTAGAGGCTTCTGCAACAACCATTCCAGCCTCCTTTTTCTTTGCCTATTTTGCAGCCAGTTTTGGATAGTTCTTTATGATATGATCATTCCCTTTAGAGTACCTGCAAAACAATTTCTGTTTTTCTGATTTCTTCTCATCTCTATCCTGATTCTTTGAATGTGCAGCATTTGCAGATTTCTGCTTACTAGTAGAAGAGCTCCATTTTCATTTGCCCTTCTGACTAGCCAGGAAAGCTTGATCTACAACACGCATAATGGAGCTATTTTGCTTGGACTGATCTTCCTGCAACAGAACAGAGACTAACTCCTCAAATGATAAGGCATTCAGATTGCCTTTCATCATCAACCGAAGAGTAGAAGCAAAACTCTGATATGAATCAGGAAGACCATTCAGAACGTTCTGCACAAGTGAGCTATTTGGTATAACCTCATCAGTAGAAATCAACTGTTCCTTCAAATCTTTGATCTTCGTTAGGAAACTGTCCATAGAATCACCTTCATTCATGTGCTCACTCTCCAACTGTTTTTGGAGGTAAGCAACACGAGCCTCATTCCTAGCTTGATACAATGTGGTAAGTGTATCCCAAGCATCCCTAGTTATTCTGCAAGAGCGAATATGAGGAATAATGGCACGTTTGACAGACAAGGCTATCAATGCATGTGCCTGGGCATCTCTGCCATCCCAACGAATGTGCTCTGCAGTAGGTGCGACAAAAATAGCAGCACGAACAGGAATCTACACAATATCATCTTCGACACCATCTTCATCAGCTCCAGCACCTGTATTCATAGTACCTGTTGTTACAGGTGTAACAGGACATCTTTCAACACCCTGCACAATGTTCCATAATCCTTTTGCAACCAATACATGTCGCATCATATAAGCCCATAATGGGTAGTTGGTACCATCCAACTTATCCTGAACAGCCAACATACGGAATACATCACTGCTTTCAGCCATGGCCGGTGACTAAAATACCTTGATGCAAAAAATTGACTATATCTCAAAAAGTTGAACCAAACTGCCTAGACAAGTTTTGCTAGACCTGTAGCAGAATTCGAGATGCTTAAACTGGCGAACAGAAACTGGTATATACCTTTGGCACAAAAAGACGAAATAGCCTGCACAAGCTCTTTGATAGTGTGTTCGAAGGCCAAAACGAGCTTAGATCGCAATTTCGGCACCACATAGCGAAGTTGTTTTGATCTCGGAAACAACCTGAGTATGCTCACCAAAATTCATACGATTCTGAGACTGCAAACGAAGGAGTGTCGACGGCGCCCTAGATGAAGCGACGACCTGCTCTGATACGAATTGTTGGAGATAGACATCTGCAGAAGCACGCGAACAGCACAAGGAAGAAGAAGAAGCTTTGTTGGAGACCTCTTAATCTCCAAAGATTTAATCTATACTGATCTAAGAACACTTCTATATCAGTTATAGATCAAACTTTACACAAATATTGTTTTCATTTATCAAAAGTTTCACTAGCACTTCTCTGAGTGAAGAAACTCCTTCTTCAAAAAAGTCTGCTTCAGAAATTGACTTCAATACCTGCACATATCTTCAGATTTCTTCAAACCAATGATGTACAAATCATCATACTCCATTTCCGCAATCATATCAACCATTAGTTCATCAAATGATTCATTAAAACTTTCATTTCATCTTTAAGATCAAATACATGTCAAAAACTGTCTTCCAGAAATGGCGACTTTGACATGGTCAACTTCTTAAGTTGATTTCTCACAGCACAAATCCCGTTTTGGTAAATGCTTTTAGCCATAGCTTCCTTACCTTCTAACTTAGATTTTGAATGCTCATCATTAAAAACTTTACACTATGCACTGAGATCTAGGCAAAACATTGACATGGAAAAGTGCACGACTTTTAGAAGTCTGTCTGCAGATTCTACATACAAATGTTCCTATTGATCATTCTCACAATAGGAAAGGAATTAGATCATCAAACTTTGAACATAGCCTCATTAGCTTCTAGATTAGATGTGTACAAAAGGATTTCTGATCCACTTGATCAGACTGAGAGAACTCAAAGAAAGACCCGTCGCTATTTTCTGAGAAAAACTCTCTTCACATCTATATCTCAAAAACTTATCTTCTAATGACTCTCATACATATTTCTTTACATCATTGACTTATATACATATGGTTGTAGACTTATCTCGCGTCTATTACATTACTCCTTATCATCCTAAGAATTATCTATACTCAAATAACAAAAATTTCCAACTGTAATGTACATATGTATACAAGCTATCATTCTGAAATCTTCTTCACTTTCTCAAGTGTCTTCTTCCACTTCAATCTGATCATAAGCTTGATTCAAAGTATTTATTATCACCAATTTTTTATTGGTTTGTTCCAACAGCTCCCCCTCAATCACTAATTGTGACTATTCCATTCTTCTTCACTCTTGCCATCTCTTTGAATCTCTGTAACTTAGGTCCATCCAAGCTTTTTGTCATCATATCTGCAACTTGTTCTTTTGTTGAAGTATACATCACTTCAATCTCTTTATCAAGTACCTTTTCTCTCAAGAAATGATATTGAATTTCTATATGCTCAGTCCTGGCATGAAAAATAGGGTTAGCTGCCAAATACAAAGAACTCATATTATCTCCAAAAATAATTGGAGTACTCTAATCAGTTCCAAAACTCTTCAACAAGGTCTTTAACCATGTTACTTCTTTTGCAGCCTCTACCATTCCTTTATACTCAGCTTCTGTGGATGACAAAGCAACTGTATGTTGCTTCTTTGAGCACCAAGAAACTAGCTTATCTCCAATGTAAAAAAGATACCCATGAGTGGACCTTCTATCATGTGAATCACCTGCCCAATCTGCATCACTAAATACTTTGATTCTTGTGTCAGAAGTAAACCCATAATATAGACCTTCACTTAGGGTTCCTTTGATATATCTGAGTACCCTTTGAGTTGCAATCCAATGAGTCTTCTTTGGACAATGCATGAATTGTGATAACACACCTATTGCATATGATAAATTTGGCCTTGTCAAGGTAGCATAGATTAATCTACCTACCAAACTCTGATATTTCTTCATGTCATTAAACTCTTCACCTCCATACGTGCTCAACTTATGATTTACCTCCAATGGTGTGCTTGAAGACTTGCAATCTTCCATGCTAAATTTCACGAGAAGATTCTTCAAGTAACTCTCTTGTGTAACATATACTCCATGAGTATACACAATCTGCATTCCTAAGAAATAAGATAAGTTTCCCAAATCACTTATCTTAAACTCCTTCTCTATTTGTTTCTTAAATTCATTGATTCCTTGAGCATCTGTACTTGTAACAATAATATCATCAACATAAATACACATGTATATGTATCCATTTTCACTTGCCTTCACTAGCAAGCTACTATCTGCCTTAGATGCTTGAAATCCACAATCATTCAAGAACTTGACAAGCCTATAATTCCATGCTCTTGGAGCCTGCTTCAACCCATACAAAGCTCTCTTGAGCTTACACACATAATCTGATCCAATTAAATCCATGAAACCTTTTGGTTGCTCCATGTATACTTCATCTGGAATGTATCCATTCATAAATGCATTCTTCACATCTAATTGTGATAACTTCCATCCTTTACAAGCAGCAATAGCAATCAATGATCTAATTGTAGACATCTTAGCAACAGGACTAAAAGTTTCATCATAATCTACCCCATAAGTTTGGGCATAACCTTTGACCACAAGTCTAGCCTTGTATCTAGACACCTTTCCATCTGTAAACCTTTTTGTTTTATACACCCACTTACATCCAATGACTTTCTGATTCTTTGGTCTTGGCACTAATTCCCAAGTTTCATTTTCAATTAGAGCATCATACTCTTCTTGCATTGCCTTCTCCCAATTCTACTTACCTTTAGCTTCTTCATATGTGATTGGATCCTCTTCTGTCTTCACAATGTAAGCAAAATCTTTTGTTGTTAGAAAAGATGTATCATAACTATACCTTATAGGCTCTTTCCTTTCCCTTGAGGATCTTCTAACCTCTGCACTTCATGAAGTTTCAGCCACATTTGATTCTGGATCAAACCTTGGCCCATCTTCTACATTATTCTGCAATTTATTTTTATAGTCAACATCATCAATATCTTCTTCATACACATTTACTTTTGCCTTCCCTTTCCTTTGTATTTCTTCAACACCTGCATAATCATTTGTTAACCCTGTATACCATGTGCTTTGTTCATCAAATGTAACATTTTTGGTAATAAGAAATTGCTTTGTGGATGGACTCTACAACCTGTAACCCATCTGTCTATCATCATACCCAATAAACACATACTTCTCTGCTTTGGGTTCTAGCTTATGTCTCAATTGTGAAGGAACATAAGCATATGATAAGCATCCAAATACCTTACAGTGATCAAGAGTCGGTTTCTTACCCCACCATACTTCATAAGGAGTTCTTCCATCCAAAGCTTTACAAGGTAACCTATTCACAAGGTATGTTGCAGTGTTGATAGCTTCTGCCCATAAGTAATTTGGACAATTCTTTTCCTTCATCATTGCTCTTGCAAATTCTACAAGAGTTCTATTTCTTCTTTCTGCAACTCCATTTTGTTGAGGAGAGTACCTGCAAGTTACTTCTCTCTTTATACCTGCATTCCACAAATAATCATCAAACTCTTTAGAGAAATACTCTCCCCCTTCATCTGATCTCAACCTCTTAAGCTTTTGTCCTGTAATCCTTTCTGCATAAGCATGATAATGTTTGAATGTCTTGAAGACTTCTGATTTATAAAGTAATCCATCTGGTTGCATCATCAACAAACAACACATAATATCTAGATCCATTTATGCTATAGTCCCTTGAGGGACCCCACACATCTATATGAACCAATTCAAGCATATTTGAATACTTGTACCTTGATTTATTGTATGAACTTTTGTGTGCTTTATCTAATTGACAAGCTTCACACTTGTACACCATGTGTTGCCCTTCAATTTTTGGCAAACCAAGAACCACATCATTCCTTGACATTTCCTTTATAGCTCTCTCATTGAAATGACCTAGCCTTTTATGCCATAGGTCTAACTCAGACATCTTTTGACTTCCATAAGTAAATAAAGCATGTCCCACATTACCTTGGACTTTGAGAGTAAACAACCTTCCTTCCTTTTTACCTGCAATTATGTTTCTATATCCCTGATTTGGATCTTGCACATAGACACCATCATTTGTGAATCTGACTTCATATCCCTTCTCCACAATTTGCCCTACACTTATCAAATTTTTTGGAATAGTAGGAACATAAAGTACCTTACTCAAGAGTGTACTTCCACTCTTTGTCTTCACTGATCCAATGCTCTCCACTTTATGCTTGGTATTATCACCTGTTTGAACTGTATGTCCATTCACCTTTGCTTCCATATCAGTCATCAAGAATATATTGCCACTCAGATGATTGCTACATCCTGAGTCAATATAAAACACCCTTTGATCTTCTCCTACTGATTCATGAGTTGCATTCAAGATAAGATTCATATCATCCTTCTGATATGATGCATAGTTATAATAATTGTTGCTGTAGGACTGAGGTTGAAAACTTCTTCCACCTCCTCTAGCATATGATGACCTACCACCTCTTCCTGTGAAGTTGCCTCTTTGGTTTCTACCTCCTCTACCTCTTTGATTAAAACTCTGATTATTGCTTCCACCATTTTGATTGTTATACCAACAATCATTTGCCAAATGATTGGTTCTGCCACAAATCCAACAAGCTTTAGTATTATCTTTGTTCTTACCTCCTCTTCCTTTACCTCTGAAATTCATCTTTCCTTTTGTAAAGTTAGCTTGGCTTGAAGATCCTTCATCATCAGTTGACTGCTTCCCTTTGCCATTCTTTTTCTTGTCCTTGGAGTACATGGCTTGACTTGCACTCCTATCATTATCTCCCTTAATGTCCTCCTCAAAAGTTATCATGTGTCCTAGCAATTGATTAAGATCAGGAGTAAAATGATCAAGTGACAATTCTATGGACAATATGAAAGGCTTCCACTTCTCATCTCCTCTCAGAACTATAAGTATTTGCCTTACCAACTTATCCTCTTCAATGTCTTCATCTACTTCTCCCAAGCTATCTGCAATATCCTTCATCCTTGCCACATAATCAGAAATTGATTGTGAGCTCTTCATCTTGAAAGTTGTAAACTCTGCCCACAGTGAGGATTTCCTTGACTTGGTTGTGTTTTGGAAATGCTCTTCCAAAGCATTCCAAACATCTGTTGCACTTTCCAATCCTCTAATGTGAGGTAGAAGATAATCATTTACAACCATGTAAATGATGCTCCTAGCTTGAGCATCCTTTCTCATCCAAGTCTTCAAATCTGCAAGCTCTTCCCTAGTTGGAATACTAGGATCTGTAAATTCACGCTTTTCTTCTTCTCTTGTAATGAATGCCATCAAATATTTGCTCATGAGGTGTGCCTCCATCCTCATGGACCAAGCTGGATAGTTCTCCCTATCTAGCTTATCAATCTGCAAGCTTCCTCCCATCTTGAACTTCTGTATATGCAATTACTATGATTTATGATAGTAAAGTGTACCTTTGATATGGGGCTTCAATCTTTCTTGATCTTTCAAACTCGTACTTCGTACTTCTGTTGGTTATCTTCAAGAAATAGTCCTTGTCCACCTTTGATTAGAAAGAACTTCAATATTTGCAACATTCGAGACTTCCAATGCCTTTACTTCACTTGTATTGCACCTTCAGCTCTGATACCACTGTTGGAGACATGTTAATCTCCAAAGATTTAATCTATACTGATCTAAGAACACTTCTATATCAGTTATAGATCAAACTTTACACAAATATTGTTTTCATTTATCAAAAGTTTCACTATCACTTCTCTGAGTGAAGAAACTCCTTCTTTAGAAAAGTCTGCTTCAGAAATTCACTTCAATACCTGCACATATCTTCAGATTTCTTCAAACCAATGATGTACAAATCTTCATACTCCATTTGCGCAATCATATCAACCATTAGTTCATCAAATGATTCATTAAAACTTTAATTTGATCTTTAAGATCAAATACATGTCAAAAACTGTCTTCCAGAAATGGCAACTTTGACATTGTTAACTTCTTAAGTTGATTTCTCACAGCACAAATCCCGTTTTGCTAAATGCTTTTAGCCATAGCTTCCTTACCTTCTAACTTAGATTTTGAATGCTCACTCATTAAAAACTTTACAGTATGCACTGAGATCTAGGCAAAACATTGACATGGAAAAGTGCACGAATTTTAGAAGTCTGTCTGCAGATTCTACATACAAATGTTCCTATTGATCATTCTCACAGTAGGAAAGGAATTAGATCATCAAACTTTGGACATAGCTTCATTAGCTTCTAGATTAGATGTGTACAAAAGGATTTCTGATCCACTTGATCAGACTGAGAGAACTCAGAGAAAGACCCGTCGCTATTTTCTGAGAAAAACTCTCTTCACATCTATCTCTCAAAAACTTATCTTCTAATGACTCTCATACATATTTCTTTACATCATTGACTTATATACATATGGTTGTAGACTTATCTCGCGTCTATTACATTACTCCTTATCATCCTAAGAATTATCTATACTCAGATAACAAAAGTTTCCAATTGTAATGTACATATGTATACAAGCTATCATTCTGAAATCTTCTTCACTTTCTCAAGTGTCTTCTTCCACTTAAATCTGATCATAAGCTTGATTCAAAGTCTTTATTATCACAAATTTGTGATTGGTTTGTTCCAACAAGCTTGGAGCACAAACACACAATACTGAATGTATTACTAGAGAATGTACAAAGATAAGTAGCCCATTAGGGCAATAGGCGTATATACAAGCCGAGGGAAAAAATCCTCCTAAAGAGGGAAAACAGTGCCCCGGCGGTCCTAGTGTGTTCACACACATCACTACCTAAATATATCAACACAAACATATTCTGGATGCTTTGAGTCTTCATATCCTTATGGCTGGTCCATATTTACTTCTTCCTGTAACTCACCATGTAGGAAAGCTTTCTTCACATCCATCTGATGCAAAATCATGTTGGTGTAAATCAAGCCTTCACACTTGGCTTTGATTTGTACATTGAAGAATCAATATAAAGCTTGGACAATTGGAACCTTGGAAGGCTAAAAGTTTGAACTTTTGAAGGATACATTTGAACCATAGAAACCAATGCTTAATTGGTTATTATTTTTTATCCAATGTAAAAGTCTATATGACTTTATCACTCATGTAATCACACCTACTAGACTAGAGTCGTGGAAGAAGTAGATGATTTAGTTGAGGGAATATCTCCCTAAGTCTAGTGGAGAGAATCAAGGGAGCTTTAATTTGAATTCAAATTCAAACTCATTCAAAACTCCTATAAAAGAGCTATGTAAAAAGTCGCGGGTCAGTTGCTCACTTCCCGAGGCAATTCTGAGCAAATCATTGAGTGTGTGAGAGCTACACTATAGCCTACACCTCTGAGTACCATTGAGCATCACATTACATGCCAATGGGAATGTACAACCATTAGATTTAATCAATATACATACATTCATAATCTTTGTCTTCTCTGAGTGATCATCTTCAACTCTGTCAACTTCAAAGGAGCATATCTCAAGATCTACTGAACCAAATTGGATGATTCAAAGTGCATTCGATTCAGCTCAAAGTCTACTATACACCTACAAAGTTTCAAGGCCATTGGATCTGCCATCACAGAGAAATCTCAGTCGGGGTGCTCACTGGTCTGTGACTATAAGTGTCCTAAAAAATCGGGGGTATACCTTATTTTGCTAAAGTGATTTCTCTGAGTGTGGTTTATCATTTTCTTTCATTCCACTTGCAAATGGAAGATTACTAAGCTAATAGACTACACCTAGAAGGAATTTTGCTAATTGTAACTACACTGGTCACACTGAGCATAACACTGAGCAGGTATCAAGACTAAAATAGAAACTTTTCAAGTCTTGTGATTTGCAAAGTAGTCTGTTTTAATCAAATCAGTACTCAAACCTTTTCCAAAGTACATATAGTATATTTTGGTGTCATTTGGAAGCTCAAGGAGTCTTCTAAGCATATCTGAAGAGAAAGGAGGGCAGGTGTGAAGCAGGTCTAGCAGCACCAACTTGATTTTCTGAGTGGATCCAGCCATCATCCAACAGTGGTATCAGAGCAAATAAGGTAATCATGGGTGATGGTTTCCCTTCCTTCATTGACAAATTGGATAGAAATAATTACCAGGCTTGGTCATTGAGAATGAAGACCTATCTACAAGGGAGAAGCTTGTATGGATACATATCAGGAGATGAGGAGTTGCCCTCATTCAAAACCAGAGGCCTACCTACAAAGGATGAACATGAGAGGCTCAACCAATGGTGTGCTAAAGATGCTTTGGCAAGGTCATATCTTCTAAACTCTATTTCTGATTTCCTTCTACCTCATGTGAGGAACTGTAAGACTTCCCAAGAGACTTGGGAAACCTTGTCAACATATTTTTCATCAAGCACAAGGGCCAGAAAGAATCAGCTATGGATTGAGTTTACAACTCTTAGGAAGCAATCAAAACAATGTGTCTCAGATTTTGTCACCAAAGTCAAAGACATTGCAGATCAACTTGCAAGTGTTGGAGAAGAAATTGAAGAAGAGCAAATAGTCAGACAAGTGATCAATGGACTAAAGGCAGATGAAAAGTGGGAGAGCTTTACCACAGCAATGGACTTGTACATGGACATCCAAGCACCTGATCTAACAACTCTGATTGGACAACTCTTTACACATGAAGCAAAGATCACAAAGAATGGAGAGCAATCAAAAGGTAACAATCCCTCTGCCCTATGTACTGATAAGAAGACTAAAGACAAGGGTAAAAGCAAGAAGGTTGATGAAGAAGGCTCTACCTCCCAAGCAAACTATGCAGGGAGAGGTAGATCATCTAGAGGTAGGGGCAGAGGAGGTAAGTCAGGTAGGGGGAGACCCTACAATCAATCTCCATGCAATATTTGTGGCTTGTCTAACCATACTACAGATGAATGCTACAAAAACTACAAGAACCAAAGAGGAAGAGGTCACCAAAGAGGAGGATACTCTCAAGGCAGAGGCAGATTCAATCAATCTCAAGGCTACCATGGCTACAACAATAGTTACAACAACAACTACAATCACAATGGCAATTATCAAGGTGGATACAGGAATAGGAAGGATTACAACAATTATGCAGAGGATCAAGATGATTCCTTGTTGATCATGAACATGACATCTAAATCAGGTATCAATGATGATCATTTGTTCTATATTGATTCAGGTTGCTCTAACCATGTAGCTGGAAATGTTGCCTTACTCTCTGACTTGGAAGAACCCAAAGGCAAGCACCAAGTGCAGACAGGTGATGACACTAAACATTCAGTGGTTAAAGTAGGCAATGTCAAAACAAGTGATGGTAATCAGAATTTACTAAGCAGAGTGTTGTATGTTCCAACAATCACCAAGAATCTGATGAGTGTAGGTCAGATTGTTGAAAAAGGTCTACAGGTCAGGTTCACTCAACATGGTGCATATGTGGAGGATCCAAGACATGGATTCAGAAGGATAGCCAAGGGAGAAAAATCAGGTAGATTATTTACCTTTGAACTTGAAGACACTAAGAATATTGCTTTGTACAACTATAAAGACCAAACCCTATCAGAATTGGAGATTTGGCACAAAAGATTAGGTCACATTGGAGAGAGGACTATAAAGCAGATGAGTAGGGATCAATGTGTGCTTGGGATACCTAATGTATCCAAGCAACACATGATATACAAGTGTGGGGCTTGTCAATTTGGTAAGTCACACAGATTGCCCTATACCAAGAAAGGTTTTATGCATGAAGATTATTTGGAATTGGTGCATACAGATGTTTGGGGACCAAGCAAGGAGCCATCCATATCTGGATCAAGGTACTATGTGTCCTTTATTGATGACTATAGCAGGTGGACTGTCTTATACTTCATGAAACATAAAGATGAAGTATTTAATTGTTTCAAAAGGTATCTTGCATTAGTTGAAAATCAAACAGGTAGACATTTGAAGAGGCTAAGGTCAGATGGTGGTGGAGAATACTTCTCCAATGACTTTGAAGATTTCTTGCAGGAAAGAGGCATCAAGAGGGAGATTACTACAAGGTACTCACCTGAACAAAATGGGGTAGCTGAAAGGAGGAATAGACTCATTGTAGAGACAGCTAGGTCTATGCTTAATGAGAAAAAATTACCAAATTATCTTTGGGCAGAGAGTGTATCTACTGCCACATACTTAATCAATAGGTTGCCATCAAAGACACTTGATGGAATGACACCCTATGAGGCTTGGCATGGTAAGAGACCATCTCTGGATCATTGCAAAATCTTTGGGTGTGTTGCATATGTGCATATTCCCTCACAGGTAAGGGGAAAGCTAGACCCTAAGGCTGAGAAGTGTATTTTCATTGGTTATGATTTGAATCAGAAGGGATACAGGTTTTTTAACCCCTCAAACAAAGGCTTCAAGGTAAGCAGAGATGTCATTTTTGATGAGAATGATTCATGGTATGAAAATGAGTGTAGGAAAGTTAGCCTACCTTATGACATGGAAGAAGACTTTCCAAAGCTTAGCAGACAAGAACCAATTCAGAAAGAGGACACAAGCTCAGATGATGAAGACACCATCAACATTGAAGAGTTCAAGGCTTGGAAATCCAAAGGGAAGATGAAGATGAAGCAACTAGAAGACAATCCAGAATCCTCAACTCAAGCTATGAGGAGATCTCAAAGAGAAAAGAAGAAACCTATTAGGTATGGGTATGATACTTCACTTGTAACCAAGCACTCTGTATATCTTGCAAAGGATCTCTTGAATGAAGAACCAGGTACATTTGAAGAAGCAATTACTAAAACAGAATGGAAGGAAGCAATGAATGAAGAAATGGAGGCTCTCAAGGAGAGTGATACTTGGGACTTGGTACCCAAGAAAGACTCCATGAAAGTGATAGGATCCAGATGGATCTACAAACTCAAGAGGAACTCAGATGGTACAATAAACAGGTATAAAGCTAGGTTGGTAGCCAAGGGTTTTGCACAAACCCAAGGCATTGATTATGAGGAGACATTTTCTCCTGTGGCCAAGATGCCAACTATCAGAATTATGGTGAGTGTAGCTGCATCCAAGAATTGGAACATGTACCAATTGGATGTGAAGAATGCATTCTTGAATGGATGGATATCTGAAGAGGTCTACATGTCACAACCACCTGGCTATGAGGATCCAATAAGGTAAATCATGTTTGTAAATTGAAGAAGGCTCTGTATGGATTGAAGCAGGCACCTAGGGCATGGAATTACAGGTTGACAACCTATCTCCTAGATCAAGGATTTGTGATGAGCAAAGCAGATACTTCATTGTTTATAAAGAGGAACAATTCAGAGGTAATATACTTGTGTGTCTATGTTGATGACATCATTATTACAGGAAATGATGTTCAGGGAATAAGACACATCAAAGGACAAATGATGAAGGAATTCAAGATCAATGATCTTGGATTATTAAAGTACTTTCTAGGACTTGAATTGGTCTACACAAATTCAGGTATCTTTATTACTCAGAAGAAGTACATTCAGGACATGGTCAAGAAGTTTAATTTGCAGGAAGCTAAGGTCTCAAACATTCCTATGGAGGTCAACCACAAACTCAGTGCACATGAAGGAGAAGAACTCAAAGATATTACAGGTTACCAAAGTTTGGTAGGTAGTCTTAATTATGCTACCTTAACCAGGATTGATATATCATATGGTGTTAGTGTACTTAGCCAATTTATGCATAAACCAAGAGTACCACATTTGGAGGCAGCCAAGAAGATAGTAAAGTACCTAAAGGGAACACAAAATCATGGTTTGTACTTTCCATATTCATCAGACATTGATATTAAGGTATACTCAAATGCAGATTGGGCAGGATGCAAGGATGACAGGAGGAGTACATCTGGTTACATATGCTTTGCAGGTGATAAACCAATTTCTTGGTCATCCAAGAAACAACCCACAGTAGCTTTGTCATCTACTGAGGCAGAGTACAGAGGGCTAGCCAATGCCACTCAAGAAGCCATATGGTTGAAGCTATTATATTCAGAATTGGGCCTATACACAAGGCCACCAATCATATTTGGTGATAACACAAGTTCACTTCACCTAGCAGCTAATCCAATTTATCATGCTAGGACAAAACACATAGAGGTTCACTACCACTATGTGAGGGAGAAGTTACTTAGCAAAGAAATTCAATTATCATATGTGTCTACTAATATACAATGTGCAGATCTGCTTACTAAAGCTCTGGATGGAAGCAAGCTATGCAGATTTAAATCCATGATTGGATTGCAGGAAATCATTGAAGATTAGAGATGAAGACTTGAGCCAAAGTGTTTGGCTTGAGGGGGAGCTGTTGGTGTAAATCAAGCCTTCACACTTGGCTTTGATTTGTACATTGAAGAATCAATATAAAGCTTGGACAATTGGAACCTTGGAAGGCTAAAAGTTTGAACTTTTGAAGGATACATTTGAACCATAGAAACCAATGCTTAATTGGTTATTATTTTTTATCCAATGTAAAAGTCTATATGACTTTATCACTCATGTAATCACACCTACTAGACTAGAGTCGTGGAAGAAGTAGATGATTTAGTTGAGGGAATATCTCCCTAAGTCTAGTGGAGAGAATCAAGGGAGCTTTAATTTGAATTCAAATTCAAACTCATTCAAAACTCCTATAAAAGAGCTATGTAAAAAGTCGCGGGTCAGTTGCTCACTTCCCGAGGCAATTCTGAGAAAATCATTGAGTGTGTGAGAGCTACACTATAGCCTACACCTCTGAGTACCATTGAGCATCACATTACATGCCAATGGGAATGTACAACCATTAGATTTAATCAATATACATACATTCATAATCTCTGTCTTCTCTGAGTGATCATCTTCAACTCTGTCAACTTCAAAGGAGCATATCTCAAGATCTACGGAACCAAATTGGATGATTCAAAGTGCATTGGATTCAGCTTAAAGTCTACTATACACCTACAAAGTTTCAAGGCCATTGGATCTGCCATCACAGAGAAATCTCAGTCGGGGTGCTCACTGGTCTGTGACTGTAAGTGTCCTAAAAAATCGGGGGTATACCTTATTTTGCTAAAGTGATTTCTCTGAGTGTGGTTTATCATTTTCTTTCATTCCACTTGCAAATGGAAGATTACTAAGCTAATAGACTACACCTAGAAGGAATTTTGCTAATTGTAACTACACTGGTCACACTGAGCATAACACTGAGCAGGTATCAAGACTAAAATAGAAACTTTTCAAGTCTTGTGATTTGCAAAGTAGTCTGTTTTAATCAAATCAGTACTCAAACCTTTTCCAAAGTACATATAGTATATTTTGGTGTCATTTGGAAGCTCAAGGAGTCTTCTAAGCATATCTGAAGAGAAAGGAGGGCAGGTGTGAAGCAGGTCTAGCAGCACCAACTTGATTTTCTGAGTGGATCCAGCCATCATCCAACAATCCATTCTTTTGTTGTAGCTAATGCAACAAGTGTTTTGACAATAGACATTTTAGCTAGAGGGCTGAATGTTTCCTCATAATCAATGCCATATGTTTGTGCATATCCTTTAGCTACCAATTGTGCTTTATACATGCTTATGCTACCATCAACATTATGCTTTACCTTGTAAACCCATTTGCAGCCTATGGGTTTCTTTCCTTGCGGCAATGGAACCAACTTCCATGTATCATTTCCATAAAGTGCAACCATCTCCTCATCCATAGCTTTCTCCCAATCTGTAGTTCCAATTGCATCTTCAAAGCAAGAAGGTTCAGCATCTTGTATTACCTTTGTCATGTATGCACAATGACTAGCCATATAACTGTCATACGTCAATTGTTGCACTAAATTCTGCATCCTCCCTTATCTTCTTGTTCCTGGGTCACTTCTCCTTGTATCATATGCATGTGCCCTTCTTACTCTTGGAGTCTTCAAAGCGGGCAATCCAAGTTCCTCATCAAGACTCTTTTCTAAACTTGAATCTCCATCAACGTCTCCAAAACCTGCACATGTTTTACTACCAACAGAAAGCTTTTCTTTACCTTTCTTGGATGTATTTGATGAATTTGCTAGACTAAAATTTCCACGCAATCTTCCACTCCATGGATTTGAGTTGGAACTATTGCTTAGTGATGCGCCTGGTCCACTCAAAACTTGAGATTCTCCACTTGCTTTTTCAGCATTTTCTTTGTCATTTAATTCAAGATTCAGTCCTTCTTTGGCATTTGCATCGAAGCTTGACATTTCATCAAATACCACATCTCTGCTCACCTTTACCTGTCGTGTGAGTGGGTTATAACATTTATATCCCTTTTGCTCAAGGGAGTATCCAATGAAGACACACTTTTTGCTTTTGGATCAAGCTTCATCCTCAATTCATTTGTGACATGGACATATGCAATACATCCAAAAGCTTTCAGATGTGATAGGTTTGGCTTTTTACCTGTAAACTTCTCTTCAGGTGTAACTTGATGAACAACAGTAGTCGGAGTTCTGTTCATGATGTATACAGTAGTATGCACAGCTTCTACCCAATAACAATGAGGCATATTCTTCTCAGCCATCAAGGCTCTTGCTATTTCTACAATATGTCTATTTTTGTGTTCAACAACACCATTCTATTGTGGTGTGTACTTGTATGAAAATTGATGACAAATTCCATGATTTTTTAGAAAACTACTGAACTCATTTGACATGTATTCACCTCCTCCGTCAAATTTAATGTCTGAATGTACTTCCCCGTCTCCTTTTGCACCATAACTTTAAAATTCTGGAAGTGAGTGAACACCTTGCTCTTCTCTTTCATGAAATATACCCATACTTTGCATGTATGTTCATCAATGAAAGTAACATAAAACTTGAAACCGCCCATAGATGTGGTCTTTGCTGGACCCCAAACATTTGTATTTACTACTTCTAGTACATTCTCACTAACATGCTTGTCATGTGGAAATGATGATCTTGACTGTTTACCAAATTGACATGTTGCACATACCTTTTGCATTTCTGCAACTTTGAAATTTGGTAGTCCATGGACAATCTCCTTTGACTGCATCAATTTCAGCCTTTGCAGATTTGCATGCCCAATTCGTTTGTGCCAGATCTCTATATCAGCAATAACTCCTGCACCTTTTGTAAACATGGCTGCATTCATTTCAAGAATCCTCAGATTTAAGGTGAACATCCTACCCACTTTGTTTCCTTTGGCAACCAATCGTCCATCCTGCTTGTACTCCTCTACATATAATCCATCAGCATTGAACCTGACTTGTAATCCTTGGTCAACCATTTGTCCAACAGAAACCAGATTCTTTGTTATATTTGGAACATGCAGCACATCAACGAGATGTTTTACCTTTCCATCCTCCATAGATAGTGCTATGTTTCTGGTATGCTCAATAGGATGTAATGTGTCATCACCTGTTTCAAAATATCCAAGAACTGACAATTTTTGCAAAGTACTAAACCATTCCGCATGACTGGTATAGACATTATCATTTGATTTTGAAAGAACAGAAGATATCGTATTCATCATGTGATGTTGAACCATAAACAGCTTCTTAGAATCATGTGCACTTGTGGATGCATAGTTGTTGTGCTGCCTTCTATTATTTTGATTCTTCAACCTGCAATCACATTCAAAGTGTCCAGGTTTACCAAAATTCCAACATCCTTTACTATCATTACCTGAATCATTTCTTTGGAAATTTCTACGACCTCTTTGGCTCCCCTTGCCTCGAAACTGTCCTCTTCCTCCTGCATGATTCTGTTGTTGACCTTGGTCTTGGTTACTGTTTCCTCTTCCACTTCTGAAACCTCTAGCTCTACCTCTTCCTCTGCCAGAGTAGAATACCTGCTCAAAACTGGGCTTTCCTTGGGAGTTTGAATCCTCACCAAGATTCTTTTCTTCAATAATCAGCATAGATACCATATCAGCAAAATTTGGAATATTTTCCCTGGTCTGTATAGAAGTTCTAAACTGCTTATATGCAGCTCCTAAACCACGAAGGCATACTTCCACCTTATCATCATCATCTACATTCACTCCAATAGATGTAAGTGACTCATGCTTTTGATTTTCAAGGTATAGTCACTTACCAACATGCTCTTTTTCTCCAAGGTATGTAGCTCGTTCTTGAGTTGCAATTTCCGTGCCTTTGTATTGGTCTCATACAATGTGACCAAACTGTTCCAAGCATCTTTCAGAGTCTTGGCATCTTGTATGTGCCCAATCATGCTATCCGATATGCTAACAGATAGCCAATACATTACCTTTCGTGCTCCTTGATTCCATTCCTCATATGCTCTTATCTGTTCTACAGTCTGATTCCTCTCTGGTAACTACAGAGCATTTTCGTTCTCTCCTTTGATATACTTCCAGTAGCCTTTTCCTATCAGGAAATTCATCATTTTGA
Source organism: Ceratopteris richardii (assembly GCA_020310875.1). Lineage (NCBI taxonomy): Eukaryota > Viridiplantae > Streptophyta > Polypodiopsida > Polypodiales > Pteridaceae > Ceratopteris > Ceratopteris richardii. The sequence goes on along the minus strand of CM035434.1, from coordinate 135,748,621 downwards.
ATCTCCAAGCATTGAAGTTGTTCTTTTCTAGCTTATCACTCATACATTGACTCATTCCATATGTGTTTGCCATTTCTGTAGCAATACACAACACTGCAAACCACTACAAGCAGCACTTCTGCTTGAGCACTGTCGCACTATGACGTGACAGTTTGATCTCATAAAACACAATTTTCGTGTATCAATAGTACATGACATTGCTTGAAATTCTAGATCTAGAATATATGAGTGTTGTCGAACACGGCACAAGTTACAGTTTTTGAAACTAACCTGGTGTTTGTGTGAGCCCCACCTTGTGGGCTCGAAATGGAGGTCGAGATGGCTCTGAAACTTTGATCTGACCTTCATGCCGACTTTCGTAGCAAACAGAGGTCGTTTGTGAATCACGTTTTCTCCACGCCTTGCTGCATACTCTTCACCGTCGCCTTCTCCACGAGCTCTCTACAGCCAGGCTGGTTGTGATACCATGTCACGAGGAAGGAGATAAGGAAGAGAGCTCGCACTCACACTCTCACTCTCAAGGAGAAGCACACACACATATTGAAGCAAGGAAGAATGATCTTCTTCTTCTTCTTCTATTACACAAAAAGGAATGTACAAGAATGACCTAAAAACAAGAATACAACAAGTGCGATATATAAAGATCAGTACATAAGGAAAAACCTAATGTCTGCGAATGAGTGAGCTAGCAAGGAAACAAATGTGCCATCACTCTCGGTAGATAAATCTAATAAAGCTCAATGAAGTATCCCTAACATATACCGGCATGACCACTATACATGTCAGAGAACCGAAAAACTGGTACGTGTCATCCTGGATCATCACATGTTGAGCTTGATATCTCAACATAGGTGAATACCGACACTTATATCAGTGCTTATATCAGCGCCTATATCAATGATCTACCGAGGCTGATACTTGCACTTTGAAACCTGTGCCTATACTAGCAACGGGGCAAAATGGCACCCATGTATTTGCATTAGTTTAGGGGCATGTATACCCCTCATATGTTGGAAGTGGGAGTGGGCAACAATAACAATATATCATATGTTTACGGATCTTCCAACATCATTAAATCTTAACATACACATCTTAGACTCAAAAATAGATGAGATTTCAAGTGTAATGGTAAGCTATGAGGCTCACCTACTTCAAATGTCAAATTACAATGTGTGTATATGTTGGTGCAAAGTCCAAGCACACATATTTTGCTTCAGGTTCATAAGACATCAAGTTCCATGAGAACCATTGCTAGTGGAAATTTAACTTTTTACCTTTGTAAAAGTCATTTCTTTTGACTAGAGAATATTTGCAAATCACCTACCTAAAAGTCGTGGACTTGTTAGTTAGAGGAGTAACTAATTCATTGAGGGAATATCTCCTAGATTGAAGAATAACTTTAGAGAGAGCCAAAAGTTGAATTCAAATTCAAATTTGAATAGAACACTTATATAAAGTCACTTGGAAAAGTCACGGTAGTGGCATCATTACCTGAGCTCTCCATTGCCATTATGTATGTGTAAAAGGCCTACACTATAGCCGACACTAATGTCTACCATCAAGCTATGATTATCAAGTCTATGATCCATTGAAAAAACGCCTAGCTAAGAAAAAAGGGATGTAAGGGCCCCAAAACAACTTTAATGGTCCAAAAAGGAGAACTTATGCTTAACATGCTTCTCTTCCAATCATAAATGGTCGAATTAGCTGGTACACACGAAGAAGACATAAATTCTTTATCAGAGAAGGGACTAGTATGCCAATAAAAAGGAAAGGAAAGTGATGCTTGTAGTACATATACTTCTTATTTGATGGACCTGCAAACTGTCAAGTGATGGAGGTGATGCATGAATACATTTCACATATATCTATCTTACATGGAAAAGATAAGAGAATATGGGACACAATAGTGTCCTATTTGGGAGTCCACATATAGGGATTTATGGATCATTTAAATTTTTAGATTCTGAAAATAGATAGGCAGACCTAGTATTTGGTAGGGGATCACTTAAGAATAAGTACATAGGGTATCGAGAGAATCACTTAGAAATAATTACTCTTGAATTTATAACAAATGGAAGTAAACTGTGTATTCAAGGAGAGAAGGACGTACCTAGTACACCTCTGATTAAATATGCATGCAATTACATATGTTTCTTCATTGTCATGATGTACATTAAATCCATGCTGCGTTTTCTATCATCTATGTATATACCTCCTTACCCAAAACCCAAAAAAAAATCCCATATGATGTGCTGCCTAGCAAAAAGGAACGACGGTTCTACCCTCCCCTTCCCTATGGCCCTCCTTCATAGAAATTCTTCAGCACATAACGAAACTTCCCCTTTTTCAAACCGGCTTTCCAGCTTTCTATGAACGCACTTCCAAAAAACTTTGGGTTAAGGTGAATCACTATGTACGCAGATTCCTAGTATAAAAAATGAATAGCTTGCCCATTATTGTATGCGTAGAAATGCAGAGATTCCCAACTGTCACCTTAATCGCTTAATTACACCACACTTCCTTAACACTCAATTGAGGAGATGCATTATTACATTAAAAATCCTTTTTTGTTTTGAGATCAACACAGTCATCAAACCTATGCATGCGAACCAGATACCTACTTGCACAAGCAAAACTCATGAAAATACCACACATCCAGATGAGGTTAAACTGCACATGCATTATGATTCAATTACAATGAGTGAAGTTTGAGAATTTTATATGGGAAATCTAGAACCTAGCACTTCAAGTTCATCTTCTTCTATTGGATTACATTGATCCGGTCATTCTTCAGTGTATGTCGTGCGATTGAAGTCGCAGGTAACGGCTGCTATGGTGGTGTGTAACTAAGGGATAAATCAAGAAGAGGACACCGAAAGCCTTCTGTCCTTGACATTAAGTCCAACGTGCACATATTGAGCTTCAAAACACTTACGAGGAGACCAAATTCGACTGTGGTGACATCCCTCTGTTTCTCTTCCGCTATCCTCAATCATGACATCCAAAGAATGCTCTGAATATCTCCCCTCAGCACACGATCGCCCCCCCCCCCTTAATGGTAGTATTCCTTCAAAATTCTCCACAACAGATGAAGAAGAAGAAGACTTCCCCTCTCTCTTGTAATGGCTTTATAGACGAAAGACTCCTCGACACCTGCACACGGATGTACAAGGAAAAATAGCAGAGAAGCAGCACTACTTTCTTTCCCCCCGTGCGTGATGTTCAGCTTCCTTCGACACCCAACAAGGTAAAAAGGGGACCCTTTTGGCTATGGTCGCCTGCCAGCATTAGAGAGCGAGCGCAATTCCCCCCCTATTCCCCTTCTGACGACTGAGCGAATGTAGAGAAAGCAAAAGCCCAACTAACCCCCTTTGCTCCTGTTCGTTCTCCTACACAAAATGAAGTTGACCCCCCCAAAATGACTCCCCTGCTCCCCTTTTTCTAGCAACTGTAGGCATTTTTTCATCACATAAGCATCCCCCCTTTTTTCTCAGCCATCTTGAACACGACAAAAGTTGGTACTCAGAGCAACATCCTCTTTAATATTCCTTGTCTTGGAGGAAATGGCTTCCTGACTTGTGGAGAAATTGTATACCTTCTTCTTGACATGGAAAATGTACCAGAAGCAATGTTAATCAATGCCCATGCTGCCACGAACTGGAGTATAAACTGGGAACTTCACTTTACTTCAGGAAGTCCACAAGATGAGGGAACACTCCAATATTAATGACCTTTTAAATAGGATGGTTGTGTTTAAGTAAGAATTAGCTGAAGTTGAAACTTCCACTTGAAAGATTCCACTTCCATGGTTGAAAGCACTTTGGTCTTCCAGAGAAGCAGCGCTCTAAACTACCTCCTTCTCTAACCAATAAGTTTCAAGAAGCTTTACAGCTCTACCATAGATATCAGCATTTTCATGAACTTGCAGGTTCTCAATCTTTTCCAAGCCCTCAGCATCGTCAATGGAATGAGCATAAGTATTGACTCCACCGATGTTTCCTCCGTCCTCTGCTTCCCCCACTTTTAATATATTTTCTAGACCCTCCAAACACACTGTGATTATTCTTGTATCTAAACAAGTTAAAAGATCACAGAGAGGCTTGATGCATCCTTGGTCCACAAGATACTTGATTTGATCATGAGTCCCTCCAGAAGTTGCATTTGAGATTGCCCATGCAGCTTCTTTCTTTACATCGAACTCAGCATTGGCCAGTAGAGATACCAAAGGAGGAATAATATTCGCATCAATCACAGCTTGAATCTGCTATTTGTTTCCTGCAGTAATGATTAATATTGTCCATCAACTTTCTCTTTTATATCATTTTTTATGATTGTGTAGGAGTAAACTCAGAAGGCAAGGTAGTACTTGACATTCAATCATAACCTGCGTTTGTGCATCATCTCGTGTAATGTTGTTACCTACAGTCAAATAATAGCTCCAAGAGTCTGCGACACACCCCTGCCTCAATTGCATAGCAAAACTTTGAGAAAGTCCATGTTGTATTTCTTAGCATCGAGAGCTTCCATGTTGTATTCCTTGCATAATAATCCCCAATAAAAGCTGACATTTCAGTCTCCATGTCATACGTAGTTTGAAACCAGTAAGGAGCACCATGAGCCTATTCAATAGCTTTAGCAAGGTGATGCTTCATAACAATGCATGCTTCATATGGAAACGGATTTATAAACTGATCATCTTTTAAACCAAATGCTCTTGTTAAATCATCATCTATTTGAGTACTTATCAATAAAATATCTGGAGCAACAGGATCATCACAAAATGTAAACTCTGAACGCTTCAATGTTTCCAAAACTTGTGGTAAATCTGTGTGTACTGTTAGCACTTGATGATATGAACAAAAGTGTTGGGATCTGGATAGATTCCTTCAAATTGCATCTACTCAACACAAGTGATTGCATCTTGAACATGCTCATATTTTCCATAACGTGAACTCCAAACACTAAGGGCATTCTCCTCTGAGCAAGATGTCATCATGTAGTTGCAAATACCTCTCGTCAACCATTTGATCAACTCTTCAAGTATCTGCAATCAAACAAATTCCCCTGCCAAATACAAACATATTAGTGCATAAAAACCAACCATTTCCTAAGCTAACATACTCCCCTCTTCTTATTTGCAAAGTCGTCCTTGACGATCCATTCTATACTGCAATTTAATCCCAACAGACATCATCATGTCACTTTACAATTTGTTCGCATACCTTTTCATCGAGCCATCATTTGTTGCGAACATTTGTTTTATGTAGGGTACAAGTTTCAAATTATGTAAATACCTTTGGGAAGTCTTCAAATACTTCAAGAAGGTTCATATTATTCATAAAATGTAGCAAAAATACCACGTGAGTTCTAGAACATGGTGAGTCAAATTAGTGAGTCACAAGGGAGCTTCAGTGGTGTCCTAGTGGAAGGTCGATGTGGCTAGTTCTCAAAGTCCATCAATACTTTGCTTATTTGAGCACTTGAGTCATGTAATACCTCCATCCAAGTGTCTACCACGAATTTAGATGTATTAGGAAGGTTTTAAATTAGTTTCCCATGCTATAAAAAGAGGAGAAAAGTCGTGATCTTGTGGGATGTCCAAGAGAGTATCTCTATGCTACTCTAGTTTTTGTATGCAGAGCTTGAAGAGCTTGTATCTCCCTCATTATATATTCAAATTACATGTTTGATAGCTCATTTGAAAGCTCTTCTTGTCTACTTTCATAGTACCAATTTTCATAATCATTGGATTTGTGAGCTGAGAGCAACACTCTCTGCAAGTAGTGTGTGTTCTCTGTTTTTTATCCCTGCTGAAGGTCTCCATTAAACATCCAACTTGCAGAGGTCATATCTCCTTGTGTATGTATCCAAATCATGTGTTCTTTGGCTTGTTATAAAGCTCTTCAAGTCTAGTTGTATTCGGGAAATTTTCAGATTCATTGGAGTTGTGAGTTAAGAGCAGTAGTCTCTGCAAGTGATGTATGTCCTCAGGTTCATCTCTGTTTCAAGGTCTCCATTAAAGCTGCATATTGCAGAGGTCATAGCTCATTGAGTATTTATCCAAATTGAGTGTTCTTTGGTTCATTGAAAAGCTCTTGGTCTCTAGTATATGTGGTTAAAACAGTTTTAAAAACTTTTGAGTGAGTAGAGAGTAGTAAGCTCTGCAAGCATGACTGGTTTTCTATGATGAAGTTTGTGAGAAGGTCAACTTGTTCCTAGGGGGTTCCACCTACTTCCTGCTATACTTTGGAGGTCAATAAACTCCAACATTGGTATCAGAGCAAGTACTTGGAGGCTTGGAGAAGGTTATCATACCTTGACGAAGAATTTGAAGCTATCAAAGAAGCAGTTCATCATCAACACTACACAAAGGTAGAAGAAGATTGCAAGGAGGCATCTGAAGCAACATCCAAGCAAAGAAAGGTGCACATACCTCATTTACAAGGTAAATATTATATTTCTTCTCATCACACACATTGGAAAGGAGGCTTAAAGGAGGAAGCTTAGCATTTGTATTATGGGAGACCAACATGCACAAATAGAGAAGCTTGATAAGACAAATTATCAGGCATGGAAGTTTAGAATCACAGCATACTTGCAAGGTAGAGGCTTGTATGGTTTGATTGACGGCACAGATATCAAACCCACATTACCAGAGGACCCAAATCAGCAACAATTGAGGGAGTTTAGACTTTGGAATGAGAGAGACAAAAGGGTTATATTCATTTTATCACAAAATATTCAAGATTCAATGGTAGGACACATACAAGATCTAGACACAAGTAGAGATGTTTGGCTTGCATTGGAAAGGTTGTATGCTACAGGTACAAGAGCAAGGAAGATTAAACTCAAAAATGAGTTGAATAACATAAAGAAAGATACAAGGACATCGGTCAATGATTACATATTGAAAGTTAAAGAGATTGCAGATCAACTAGGATCAATTCAAGCTCATGTGGAGGACGACGACTTGGTTGCACATACTCTCAACGGACTCAAAGATGATGAGAGATGGAAACCCTTCATTACTTCAGTTTATGTCAGAGGAGAATTACCAGATTTTGATCAACTTATTGCCCTCATGGTCACGGAGGAGATGAATCTAAATGGTTCTACTTCAAATCAAAAAGGATCTCAAGGACAAGCTCTTTATGTAGGATCATCAAGAGGTGGAAACAGAGGTGGAAGAGGTTCAAATAGAGGTCGAGGAAGAAGGATCGATGATCAAAGGACTTCAAGTGGCTTCTTCAACACAAGAGGAAGAGGAAGATCAAGCGCTAGAGGTACGAGAGGCTACTACAACTACAACCAAAGACAAAGGAGTGAAGATAATAAGAACAATTGCTATATATGTGGAAGGTATGGACACTATGCCAAAGATTGTTATCAAAATGAAAATAATCAAGGTGGTAATCAAAGAGGAGGCTATTCAAGAAGAGGTAAACAACAAGGAAATTATGCAGTTGAAGGTAAAAGTGATGATTATGATTCTCTTCTTATGATGAATGTAGAAACTAAGATGAATTCCAATAGTGATGTATGGTATGTAGATAGTGGTTGTTCTAATCACATGTCTCATGATGCTTCATGGTTTTCTAATATGCATAATCCGTCATGTAAAGGTCATGTTGAAACAGGAGATGATACAACACATAAGATTATGCAGGTTGGAGATGTTGTTATGCAGGATAAGAGCAAGAAAAATTGCTTGAAGGATGTACTTTATGTGCCAACGATCACTAAGAATTTGATGTCGGTTGGTCAAATGGTAGAAAAAGGTCTAACCCAAATCATACAAACTATTTCTCTTATGGTATGCATCGAATAGCAGAGCTTGATCTATGGCACAAAAGGATTGGACACATGAATGTACACAGGTTAAAGGAGCTATCAAAGAAGAGGATTGTTGAAGGATTACCTGATCTTACTAAGCAACATATGGTGCATCTTTGTGAAGCATGTCAAATGGGTAAGCAGAGTAGACAACCTTTCAAGCATTCAAGTTATGTAAGTGATGGTTTGCTAGATCTCATACACACAGATGTGTGGGGACCTACTAAAGAGGCATCCTTGATTGGTAATAAGTACTATGTATCATTCATTGATGATCATAGTAGAATGACATTTGTGTATTTCATTAAACATAAGAGTGAGGTCTTTGATTGTTTCAAGAAGTTCAAATCATATGTCGAAAAGCAAACAGGAAGGTATATTAAGAAGCTAAGGTCTGATGGAGGGGGAGAGTATTTCTCTCAAGCTTTTACTGATTTTTTGTATGATGAAGGTATCAAAAGAGAAGTTACATGCAGGTATACTCCACAACAAAATGGAGTCGCAGAAAGAAGAAACAGAATCATAGCAGAAGCATCTAGAAGTATGCTTAATGATATGTGTTTGCCTAATTATTTTTGGGCTGAAGCTGTTAGCACAAGTGTTTACATTATGAATAGAGTTCCGACTGCTGGAGTTCATCATTTGACACCATATGAGGTATGGCATGGAAGGAAACCAAGTGTAAGTCATTTGAAAGTATTTGGTTGTGTATGTTATGTACATGTACCTAGTGAGGTGAGATCTAAACTTGATGCAAAATCAGAAAAATGTATATTTATTGGTTATGCAGATACTCAAAGAGGATATAGATGCTATAATCCTCATACCAATAAGGTTGTTGTGTCAAGAGATGTAAACTTTGATGAATCACTTTCATGGTATGCAGATAAGAATTGTTTGCAGGACATGGATGAAAATGAAGAAGGTGTGGTTGAAGGAGATGAATGCATAGTTCAGCCATCAGGAAGTTTAAATGATGAAAGGAGTGGTCTAGATGAAGAAAGAGGATCACCTTTCAATGGAAGATTAAGGCAAGAGTCACCTCCAAGTGTTAAAAGTAAAGGTAAACTCAAACTTGTTGAAGTTAATGATGAAGGAGAGGAAATTAGTGATGTATGTGAGTATGGAGAATCATCAAAGGTTCCTAATAAGAAAGGAAGAGCATCTACATTGGAGGTAAGAAGAACTTCAAGAGTAAGTAAGCAACCTCAAAGGTATACTTATGAATCTTTCATGAATACTCATTATGCTTTTATGACAAAAGTTGAGCAGGAAAATGAACCCACATGTTATGATGAGGCCAAAGGAGATGAAAAGTGGGAGAAAGCAATGAGAGAAGAAATGGAAGCACTACAGGATAACAAGACTTGGTATTTAGTTCCAAGTACACCAAAGCAAAAGGTAATTGGTTGCAAGTGGGTTTTTAAGATTAAAAGAAATAGTGATGGTAGTGTGTCTAGATATAAGGCTAGACTTGTAGCAAAAGGATATAATCAAACTCAAGGTGTGGACTATGAGGAAACATTTAGTCCAGTAGCAAATATGGCAAGAGTGAGAACTTTGTTGGCTTTAGCTGCAAGTAAAAGGTGGAATATATATCAACTTGATATAAAAAATGCCTTTCTTAATGGTGAGTTAAATGAAGAAGTGTATATGTCACAACCAGATGGTTATGTGGATGCAAAATATCCTAATCATGTATGCAGGTTAAAGAAGGCATTATATGGTCTTAAGCAGGCACCAAGAGCATGGAATGCAAGGTTGGTAAAGTATCTTATGCTGCAAGGATACACAGCGAGTCATGCTGATCCTTCACTTTATGTAAAACATGTAGATGGCATGTGTGTCTATGTATGCATTTATGTGGATGACTTGTTGATTACAGGGAATGATGCAAAAGCAATTGATGAGATAAAAGGTAATTTGGGAAAGGAATTTAAAATTTCAGATCTTGGTTTGCTCAGATACTTTCTTGGGATTGAAATTGTGTATAGCGATGAAGGTATGTGGTTGATACAAAGAAAGTATATATGTGATATGCTGAAAAGGTTTGGTATGCAGGAATGTAAATTTGTTTCTACTCCAATGGAATGTAATGTAAAGCTAAGTGCAAAGGAAGGTGATGAGTTGCATGATATGAATGTATATAGATCCATGGTAGGATCTTTGATTTATGCAACAAAAACTAGACCTGATATATGTTATGCAGTGGGAGTATTGTCACAGTTTATGCATGAACCTAGAGTACCTCATATGCATGCAGCGAAAAGAGTGCTTAGGTATTTGAAAGGTACCATGAACGAAGGATTATTTTATAGTCATGATGTTGATCTAACTCTTAAAGTCTTTAGTGATGCAGATTGGGCTGGAAGCAAAGATGACAGAAGATCCACAAGTGGATATGTGGTAATAGCAGGAAACAAGACATTAACATGGAGTTCAAAGAAACAGCCTACAGTTGCTTTATCTTCTACAGAGGCTGAGTATAGAGGTTTAGCATTGGCTACTACTGAGGTTATGTGGTTTAAAAAGTTGTTTCATGACTTGAATGTGCAGGTTGATATACCACTGATATATGGGGATAACTTGAGCAGCATTCATATGACCTCAAATCCTATTTTTCATGCTAGAACAAAGCATATAGAGGTTCACTATCATTATGTTCGAGAGAAGGCCATGAACAATGAAGTACAGGTTTCTTTTGTTGGAACAAAGGATCAAGTTGCAGATATCTTCACCAAATCCTTGGATGGACCAAAGCTTCAAAGATTCAACTATATTCTTGGCATGAAGGAAATACCCTTTGAAACTTAAGGGGGAGAATGTTGCGAACATTTGTTTTATGTAGGGTACAAGTTTCAAATTATGTAAATACCTTTGGGAAGTCTTCAAATACTTCAAGAAGGTTCATATTATTCATAAAATGTAGCAAAAATACCACGTGAGTTCTAGAACATGGTGAGTCAAATTAGTGAGTCACAAGGGAGCTTCAGTGGTGTCCTAGTGGAAGGTCGATGTGGCTAGTTCTCAAAGTCCATCAATACTTTGCTTATTTGAGCACTTGAGTCATGTAATACCTCCATCCAAGTGTCTACCACGAATTTAGATGTATTAGGAAGGTTTTAGATTAGTTTCCCATGCTATAAAAAGAGGAGAAAAGTCGTGATCTTGTGGGATGTCCAAGGGAGTATCTCTATGCTACTCTAGTTTTTGTATGCAGAGCTTGCAGAGCTTGTATCTCCCTCATTATATATCCAAATTACATGTTTGATAGCTCATTTGAAAGCTCTTCTTGTCTACTTTCATAGTACCAATTTGCATAATCATTGGATTTGTGAGCTGAGAGCAACACTCTCTGCAAGTAGTGTGTGTTCTCTGTTTTTTATCCCTGCTGAAGGTCTCCATTAAACATCCAACTTGCAGAGGTCATATCTCCTTGTGTATGTATCCAAATCATGTGTTCTTTGGCTTGTTAGAGAGCTCTCCAAGTCTAGTTGTATTCTGGAAATTTTCAGATTCATTGGAGTTGTGAGTTAAGAGCAGTAGTCTCTGCAAGTGATGTATGTCCTCAGGTTCATCTCTGTTTCAAGGTCTCCATTAAAGCTGCATATTGCAGAGGTCATAGCTCATTGAGTATTTATCCAAATTGAGTGTTCTTTGGTTCATTGAAAAGCTCTTGGTCTCTAGTATATGTGGTTAAAACAGTTTTAAAAACTTTTGAGTGAGTAGAGAGTAGTAAGCTCTGCAAGCATGACTGGTTTTCTATGATGAAGTTTGTGAGAAGGTCAACTTGTTCCTAGGGGGTTCCACCTACTTCCTGCTATACTTTGGAGGTCAATAAACTCCAACATCATTCCCACTTGACCTGCACTCATTGAAGCTATTAGTGCTCAAAAAAATCACTCATGAATACATACAAATCATTTATTTACAAAATGATCCAAGAACACGCACATATATGCAACTCCATTTTCAACATGCATCAAATTGCTCATGCATTCCACTATGAAAATAGTCTCAACCAATGTAACACATTCATACCTTTCCATGTCTTATGCATACAGCTATCATTGCGAGAAAACAAAAAAGAAAGTACCGAAATAAACAAAGCCAATTGAAATGAATCCAACAAGAGATGCAAAATACCCAAAATGCATACCCCTTTATTGCACCTACTATTTGTTATGTACAAACATTCCATGACTAGACACGCCTTAAGAATCCCCATCGTCGTCCTACAAAAGTCATCAAGACTCGAGTACAAGTCAAGAGCTACATAAAAACCCTAGAGTGTCCCATGCACTGGAAAAACCTTGGATAGAGCACACAAGTTATAAAGGAATACCATTGCATTACCTCGCTAAAGTCTCATCCATAAGTGTATATATAATGTTGATTCAGAGTGAGCTCATCTGTCACAAGCCACCATATACCAATCACACGTGCCTTTGAGAATGTTGATTCAGAGTGAGCTCATCCGTCACAAGTCACCATATACCAATCACACAAGCAAATAATGTTCCCTTCCAGGCAATCATCGCCCTTTCCTCTCTCTCTCTCCCCCTCAGGAGTGGGGAATAATTTCATATGTAAATTTTATGTATATTCACATGTTGGCCTATGTTGACATTGGATGCGATTCATGGCCCTGACCACCCGACCAAGTTGATCCCACCCATCTACCAATGCAACGCAGCGCCCAACACACAACCACATAATGATAACAAATCACATATAAAGCTAGCCCAGAATGAAGCTGGATGCGGCTCATGGTCGTGACTGCCCGACCACGATGGTTCCACCTACCTACCAACCTGTTATGGAGCGTAGCTAAGACATACATCCCAAGCCTATGGCGAAACTAGCTGCGGCTCTTGGTCCTAACCACCCGGCTAGGATAAATCCACCCACCTACTAGCCCACCATAGCGCGTTGGTACAATCACAATAGCACAATGTTCCATCTCTTTACTCCCACTCACTCAGTTACACATACTACATATGCATCATAGATTTGACTTCCACTATGTACATACAATCGGCTATACCCTAGTCCCTTATATACCTATCCTTGGATGATCCAGAATGTTGGTCTCATGGATGTCTCATATAGCCTCACCTCATACTTGCATCTCGACGACTTTCTTAGGGTGAGTCAGGCTCAACTACAGGAGCTCCGTCATCGATACCTATCGTCAAAAGATCCGCCCAAGACCAATAGATATCTTTTACCTCGTTAGGCAATTCCATCATGCTGGCATAGTAGAAGTACCGATCCTTGGCATATCCAGCCCAACTAAGTAGATATCCCTCGAATTGGGGAAATGGAAAGTCAATGTCCATACCTTGATTCCAAAAGCGTAAAAGCCAGTGTGCCTCCTCCATGTCATAGTTTGTCTGCAGGCTCTCAACTGATATCTACATGCTTTTTAACGCTTGATCTGAAAAATATACGGCAAGAACGAACACAGCACTCTTGTATACTTGATCATCCATTGGTCGCCTGGTCCTTAGTGATCTTGCATAGTAACACACCTGGTCTACCAATTTTTGTGATTCCTGCAAACAGAAGGTAAATTGAATGAAAAAGTAGAGAAAGGCCTTCTCACTTCGTTATCGTATCCAACCACACATCTCTCGTAAGAACACCCAAATCACAAAAAAAGTGCCATCATCCAACGGCTTGCGCCAAGTCCTTTCCATGCACATTCACCTATCGATCCTTGTACGTTCTGCTCGATATCCTTACATCTAATCCAATCAAACCTCCTTCGAATAACTTTGGCATGCTCGGCATGAGCCAATCCTAACTTCTTTAGGCCATCGTCATTCCTACACGTATTCTTTGCATGAAGCACTTTACTCACTCTACTCTTTTCTGGCGCCTTTTCTAATGCAGGTTCTTTCTACAATCTTTCATTTCTAAAATCCTCTCTTCACCACCATCTTGGTTCTCCCTATCTCTTCCTTTCAAGAGGTTCTCCTTTCGATCAACTAATTCCTTACTAGAATTGTCGTGATCCACACACCACTTTTCTCTCCCAGATCTACCTTTGCCCTCGTGCTCTCCCTTGCATGTACCCTTGCTCATGGCGTCATGTACTCTCCTGGTGCTAGAGGACAGTCAACTTTTGATGATATCCTCGATCACGAGTTCCAAAAGAGCATTTTCCATTTTTCGAAGAGTTTTCCCTCCTTGCATGAGGATCCACCACCTAGCTCATTTTCTTCTCCTTCTCCACCAGATCGATATGCATTGTATAGCACTCAGCTTCCCCTATGCCTACCAACCATCCTAGCAATTCTTGATCCGAATCATCTTTATAGAGTAATGGATTTTGATATTCTACCATCTTCGTGTCTTGATTCTTGGAGAGCTACAAGTTGAACACGTCTTGAAGCAGATTCTTGTAGGTATCCCTATTCAAAGAAAACCTAACTCGTGCCATCTCTTGCCTTACTTTCTCCTTTTCTTTCTTTTCCATCTCATCGACTATTATTGTCTTCTTCTTGTCGATCGAGTTTGGAGATACTTGGATTTGAATCCGATCATACTTTGGCCCTATTGAAATGAAACTTGTGCGCCTGTCATGCACACAATTGGCTTGCATAAGCCATGGTCGTCCAAGTAAGATCGAGAAAGTGGCCTCTGTGGTCCTTGGTCTTACTATCAAATAATCAACTTTAAATTCTAGACCCCCCACAACTGTGCTTACATTTTTCAAAAGACCCGCAGGCTTCACTTGTGTTTGATCTACCATCCTCAAGGACATTGGAGTTTCTTCCATGTGGTTGAGGCCCAGAGCTTTCATCATGTATTCAGTCATTAGATTGACCGCAGCTCCACTATCTAACTGAGCACCTAGGACTGCATACCTTTTAATCTTGATTTTCACAGCTGGAGCATTTGAATCAATTTGTGTCGTAATACTTTGAATGATCCCTTGGACATCTTTATCTTGTCTCTTTTTATCTTGAGCTTTCTGTGGCTTCTTGATATATTCGTTGTAGAATTGTTTCCTATATATAGGTGAACATTTGAGCAATGTGCCAATGTCCACCATGACCTCCGTATCAGCCAACCGATTTACGATGTCAACTTCTCCCGAACTTTGTCTTTCCTTCCTACACTTTGGAACCCTTAATCTTTCAGGGAAGGGCGCTATGCCTGACACAAACTCCTTGGTCACTGGTGGAAGGATCTCGATCTCTTCCCCATCCTCAAACTCTTGCTGCTCAGCAAATCCTCCGACTTCGTTTTCTACCTCTCCATGTTCGGGTATCTTCTCGTGGCTAGCTTTTTCGCTTTCGACTTCTGGAAGTTTCATCAAATACTCTTGAGTCCTTGTGACTACTACCACAGTTGGCTCTTTATGCGGTTTCTTGGCCTGGTAAGCGTCCACAAAATGCATTGACGAGCTAGAGCCTTCTTGAGGGTTCGGTGTCCTAAACACCACTCCGATCGTAGGAACGTGCTCTTGAGCTCTCGGTGTGGAATGCATCTGAGTCTCAACATAATTCGAGGACTCTACTAGCCCCTTATCCTTGCTAGTGGCAGCTCTTCATTTTGGACAGTCTTCATTAAAGTGGCCCTCTCCACTAGAGTACCGACAGAGCGGGATATAATCAATTGGTTTCTTTTCGTTTGGACATCTAGATTGAGTATGGCCAAAGCCATGGCATCTCCAACATTAGATTGGACCACCTCTCCTTTCATCAGGTCCGGCTCCTCTCGGATAGTCTCCTCCCTGACCCTGAGCACCATATCCATAAGTTTGTCTATTTTCCCAACGGGATGTAGGTGGGACACTTTGAGCGGCAATCCCATGTAGGACCTTTCTCTTGTATCTCCCAATTTCATGGTCCGCTCTTCATAGGCCCTCTTGTTGTAACATCAGACTTCCGTGTGATTTGTCCTTCCACAAAAAGTGCAACGCATTCTAGGTGGCGATCTATCGGTGAATACTCTCGAGACTGTAGGGCATTCTGAAGCCAGATGGCCATAACCATGGCACTTTCCACACCATGTTTTCGGTCTAAACACTTGATTGGGGGATGTAGTTACCTCTTGTTTCATGGTGTATGTTTCCTGGGTCATTGTGGCACCTTTTATAGCTTGTGTGACCAACTCCAATATTCGTTCTTCAGTCAGCGCACGCTTCACCTCGCCGGGTGTGCTAGTGGCAGCTACAAAAGCTGGGGTCGTCAATGTGCGACTTCCTTGGCCAGGATCTTCCATCGGTATGTTTCCTAGGCCTCCCATTGGCTTGCATAAGAGCTCAATCTTCCTTTGTTGACATAAATGTACTTCCTCCCAAAGCCTTGCTTGTTCCTTAGCATCTATTAAAATTGCATGTCTTGTCAGGCTGATATGTTGTTGCGCCATACGATCTCTCAATCCGGCAATGAATCTTCTCTTTAATGTCTCATTGTTCGGGGCATTCGCGCCCATCTTTCTTACCAAGGTTTCCATTCACTGAATGAAGTTATCAATGCTCTTAGTGACTCCTTGTCACAGATAATCCATCTGTTGGGTCAATCTATCTTGGAAGCCTTGTCGTCGAAACTTTGCCAAGAAGGCTTCCTTGAGCATCTGATAAGTTCCACGCTCTTGTGGTGTCAAATTCCCATACTAGTTGTCTGCCTCATCACGGAGAGTAGCTGAAAAAATCCTCAATCTTTGACCTTGGTCAACTACCTCGTTGGCCTCACAAGTAACTTCAAATAGTTGGATAAAACTATCTGGATCCTCGTCCCAAGCACCTGAGAACTTGGTGAAGTCCCCTGAATGAACCGAAATCTGCTGAGCCATTTCAAACAGAGGTGTGATGTCAATATCACTTCGATCCCAGAAATTTAGTGCACGTGGCCTTAGGATCCCTCTTTCAAACTTTTGCACTTGATTCGCAACTCTCCTACGGGAGTACACATTTTTGGCAGATTTCTTCGAGCTAGTCGAGGTCGACTCACCTTGCGACTCCCACCTCTTCCTTTTGTCTTTCAAGGGCTCTTCTCTGAGCGCACTCTTCTCTTTGCCATTCCTCCTGAGGATGAGCTCCCCTCGTTCATGTACTAGATCTTGGATCTGCAAGCTCGGCCAACATGTGGTGCTAGGTGAACCTATGGCACTCTCTTATAGAGACGTGCCAAGCTTTTCCTGGCAAACGCACCAAAATGTTGGACCTCTAGACCCAAGGGAAAGTGCATACACACACTGATATTTTGCCCAAACCTTCTGATACTAGGTCAGTTTTGGTCTCCCTAAGTCCCCAGTTTCACTCCAATGTAACGTTGGAGAAGATGGAAAAATACATGCACAAATAAGTATCCAACCCCAGTGATTCCTTCTAACAACCTCTCTCTCTCACTCCTACACATACATATGCTTTCACACACTCTCATGCATTCACACACTCTTTTTCACACATGCTCATTCACTCTCTTACTTCCACACTTTCATACACTCGCACACACCCTTGCACACTCTTACTTCCTCTTTACTTTATTTTGCGTTCTCCCTCTTTCTCTATATTTCTTTCATTCCCTCTTCCTCTAATGTTTTAATGCATTTTTGTGAGTAGGATATCACACAATATTCAACAAGCATACCATATGCATTGAGAGTGCGCTAAGTAGGGAAATATGGGTTCGTGATGTAAATACATATGCACCAGGTTGGTTACCTTAATCACGGTTATAAAAGTGGGGATTGATCACGTAGATTTGTAGCCCATAACTTGCCAAAGTCATAATCCACAAGCTAACAAAGATAGGTAGGAAGGTGAGCATTGCAGGAGATCAAGAAATTTTCTTTTTCTTTTTCAAAGATATTCTTCTTTCCTACAATGACAACCAAGTGAACGTGACACCAACGACCATGTCTTATCACAAATGCACTTATCACATCGAATGCACAGATTTATCAAGTCTTGTTGCTTTGGATGAATAAAATGTGGATAGAAGATTCACGTGATGATAATAGGATGGAGCGAACAGGAAGAAACAACAATGAATTCATGGCACCTGGTGATTTCATTTCCTGTGATAGGATAAGCACAACATCTTGGCCTGCCAGCTCTTGAATGTGTCGGCTTTCAATTGTCCCTCAACTCTTCCTGCCATGCCTTGGTTTGATCGTTCGGTACTTTCCTAATGATAGTGCCATAAAATGGTACGATTTTCTTCTCAGTATACTGGGGATAAAATGTGACTGCTATTTTCTTTCCCTTGTTAAAGGACCATTGCTGAACTCCATATGCTCTATTGCATCTTCCCCCCTATTCTCCACTCCAGATGCAATCTCTGAAGGTTAGAAGAAACAACTCCTCTACACATATTTTCCTAAACTTTTCCTCACATCCTCCAAGCTGTTGTCATGTTTTGAACATTCATTGTGTTTTCTATCCTCTATGTATATACCTCCTTACCCAAAACCCAAAAAAAATTCACATACGATGTGTTGCCTAGCTAAAAGGGATGACGGTTCTACCCTCCCCTTCCCTATGGACGTCCTTCATAGAAATTCTTCAGCACATAACGAAACTTTCCCTTTTTCGGAACCGGCTTTCCAGCTTGCTATGAACGCACTTCCAAAAAACTTTGGGTTAAGGTGAATCACTATGTACGCAGATTCCTAGTATAAAAAATGAATAGCTTGCCCATTATTGTATGCGTAGAAATGTAGAGATTCCCAACTGTCACCTTAATCGCTTAATTACACCACACTTCCTTAACACTCAATTGAGGAGATGCATTATTACATTAAAAATCCTTTTTTGTTTTAAGATCAACACAGGCATCAAACCTATGCATGCGAACCAGATACCTACTTGCACAAGCAAAACTCATGAAAATACCACACATCCAGATGAGGTTAAACTGCGCATGCATTATGATTCAGTTACGATGAGTGAAGTTTGAGAAATTTATATGGGAAATCTAGAACCTAGCACTTCAAGTTCGTCTTCTTCTGCCGGATTACATAGATCCGGGCATCCTTCAGTGTATGTCGTGAGATGGAAGTCACAGGTAACGGTTGCTATGGTGATCTCTAACTAAGGGAGAAATCAAGAAGAGGATGCCCAGAGCCTTTTGTCCTTGACATTAAGTGCAGCCCGCACATATTGAGCTTCAAAACACTTGCGAGGAGACCAAACTCGAGTGTGGTGACACCTCTCTATTTCTCTTCCGCTATCCTCAACCATGACATCCAGAGAATGCTCTGAACATCTCCCCTCAGCACACGATCGGCCCCCCCCCTTAACGGTAGTCTTCCTTCAAAAGTCTCCATAGTAGATGAAGAAGAAGAAGACGTCCCCTCTCTCTTGTAATGGCTTTATAGACGAAAAACTCCTCGACACCTGCACACAGATGTACAAGGAAAAACAACGTAGAAGCAGCACTACTTTCTTTCCCTTGTGCGTGATGTTCAGCTTCTTTCGACACCCAACAAGGTAAAAAGGGGACCCTTCTAGCAGTGGTCGCCTGCCAGAAATAGAGAGTGAGCACAATTCCCCCCCTATTCCCCTTCTGACGACTGAGCGAATGTAGAGAAAGCAAAAGCCCCACTAACCCCCTTCGCTCCTGTTCATTCTCTTGAACAAAATGAAGCGGACCCCCCCAAAATGACTCCCCTGCTCCCCTTTTTCTAGCAACCGTCGAGCCTTTTTCATCAGATAAGCATCCCCCCTTTTTTCTCAGCCATCTTGAACACGACAAAAGCTGGTACTCAGAGAAACGTCCTCTTTAATATACCCTATCTTGGAGGAAACGGCTTCCTGACTTCTGGAGAAATTGTATACCTTCTTCTTGACATGGCAAATGTACCGGAAGCAATGTTAATCAATGCCCATGCTGCGAGGAACTGGAGCATAAATTGGGAAATTCACTTTGCTTCAGGAAGTCCACAACATGAGGGACCACTCCAGTATTGATGACCTTTTAAATAGGAGGGTTGCGTTTAAGTAAGAAATAGTTGAAGTTGAAACATTCTCACTTCCAAGGTTGAAAGCACTTTGGTCTTCCAGAGAAGCAGCGCTCTGAACTACCTCCTCCTCTAACCAATAAGTTTCAAGAAGCTTTACAACTCTGTCATAGATATCAACATTTTCATGAACTTGCAGGTTCTCAATCTTTTCCAAGCCCTCAGCATCGTCAATGGACTGAGCATAAGTATTGACTCCACCAGTGTTTCCACCGTCCTTCTCTACTTCCCCCACTTTTAATATATTTTCGAGAACCTCCAAACACACTATGGTTATTCTTGTATCTGAACAAGTTAAAAGATCACATAGAGACTTGATGCATCCTTGGTCCACAAGATACTTGATTTGATCATGAGTCCCTCCAGAAGTTGCATTTGAGATTGCCAATGCAGCTTCTTTCTTTACATCGAACTCAGCATTGGCCAGTAGAGATACTAAAGGAGGAGTAATATTCGCATCAATCACAACTTGAATCTGCTCTTTGTTTGCTGCATTAATGTTTAATATTGTCTAGCAAGTTTCTTTTTTATATCCTTTTTATGATTGTGTAGGAGTAAACTCAGAAGGCAAGGTAGCACTTGACAGTCAATCATAACCTGAGTTTGTGCATCATCTCCTGTAATGATGTTACCTACAGTCAAATAACAGCTCCAAGAGTTTGCCACACACCCTTGCCTCAATTGCATAGCAAAAGTTTGAGAAATTCCATGTTGTATTTCTTAGCATCGAGAGCTTCGATGTTGTATTCCTTGCATAATAATCCCCAATAAAAGATGACATTTTAGTCTCCATGTCATATGAAGTTTGAAACCAGTAAGGAGCACCATGAGCCTCTTCAGTAGCCTTAGCAAGGTGATGCTTCATAACAATGCATGCTTCATACGGAAACGGATTTATAAACTGATCATCTTTTAAACCAAATGCTCTTGTTAAATCATCATCTATTTGAATACTTATCCATAAAATATCTGTAGCAACAGGATCATCACAAAATGTAAACTATGAACGCTTCAATGTTTCCAAAACTTGTGGTAAATCTGTGTGTACTGTAAGCACTTCATGATATGAAGAAAAGTGTTGGGATGTGGATAGCTTCCTTCAAATTGCATCTACTCAAAACAAGTGATTGCATCTTAAACATGCTCATATTTTCCATAACCTGAACTCCAAACACTAAGGGCATTCCCCTCTGAGCAAGATGTCGTCATGTAGTTGCAAATACCTCTCGTCAACCATTTGATCAACTCTTCAAGTACCTGCAATCAAACAAATTCCCTTGCCAAATACAAACATATTAGTGCATAAAAACCAACCATTTCCTGAGCTAACAAGGGCATGCCAAGTTTTTGTTCCTTTAGATGAAGAGCACCATTGCCTTCTGGACATAAACCAGTATTAGGAGAGCCTCTGCATATGCTAGATGGACTCAACAAAGATGAGGAACAGCAATTTTTGGAAGCAAATAGGGATTTACTCTCGTTCGGTGTAGTCGATGTGAATTCAGTCATCAGTTTTGAATGGGGATGTACAACGGCCATCATGTGTACGAAATCTCTCAAATTGCAGGACGAGGATAGCATTGAACCAATTATCAAAGATCCTATGGAGAATGGAAGAATACGTGTGGAAGAAGATTCTTTAGAAGTGGTGAATTTGGGGACTACGGAAGAGCCTAAGCTAGTCCAAATTTGTTTGGAGCTTGCTCTAGACTTCCGGATGGCCTTGATTGCTTTGTTGCAGCAGTACAAGGATGTCTTTGCTTGGACATATTCAGACATGAAAGGCCTCGATCCGAAGCTTTATCATCATCAAATTTTGCTTAAGCTAGATGCTACCCTAGTGATGCAGCAGTGGTATAGAATGAACCCTAATTTTGCACCACAGGTTAAATATGAGTTGGACAGATTGATAAACTTCGACTACATTGTGCCCATTGAAAATCCAAAATGGGTCGCCCTCATAGTGATTGTTCTGAAGAATAAATAGTTACAGATCTATGTTGATTATAGGAAACTAAATGCAGCCACTATACAAGATCCTTTTCCCTTAACGTCTTTGCACAGTATGCTTGATGAGGTTGCAGGAAGGCAAATGTATTCATTTCTCGATGGGTTTAGTGGCTATAATCAAGTCCAGATGGTGGAAGCAGACATACCAAAAACCATCGCTATTACAAATTGGGGACTCTTTGCGTGTATTGTCATGTGGTTTGGATTACGTAATGCACCATGTACTTTCCAACCATGCATGCAACAAATCTTTGCCCCATATCTTACTTCATTTATGCGCATTTTTCTCAACGATTTCTCCGTTTGAGGCACCATGGCAGCTCATGTGGAACATTTCCAACCTTGTTTTGATTCTTGTTGACAAGTCCATCTTTGTTTGAACCCGAATAAATCAACTTTTATGGTTAAATGCGGCAAATTATTGGGCCATGTCATTTCAAAAAAGGGTATAGCAGTGGATCTAGATAAAGTCAAAGTCATCTTAGAAACTCCAGCACCTCACAATCCAAAGTATTACGTTTTTTGGGTCAGGTGTGATGGCATGGCAGGCACTTACGGGGTCTTGCTCATATAGCAATTCCATTAAACAAGCTAGCACATGTGCAATAGGTGGATTTTGTCTAGACGTCTGAAGCACAAACAGCGTTTGAGCACTTAAAAAAACACAAAATGCTAGCCACCGCACGGGTACTGAAAGCTCTAGATTGGGCGCAATCATTTCATGTATTTTTTGATGCTTTAGATAGAGCTATTGGAAGTTTCTTGATGCAGAAGGAGGATCGAAGTTGGTTCCACCCTATGTACTATGCTAGTCGGCAACTCACAATTATTCGATGAATTATTCGATGATGGAATGAGAATGCTTAGGTCTGATTTATTGAATAAATAAGTTTCGGCATTAATTGTTGGGTCGCACATTCACTTTTCATGTAGATCACAATGCACTGTTATATTTGGTTTAACAACAGAATTCGATGGGCCGCCTTGCTTGGTGGGTCCTGCTTTTATAAGAATTGAAACTCGATATCGTTCATGGCCTAGGTGCTATTCATGCTATTGCAAACTTTCTCTCACGCATCCATCATGGGGAACCACCTAATGGAGTCGATGACTCTCTTCCAGATGCAGAAGTTTTTTCGATAGTCGAAGTGGAGAATACTCCTCACACCTACCCCACATGGTACAAAGAAATGCTCAATTTTCTTGAGAATGGCATTGCTCCCTCCTACTTTAGTTCCATAGTAGAGAAAAGATTTGGCCTTCGCAGTCATAGGTTTACTGTTATTATGGGCCAATTCTATCATAAGGACCCAACCGGCATTTGGATGCGCTCCGTTCCTCCACATGAGGTGCAGGCCATCAGCTCGAAGGCTCATGCTAGCGAAGCTGGTGGAGACCACTCATTTGATTAAGATTTGAAAAACCCAGCAGTCTAGATTATGGTGGCCAACTATGTACTCGGACGTGCAACAAGTAGTATGAAATTGTGATCCATGCCAATGAACTGGAGAACCTCACGATAGTCAACACTTTCTATTGCTGTCCATTTTGCCGCTCGAACCTTTTCAGAAATGAGGTTTGGACTTCATTCGTCCCATCGAACCACCTACTGCGCATACCGTAGCCATGTACATTTTAACCTGTATGGATTATTGTACACGCTGGCCAAAGCATGGGCAATTAAGCAAGCTACTGCACGAACAGTAGCAAGGAAATTGTAGAATGATATCTTTCCGCATTATGGATTACTGCTGGAATTAGTTTCCGATCAGGGAACTCATTTTCTAAATCAGTTGATTTCTGAACTCACCGCAGACTACCAAATTGATTTCTGAATTGGCGGAAAGCACTAACAAAGTTCTACAGCACATGCTCCAAAAATTGTTGCTTGATTCAACGGATTAGTGGGAAATTATGCTCCCCACAGTCTTCTCCATATACGTCGACTTCCGAATTGAACACCATTGTTTCTCATATTCTCTTATCTTTTCCATGAAAGATAGATATATGTGAAATATCTTCATGCATCACTTCCATTGTCTGGTAGCTTGCAGGTCCATCAATACGAAGTGTATGCACTACGAGCATCACGTTCGAGATTTTCTATCTTCCTCCCTATGCACCGGCCAATTCCACCATTCATGATTGGAAGATAAGCATCTAAAGCATAAGCTCTCCTTCTTGGCCCATTCAAGTTCTTCCATAGTCCATTGGGGACCCTACTGTCTCTTTTTTCTTGATTATAATTATTGTTTCTCAATGCAGAAATCTTGCTTCTCCTTGCCAATCCTCCTTTGAGAAGAAAATGATGTCCAACTTGCACACGTTTCCTCAATGATGCGTCTCCAAATGAGGGAATCAAGTTTCGACACTTGGGTCAACACAATTAGAAACTATAACGTGACTTTCATCTTGTGGCAGGTTTCTTTCGGTGATGGTTGTTTGAGTGTCCTAGAAGATTGCGCTTGCCAAAGGATATCTTATTAACTTGAAACATCAGAGTGACCAAAATAAAGAGGAGTGCCATTCATAGAGAAAATAAGGAGAAAATTGGAAAGCATTGCCAAGTACTTCCCGGAAACTCTGTGCCATCAGTCACTGAATTTCTTAAGAAAACGGAAGGAACAAATAAGTGGTATAAATGGTGCAGTAAAGACAAAAGGCAGGCATTGAGTTTTATGACGGAGCATTGATGGTTACATGTTTTTTGAGCTTGCATTTGTTGTGCATTCTTCACTCATTGAATGCACAGCTGGACTTTGAAACAACTCTTTCAGTATGTGTCCCAAGCCGCTTGTTTGGGTGGTTGGGCCTCTTGCCTCTTGAGGCGGGGGTGAGGGTTCAACCCCTACCAACACCATGTAAGGGACATGTTTAACATGGAAAGTTGTATCTTGTGGATGATGTTTCACTGTTTGTCTTGCCCCATGGTAGCTGTGACCATGGTTCAATCTAGCTATGTAAACCCCTGTTCTTGTGGGATAACGGGGATGCTATGGGTACTATGCCCTTCCTTGTACAATTGAAATTTCAAAGTTAAAGCCTGGAGGAGTAGGCCTCGACCGAACCTCCATTTAAAAAGAAAAAAATTCTTTGAGTACGTGTTCTTTTCTTGCACGGTATTGCACATTGTTGAACGTAGTGGTTGTCACAGACTAACAGTACTCCAATCTTACAGGTTTGGGAATGAGGATTTACGAATATACACTACTTGTAAACATGCGTTTTTGTTCCACACCGCTTTCAATAATAATGATTATTAACATAGAAAATTAGTACCACAGAGTGTACACAAAGTCATACTTCCACAACACTAAATACTTATTGATTATCAATAAGAGTGCATTACATCACAGTATCATCTCTGCAATCATACTTGGGAGAATACAAACTTCGTCCGTTTCGTATCTGCATATCTACACACTTCGCATTCGTCACCTCTGGAACATGTCTGTACACCCTATTTCTTCGTAAGGCTTCACACCATTCCAAACTTCCGAAATACCGAATACTCAAATTACAAACTTCAAGAAACTCTTAGCGTCTCCATAAATCTCCATTCAGTTACATTGGAAATAAGAATTTTAATTACAACGAAAGTGGTCGTCCACATCGACTGCTAACAGTGGCATGCGTGGTGGATCCGAACCCACTAATTACAAAGTATAAAAGTTTACAAATCCTCATCTTGATTCTGCATCTCCAAGAACACAATTTTCTCTATACCATACCACAATTCGTTAAACATTTCTCTAATATTTTCTCCAGCTAGTAGTATCTCCACTTTAAAAAATTCCTTTGGATCTAATAACTCTTGACTAGAACTTGTATAACTAACCACCAAATGTTCTAATTGAGGGATGCATTGCTGAAATCCCTCTAACAACTTGTCAAAAGCTATAGTAACATCCGATAATTTAGTTATAAATTCCACAGTTGTCTTCGACATTTCTTCTCACTTCGTTTAACAAGTAAGTTCCAAAACCAAAGCCTCCTTACAGAGTTTCTCCACTTTTGCTTCCTTCTTATCCACCAAAACTAGATTCACATCTGCACAATGTTGTTTCCATTGACTAACATGTTTTTCTAGTTCAAGAATCCCTACAACATGTGCCATCACTAGATCCACATTCTCCTTTAGAGTCCAGAACTTTTCTTCGAAGGCAATAAATTTCAGATTCTAGACTCCCAGTGTTTCTTCCACTTTGTCTTTTCATTTCACCGCTCTGTTCCTTGACCTTCTCCTTTATGTGAAGAGATGGATAAGTATGTGTTTGAAGATGAAGAGGTGTTGCAAAATCCTTGATCTACACCAGCCAAATGAACTCCAGGAGTAGATGGTGGGCCCTTTTAGCTTGCCAATGGATGTATTAGACACCCTATGTACCTTGGAAGATCACTCTCAAAAAGATAGATCAAAACAGATAAGTTGGAGTTAGCTCAGAGGTGAAAACTTGCTATTCTTGGTTCATACACCTGTCCAGTGTTTTACCTAATTCTCTGAGCACAGCAGCAATTAGCTTAATTCCTCTTGGGGAAGTCTAGGTAACTTAAAGAGCTAACTTTCAAGAGTAATCTCATCAAAAATAATGAACCACACACTGAGAATGAGTTTTAACAAGTGATGACATCATCCCGATTTTCACGGGCTGCTACAGAAATAGACCAGTGAGCAGAAAAATCAATATAACTCAAAATGTAGAAATCCAATGATTATTAAAACTTGTATGGTTATACTAGACAGTAAGCTGAATCCAACAAGCTTTAAATCACTGAATTTGAATAAGTAACCACTGAGAAACACCTCTGACAAGATGAGTGAAAAAGTCGAGTACCTGACAGAGAAGTGAAGATGAACAGACCCTGTTGACTTCAAATGAACATAACTGAAGATTGCAACATCCAAATGACATGAAAATTTATGAGCATATAGTAGACTTATAGAGCTAACTTTACCAAGTTAAATCACTGAAAACGATGCACCAAGCTCAGAGAAAACATCTCTGCAAGCTGACTGAGAAAACTAAGAGTAATGGTAGTGAGTAGTACACTTCACAAGAACATGGAAAGATGAAACCAAATAATCATGAAAATGAAAGTATATTTCTTGTACAATACAATGACTTACTAATACATATGTGTGCCTTGTAATCACACCTTGATATGGCATAAAGCTCAGCTCTTGGAGGTCTTCACATAGGTCTCTCTAACCACGACTAAAATTGCCATCTATTTATAGTTGAGTTTGGGAGGCTAACTTCCCTCAATCACTCTCCAATCAATCAATGATTGATTTGATTCTCTACCTACCACAAATCACAAATTCGTGGCTCCTCTTTCCATTCTTGATCAAGTGGACTCGACCACTTAAGATTATCTTACTTTTACATTAAGTAAACTCTTCAAAAGTTACAAGAGGTAGTTCACAAGTGAACTTTACATAGTCTTCTTTTTAAAGCTTTTTCTAAGACTTTGTGAGACTCAAGCCAATACTTAGGCTTGTCATAGACTTGCTCCAACAGCTCCCCCTCAATCCAAGTATGCTTGAGGTCTTCAATCTTCCAAGATTACCTACAAACCTATCATAGCCTTGAATTTGCAAAGCTTTGTACCATCCAATGCTTTGGTTAGAATATCTGCACATTGTTGATGAGTGGACACATATGATATTTGAATCTCTTTGCTTAGAACCTTCTCTCGTACATAGTGATAATGAACTTCAATATGTTTAGTCCTTGCATGAGAAATAGGATTAGCAGCCAAATGAATAGAACTCATATTGTCACCAAAAATAGTTGGAGTTCCAAACTCCAATCCAAGATCTTTGAACAATGTCTTCATCCACATAGCTTCTTGTGTAGCTATGGCAAGACCTCTATATTCAGCTTCAGTAGAAGAGAGAGCAACTGTGGGTTGCTTCTTGGATGACCATGAAATAAGCTTTGAACCTGCAAAGGTAAGATAACCTGAAGTGCTCCTTCTATCTTCCTTGGAGCCAGCCCAATCTGCATCAGAAAATAGCTTCAAACCTAAATCAGATACATAAGGATAATAAAGTCCTTCATTTATGGTTCCTTTGAGATACTTGAGAATCCTTTTGGCAGCATCCATATGTGGTTTCCTTGGTGTGTGCATAAATTGGCTTAGCACACTCACACTGTAACATATATCTACTCTTGTCAATGTGGCAAAGTTGAGACTACCCACTAGACTTTGAAATGATGTGATGTCCTCTATGAGTTCACCTTCATGTGAGCTCAATTTGTGATTGACCTCCATTGGAGTACCTGCAATCTTACAATCTTGCATCTTGAATTTTGCCAACATGTCCTTAATGTACTTTCTTTGAGTGAGAAACAAACCATGATCTTTGTAGACAACTTCCAAACCTAGGAAGTAGGTAAGTGAACCCAAATCACTTATCTTGAACTCTTCTCTCATTTGATCTTTGATCTTCTTCATACCATCTGCATCATTTCCTGTCAATATAATATCATCTACATATACACATAGGTAGATGACCTCAGAATTACTCTTTTTAATAAAGAGTGAAGGATCTGCCTTGCTTGGTTGAAAGCCTTTGTCCTGCAAGAATGAAACAAGCCTGAAATTCCAAGCTCTTGGAGCTTGCTTGAGACCATACAATGCTTTGTTAAGTTTACACACATAATCAGGATAAAATTGATTCTCAAAACCAGGTGGTTGTGCCATATATACCTCTTCTGTTATCTAACCATTCAAGAATGCATTCTTTACATCTAGTTGAAGTATCTTCCAATTCTTGGAAGAGGCAATACTAAGCAAAACCCTAATAGTAGGCATCTTTGCCACAGGAGAGAAAGTCTCCTCATAATCAATTCCCTGAGTTTGTGCAAAGCCTTTTGCCACAAGCCTTGCCTTATACCTGTTAATTGAACCATCAGAATTTTTCTTGAGTTTATAGACCCATCTTGAGCCTATTACCTTCATGGATGAAGTCTTGGGCACCGAATCCCAAGTGTTGTTTTCCTCAAGTGCTTCAATCTCTTCCTTCATTGCATGCTTCCATTCTGTTTTTGCTTTGGCCTCTTCAAATGATGATGGCTCCTCTTGGTTTATGTCCTGTGCTATGTAGATAGAATGTTTAGTTACTAATGAGGTGTCAAACCCATACCTTTCTGGTTTTTTCTTTTCCCTCATAGATCTTCTTAGGCCATGATGTGATGATTCTACTTCATGTCCAAGTTCCTGCAATTTTGCTTTACCTTTAGACTTCCATGCTTTGATCTTTTCCATGTGAGATTCTTCATCATCCTCTGAGGTGTCTTGTTCTTCAATCTTCGGTTGTTCTCTACCAAGCTTTGGAAAATCTTCTTCAAGATTATATGGTAAATTGACCTTCCTGCATGAATCTTCATACCATGAATTGTTCTCATCAAAAACTACATCTCTGCTTACCAAGAATCCTTTGTTGGTAGGGTTGTATAACCTGTAGCCCTTTTGATTTTTGTCATATCCAATAAATACACACCTTTCTGCCTTTGGATCCATCTTGCCTCTAACCTGTGAAGGAACATGAGCAAAAGCAATACATCCAAAAATTTTACAATGATCTAAGCTTGGTCTTCTTCCATTCCAAGCCTCATATGGAGTCATCCCATCAAGGGATTTTGAAGGCAACCTGTTAATCAAGTAAGTGGCTGTAGATACAGCCTCAGCCCATAAGTAATTAGGTAGATGCTTTTCATTTAACATAGACCTTGCAGCTTCAACAATTGTCCTATTCCTTTTTTCTGCCACTCCATTTTGCTCAGGAGTGTACCTTGTAGTTACCTCTCTTTTGATTCCTCTTTCTTGAAGAAAAGAATCAAACTCATGGGAGAAATATTCTCCCCCTCCATCTGACCTTAGCCTTTTTAGTGATTTACCTGTTTGATTCTCCACAAGAGCCAAATATCTTTTGAAACATGAAAAAACTTCATCTTTGTGTTTCATAAAGAATAGGATAGTCCATCTGCTGCAATCATCCATAAAGGAAACATAATACCTTGATCCAGATATTGAAGCTTCCTTGCTAGGTCCCCATACATCTGTATGAACCAACTCCAAGAGATCTCCATGCATATAACCTTTCTTCATGAATGGTAACCTGTGAGACTTTCCAAATTGACATGCACTACACTTATAAATCATATGTTGTTTTGACAAATTAGGAAGTCCAAGTACACTTTGGTCCCTGCAGATTTGCTTTAATGACCTTTCACCAATATGTGCTAACCTTTTGTGCCATACTTCCAATTCTGTGAGTGTCTGACTACCATAATTAAAGAGAGCAATGTTTCTAGTGTCCTGTAATTCAAATGTGAACAATCTACCTCTCTTTTCACCTTTTGCAATTCTTCTGAATCCTTGACTTGGATCTTCAACAAATGCTCCTGCTTTTGTGAACCTGACTTGCAACCCTTTCTCTACTATCTGCCCAACACTTATCAAATTCTTTGTAATGGTAGGGACATAGAGTACCTTACTGAGTAGGTTGATGTTTCCATCAGGTGCTTTGACATTGCCTATTTTCTCCACAGGATGTTTTGTATCATCTCCTGTTTGTACCTCATGCTTATTCCTTGGATCTTCTAAATCTGATAGGAGTGCCACATTTCCTGCCACATGATTTGAACAACCTGAATCTATGTAGAAAACATGCTCATCAGATTTACCTTGTGGCATAGCCATGTTCATGATCAATAATGAATCCTCTTTGTTTGAGTCTTCTGTGTAGTTATTGTAGTCTCTCCTTCCTTTGTAGCCTCCTTGATAGTTTGAATTATTGTAGTTGTTGTAGTTGCCATGGTAGTTGTTGAACCTTCATCTTGAGTAGCCATAACTTCCTCTATTGTATCCTCTACCTCTTTGATTCCTGGAATTCCTAAAGCAATTTTCAGTTGTATGATTAGTTAATCCACAAATAGAACATGAGTTGGAGTCTTGGGATCTCCCCCTACCTTGTCTACCTCCTCTTCCTCTACCTCTGCCATGTCTTCCTCTACCTGCATAGTTAGCTTGATATGTACCTGCTTCATCATCCACTTTCTTTGCCTTTCCTTTGTTATCTTTAGACTTGCTTTTATCCGTGTATAAAGCTGAAGATTGATTACCTTTAGAGCTTTCTCCATTTTTTATAAGCTTTGCCTCTTGAGTAAGTAGTTGTCCAATGAGTGTGTTGAAATCAGGTACATGCATGTCCATGTACAAATCCATAGCTGTGGTGAATGCTTCCCACTTATCATCTGCCTTCAAGCCATTGATGACCTGCCTTACAATTTCCTCTTCATCTATTACCTCTCCAATGCTTCCCAACTGATCCGCTATGTCCTTGAGCTTTGTGACAAAATCAGTCACATTTTGTTTGGGAGCCTTCTTGAGAGTTGTGAACTCCAGCCATAGTTGATGCTTCCTAGCTTTGGTACTTGAAGAAAAGAAAGCTTCAAGTGCATCCCACACTTCCTGAGATGTCTTACAACTTCTAATGTGAGGCAACAAAAAATCTGAGATAGAGTTGAGGAGATAAGACCTTGCAAGTGCATCCTTGGAGCACCATGTGCTCAATCTTTCTTGCTCTTATTGTGTTGGTTGACTTTTGTTCCTGAAACTTTGCATAACTTCATCTCCAGCCACATAACCATATAAACTTCTACCTTGGAGATAGGCTTCCATTCTTAATGACCAAGCTGAGTAGTTACCTCTGTCTAATTTGTCAATTGATGAAGGAAATCCATCTGCCATGTTGTCCAACCTTGCTCTGATACCACTGTGAAGAGATCGATAAGTATGTGTTTGAAGATGAAGAGGTGTTGCAAAATCCTTGATCTACACCAGCCAAATGAACTCCAGGAGTAGATGGTGGGCCCTTTTAGCTTGCCAATGGATGTATATTAGACACCCTATGTACCTTGGAAGATCACTCTCAAAAAGATAGATCAAAACAGATAAGTTGGAGTTAGCTCAGAGGTGAAAACTTGCTATTCTTGGTTCATACACCTGTCCAATGTTTTACATAATTCTCTGAGCACAGCAGCAATTAGCTTAATTCCTCTTGGGGAAGTCTAGGTAACTTAAAGAGCTAACTTTCAAGAGTAATCTCATCAAAAATAATGAACCACACACTGAGAATGAGTTTTAACAAGTGATGACATCATCCCGATTTTCACGGGCTGCTACAGAAATAGACTAGTGAGCAGAAAAATCAACATAACTCAAACTGTAGAAATCCAATGATTATGAAAATTTTTATGGTTATACTAGACAGTAAGCTGAATCCAACAAGCTTTAAATCTATGAATTTGGATAAGTAACCACTGAGAAAAACCTCTGACAAGATGAGTGAAAAATTCGGGTACCTGAAAGAGAAGTGAAGATGAACAGACCCTGTTGACTTCAAATGAACATAACTGACGATTGCAACATCCAAATGACATGAAAATTTATGAGCATATAGTAGACTTATAGAGCTAACTTTACCAAGTTAAATCACTGAAAATGATGCACCAAGCTCAGAGAAAACATCTCTGCAAGCTGACTGAGAAATTTGAGAGTAATGGTAGTGAGTAGTACACTTCACAAGAACATGGAAAGATGAAACCAAATAATCATGAAAATGAAAGTATATTTCTTGTACAATACAATGACTTACTGATACATATGTGTGCCTTGTAATCACACCTTGATATGGCATAAAGCTCAGCTCTTGGAGGTCTTCACATAGGTCTCTCTAACCACGACTAAAACTGCCATCTATTTATAGTTGAGTTTGGGAGGCTAACTTCCCTCAATCACTCTCCAATCAATCAATGATTGATTTGATTCTCTACCTACCACAAATCACGAATTCGTGGCTCCTCTTTCCATTCTTGATCAAGTGGACTCAACCACTTAAGATTCTCTTACTTTTACATTAAGTAAACTCTTCAAAAGTTACAAGAGGTAGTTCACAAGTGAACTTTACATAGTCTTTTTTTTAAAGCTTTTTCTAAGACTTTGTGAGACTCAAGCCAATACTTAGGCTTGTCATAGACTTGCTCCAACACTTTAACCTATGCACTTCTTGTTCAGCCTTCTGCAACTTAGCAACTAACTCCTTATTGGTTTTCTTCAATTTCTGCTACGACTTTTGTGTTTGTCCGACCTTTGCTTGTAATCGAGCTACAATTTTTTACTTCTCTTCAAGAGTTACTTTTAAAGTGTTATTTTCTGAAATCGCCTCTTTCAAATCATCCATCTATTCCTCATTGACTGTACTATCACCAATAGCACTCTTAGTTCTAACAGCTTCTCCTTCTGCTTGGAGTCGGGTGATCTCTGTCATTATCTGCTCTCGTTCTATAAACAACTTGTCTTTTTCTGCAATCATAGAGTTATATTTGTTCTAAAAATCCTCGAGTTTCATCTCACTCCATGACAACCCTTTGCCTAGGTCGCCAAGTATTTCTAGTGTAATAATTTCATCATTATACATCCAAGGATAAATAACATCTCTACATTGAAGTGGGGGTAACTTCACCCTTCCTTCCTTAGTCTTCCACTTATCTACTAGTTCACATGCTTGAAAAGTATGTAACACCGAAGTCTTACTTAAAGAGCTTTCAAAACAATCCCCTTGTTCCTATTGTTGCTTCCAAAATCTCTCCTCCTCAGCAGCTCTTTTCCCCTTTATTCCCCTTGTCTTCTCTCAGATTCATCTTCCTCTTGTTGTCATTGTCTCTCTTCTTCTTCCTGATTTTGTGTTGCCTCTTCCTCTCTTGCCTTCCTCTCTACTTCTTCCTTCACTTACCTCTCTACTTCTTCCTTTGCTTTCCTCTCTGCTTCTCTCTGTTTATTCTCTGCCATACATCGCCCTCTAGACTCCTCCTATTCATCAATCTCTGTCTCCGCCTGCACCTAAGAAGTGTTACCTCCAGATTTTTGCTCTATTTCTCTTTTCTTCATAATCTATAAAAACACTTTACCCGAGCATACTGTGCATTCTCGAGGTAAGTACACCAAAGTTATTAAAAGAAAAGTAAAAACTACTCCCACCTTGGAGTCTAGCACTGCGTTTACTACTCGTCCGATATGTCTGAACAACCTGTCGACTTCCTTCTTCAGCTTTGAAAAAATTATTTCTGCCCAAGTTAAGTGTGTCTTCGTAGATTCCTTCACCAAGGCATAGAGCTGCTAGGATACTCTATAATTCCTAGCTTGCAAGTTAATAATCATTGTCGTTAATAACATTTCCAACTTCAAAGGGTTGTCATCCGAAAATTATGCAAACTTGTATTCCCCCAAATAGGGTTTGTCGAGCAATGCACAAATTTTTGTGGCATCAACACACTCCATGCTCAACGTGATGCCCTCATTAGCCACGTTAAGTCGTTTAGCAATTAGCACAGTAGACAACTGGAACACTTCCTGGCCAATGCGAATACTAATTTCCTACGAGTTGATGTCATTGCCATCTGTCTACCTTGTTATCTCCATGGCCATATCATTCGCCTGTGGATGCGGTCAAATGTTGCACCAATCCAACATTGCACACCACAAGAGACCCATGCACTCAACCAATCCTTTTGCTCCTATGAGAGCCTCTCTAGGATGTATAGTGGGTGGCAATCCGAGAAGGAGACTCCCATAGCTGTCCTTCTGCTCTTTTGCTTCGCTGTCCTAACACATAGTAGCTCTCCTTGTTGTAGTCGCTTTGTTCGCAAACTCACCAAATAAGCCAAATTTGGCAAGGTGCACAACCTTTTATGCCTGGCCTTCCTCTGTAGAGAGCTACGAGTTTGAGCCATGATTACTGATTAAGGAATCGTAACTCGCAAATCTGCATTGATTTTTGGCTCTCAAAATAAGAAACAATTAACTGATTCAAAATGTTGTGGACATTGTCATTCCTTGATTGCCTGTACGATTGCATGTTAAGTAGTTACACTACACATCATGCCTTAGATCCCATGATCTGATGTATTAAATCGTAATATCTGTATTAAGAAATCCTTTTTTTTTTAATTTAATGAGAACACTGATAGGGTCGTAATTTAGACCTGTTGAGGATAGTCAGGATTCTTCCATCAACGTAGCCAACGGAAATGAACCGAGACCGCACATTGCATGAATCCGAAATAGACCGGTCCACTATAATTTCAGTTTACCCATCTTTCTCTTCATTTTGCACTCATGTCCCACTGCAACCATGCCCACGACAGGCACCACTTCTGCATGTTGAGGATAACCTGATAATCAATGGTTTCTTTGATGTTCAGGATTCTCGTTAAGCAATTACCATCATGCCATTTGAGACCAAGTGGGCTCAGTGTGTTGTGCCCCATGAGAAGACAAACTTTAGAGCCGTCCCAAGCAAGACGTCTGCTTTGCAAAGTATTTCATTCTTCATACGTGATGTTGATGCTAGGGTCAATATCCTCGAAGTTGATCCACTAGTTGGTGTTTTGTTTCTAGAGATGTTTCCATTTTTTGAAGCCTTTGTTCCACAACCTCTTGGCATTTCAAATGTTCCAAGATTCCACGATTGAGATGCCATGAATCGAAAACGAGATAAAGTTGTTTTGTCTAATAGGGATTGTCTACTTCCAATCTTCACTTATTCTTGTGAAGCTTTTGACTTTATTCCAACTCTTCCATAGGGAGCACACAAGATTCAAGCCTTTTGGGAAGTCTAGGATCGGGGAAAACAAAAGGGTTAGAATTTCAAGATTCTTCCAATTCAAGAATCCCACGAAAGTCAACGCATTCTTTTTTCTGAAGATCAACTTGGCCCACGAGGCCTCCCCTTGCATCTCTTTGGTTGGAGTAGATGGACCACTTGATTCTAGGCACCCCCTCCTATTGTGGTCACCCATCCAAAGGAAGTTTCTACAAATACTTTCCAGTTTGGATAGCTCTTGCTCTTTCAGTCTCCAACAAAAGAGGAAGTAAATGGTCAATGAAATTAGGAACAAGTTGATAACCATTGCGCAACGAGCTGAATTGATTTGCATACCTCTCCAATAGTCTAACTTGCTTTTGAGTCTGGACAGGAACTAGTTCCACTGTTGCTCCATCATGATACCGAAGCCCAAGGGAATCCCAAGAAGCCGGAAAATTTGGCCCTGAGGAATGTTTTGATAGCCATGATCAAATAGAAGCTTAGGCTAGATCCTGATAATAGCTTTGAAAGCAATCTTTCAGTGGTTGATTTTGGATCTAGAGGCTTCACAGAAAGTATTGAGGAACCTCCAAAACATCTCCAATTCGGTACTATCGTTGTGGACAAATGCATTCATATCATCACGAAAACGTCTCATGGTGATCAAGCCGTGGTCACGAGGCAATTAGAGGCTTTTGATATTATCTCCTTCCACCTCTTGTTCCACTAGCCAGCTAAGCCCGTCCATGACAATGGAAAAGAGAAGGGGAACCAATGGGCACCCTTGTCTAATCAATCTTCATAGCTTGATCACCTTCAAAAGTTGGCCATTAACATTAATTTGAGTTGATGTGTTTCCTAGAACGGTCGAGATCATCTTGGTGAATTTTTTACTACATCCGAGATATTTAAGTGACTGTAGAATATATAGTCCCATTCTAGCCTATCGTAAGCTTTGTCAAAGTCGATCTTGAGGAAAACCACATCTTGTCTTGACTCATTTGCGAAGTTGATGCCTTCCCAAATATCTATAATGGCTCCAATATTGACCTGCCTTTGATGAAACCTTTTTGGTCCCCACTTAAGCATGCTCTTAGATGGCTGGAAATTTTGTTGGCTATGAATTTGGCAATGATCTTATATTCCATTTGGAGCATCATAATCAGATGCCAATTCTCAATTTTGTTCTTTTACCCTATTTTGTGTATTAAATTGATGATGCCATTGTTGAGACAAGTCGAAAGCACGCCAAACTCGAGTGGCTCTTGCCAGACGAGACGACGAGGGGTGGCACCACCAACTTGAAGGACTTAAAGAACTCATTAGTGAGCCCGTCCAGCCCAGGGCTTTTACCAGTAGGGAGGGCATCAATGACTTCAATGATTTCTTCTTCCGAGATAGGGGCATCAAGAAGGGAACAAAGGTTGTGTGGGATCCTATGAGAGGATACCCTAGATATGGCTACTATGCAGTCCTGTCTATGATGGGAGAGGAGAGTAGAGATCCCTAGGAGTCTCGCAAAGTGCTCTTCAATGATTCTAAGATTTTCATCTTTCATATTGCATACATCACCATTTGAATCTAGCAATAGGGGGGTTGATTCTCTATTTTGTTTCCTTTTAAAGATGTGAAACATCTCATTGGTGGGTTTGTTAGCTTTGGTAGCCCACCACTCCTTGAAGATTATTCGCAAATTTTTCCTTTGTATTTCTTCCTCGTATCTAAGCAAGAATCTGATTTTTTGTAGACCCTTATGGGATTGAAATTTTCCTTTATTCACATCATCCTCAAGTCTCTAGAGTCTATGATATAGAGCTTCTCTACGTGCTTGTCAAAGAGTCTCAAGCATCTTTCTCATTCTTATCATGATCTGCCATGCCTTATCGGTCGCACATCTATAGCTCTTCGCTGGGGATGAGCAGGAAGGGAACACCTCCTTCCACATTTCAGCAATTTCTTGATGGGCGGAGAGGAGAGAGAAGGAATTCATGCAGGCCTAAACCAAGGAGTCTTATGGATTCTGGTGAGAGGTTGGAAAGTGATAATAATTGAGTAGTGGTCAGAGATGGCAAGGTCCATGCGTTGCGAGAGGGAAGGGTGGCCCCACTGATGAATAATGTTCTCAGCAATGTAGCTTCTGTCCACTCTAGCTTTCCTCAAGTCCTCATGTTGGTAGAAATTAAAAGCCTACACATTTGGCTCAAAGGATGCATTGAAGTTTATACATACATGAAGAAGCATAGGAACATATGCTAGTGGTTAATTACCACTTTACCTCATTGTAAAAGTCAGATTGACTTGGAATCTTTTGTAATCACCTACCAAAAGGATTTGTGGATAAAAGTAGCTGTTTGATTGAAAGAATATCTCCAAGCATTTAGGAGCTTGATCATAGGGAGCCAAAAGTTTGAATTTGAATTCAAACTTCTACCCATCTCTTATAAAAATGGTCATGAAAAGTCGCGGGTAAGAGAGAGCACTCCCGAGCCTACCATTACTGATTTTTGAGTGTGTGTGAGGTCTAAACTCTAGCCCACACCTCTCTACACCATTTGGCAATGACATTCATGCCAATGGAGTTGTATACAAATGTTCATTAATACATACATTTACATTGTCCATCTCTAAGTTCTCTATTAGTCTACGCAAAAGTCTGTCAACTTGTCAAGGGCATATCTCAGTCAATTCGTCACCAAATGTGATTCAAAGCTTGTTGGATTCAGCTTGACGTAATCTACATGATATCAAAGTTTGAAGACATTCTACTCAGCCATTTTGGAGAAATCTGCGTCGAGGTGATCTCTGGTCATTTTCTCCCACAGTCCTAAAAAGTTGGGGGTATAGCTTAACTTGCTAGATTGATTTCTCTTAGCCTAGTTTTTTATTTTACATCAGTCCACTTGGAATAGGTAGCTTACTAAGCTAATTAGATACCCCTAAAAGGAATTTTTCCAATTTCTACTGTACTATTCATACTGAGCAAAATACACAGCAAGTGTCAAGACATAAATAGAAGGTTTTCTTGAGTTTGTGAGGATCAAAGTTATCTGTTTTGATTCAATCATTACACACATCATTTCCAAAGTACATAGGACATCTTATGGTGCTATTGGAAAGCTAAGGAGGTCTAAGTTTCAAGTGTGAAGCAAAAGGGGCTGGTACAAAGCAGGTTTTAGCAGTGCCTACTCAGTCTCTTGGTGCATCCATCCATCTTTCCCAACAGTTGTATCAAAGCAAACTAAGGTAAAATGGGAGATGGTTTTCCTTCATTCATTGATAAATTGGACACGAACAACTATCAAGCATGGTCTCTAAGGATGAAGACCTACCTACAAGGAAGGAGTCTCTATGGATACATCTCAGGAGATGAGGAATTGCCCTCATTCAAAACAAGAGGATTACCAACCAAAGAAGAACATGAAAGGCTCAACACATGGTGTGCTAAGGATGCATTGGCAAGGTCTTATTTACTCAACTCTATATCTGATTTTCTTTTGCCACATATTAGAAATTGTAAGACATCCCAAGAGACTTGGAAAACCTTGTCATCATATTTTTCCTCCAACACAAGGGCTAGGAAAAATCAGTTGTGGATTGAATTCACAACATTAAGGAAGCAACCTAAGCAAGTTGTTTCAGAATTTGTGACCGAGATTAAAGATGTAGCAGATCAGTTAGCAAGCATAGGAGAAGAGATTG
The DNA here is from genome assembly GCA_020310875.1 of Ceratopteris richardii. NCBI lineage: Eukaryota > Viridiplantae > Streptophyta > Polypodiopsida > Polypodiales > Pteridaceae > Ceratopteris > Ceratopteris richardii. Next base: position 135,709,437 of record CM035434.1, on the reverse strand, counting down.
AAGAAGAACAGATTGTAAGGCAAATGATCAATGGGATCAAGGCTGATGACAAATGGGAAAGCTTCACCACAGCTATGGATCTTTACATGGACATGCACACTCCAGATCTTACAACTCTCATGGGACAATTGTTTACTCATGAAGCAAAGCTCAACAAGAATGGAGATACATCCAAAGGTAATAACTCTTCTGCCCTATACACTAATAAGAAGATAAAGGCAAGAGTAAAAAGATGGAAGAAGAAGGCTCTACCTCCCAAGCCAACTATGCAAGGAGAGGTAGATCTTCAAGAGGAAGGGGCAGAGGAGGTAAGCAAGGTAGGGGGAGATCTTATAACTCCTCACCATGCAACATTTGTGGTCTATCAAATCATACTACAGATGAGTGTTTCAGGAATTACAAGAATCAGAGAGGAAGAGGATATCAAAGAGGTGGCTACTCACAGTCAAGAGGTAGATTCAACCATCACCAAGGCTACAACAACAATTACAACAATAATTACAATGGCAACTACCAAGGAGGTTTCAAATCCAGGAAGGATCACAACAACTACATAGAGGAGCAGGATGACTCTCTTCTAATCATGAACATGACTTCAAAATCAGGTACAAATGATGACCACCTTTTCTACATTGACTCAGGATGCTCAAATCATGTGGCTGGCAATGTAGCATTACTCTCTGATCTTGAGGAACCAAAAGGTAAGCATCAAGTCCAAACAAGTGATGACACAAAGCATTCTGTAGTTAAAGTTGGAAATGTTAAGACTTGTGATGGAAATCAGAATTTGTTGAGCAGGGTACTTTATGTACCAACCATTACCAAAAATTTGATGAGTGTTGGTCAGATTGTGGAGAAAGGTTTGCAGGTCAGATTCAACCAATATGGAGCATATGTGGAGGATCCAAGACATGGGTTCAAGAGGATTTCTAAAGGAGAAAAATCAGGTAGACTTTTCACTTTTGAGTTAGAAGATACAAAGAATATTGCTCTATACAGTTATAAGGATCAAACACTTTCAAAGCTTGAGATTTGGCACAAAAGGTTAGGGCACATAGGAGAAAGAACCTTGAAACAAATGTGCAGGGACCAATGTGTGCTTGGGATACCTAATGTATCCAAGCAACATATGATTTACAAGTGTGGTGCTTGTCAATTTGGGAAGCTTTAAAAAATATCTTGCACTAGTTGAAAATCAGACAGGAAGGAATTTGAAGAGGTTAAGGTCAGATGGAGGAGGTGAGTACTTCTCCAATGAATTTGAAAACTTCTTGCAGGACAGAGGCATCAAAAGAGAAATAACCACAAGGTATTCTCCTGAACAGAATGGGGTAGCTGAGAGAAGAAATAGGTTAATTGTGGAGATAGCTAGGTCTATGTTGAATGAAAAAAAATTACCTAACTATCTATGGGCAGAAAGTGTTTCCACTGCCACTTACCTCATAAACAGGTTACCATCTAAGTCACTTGATGGTATGACACCCTATGAAGCATGGCATGGTAAGAGACCCTCACTTGACCATTGCAAAATTTTTGGATGTGTAGCATATGTACACACCATTTGGCAATGACATTCATGCCAATGAAGTTGTATACAAATGTTCATTAATACATACATTTACATTGTCCATCTCTGAGTTCTCTGTTAGTCTACTAAAAAATTTGTCAACTTGTCAAGGGCATATCTCAGTCAATTCTTCACCAAATTCCGTGATTCAAAGCTTGTTGGATTCAGCTTGAAGTAATCTACATGCTATCAAAGTTTGAAGACATTCTATTTAGCAATTTTGGAAAAATCGGCATCGAGGTGATCTCTGGTCATTTTCTGCTACAGTCCTAAAAAGTCGGGGGTATAACTTAACTTGCTAAATTGATTTCTCTTAGCATAGTTTGTTATTTTACATCATTCGACTTGGAACAGGTAGCTTACTAAGCTAATTAGATACCCCTAAAAGGAATTTTTCCAATTCCTACTGTAGTGTTCATACTGAGCAAAATACACAGCAGGTGTCAAGACATAAATAGAAGGTTTTCTTGAGTTTATGAGGATCAAAGTTATCTGCTTTGATTCAATCATTACACACATCATTTCCAAAGTACATAGGACATCTTATAGTTCTATTGGAAAGCTAAGGAGGTCTACTTTTCAAGTCTGAAGCAAAAGGGGGCTGGTACAAAGCAGGTTTTAGCAGTACCTACTCAGTCTCTTGGTACATCCATCCATCTTTCCCAACACCTCACACACTTGGAGATTCAACCACAAAAAGCCTTTCGAGTCTTAGAATTCGACCACATCCAAATGGAGTTTGGTTTTGTCCCAAGTTTCCTTGTCATGACTGTCGATCACCTCGCCCTTGTTGTTCCATCTATCCGCAGGGTCCTCCACCATGTTGAAGTCATCTCAAATTAGAACGTTGTAGGGGAGCAAGTCCAAGGAGGCTTAGGTGTCCAGTCTCTCTAGATCCCCATTTGGGGTGTACATAAAAACTAACGTGAATTAGAAGGGGGTGCCAAAGGAAGCGGCAATCCATCGATGGATGTTATCTTTGATGGAGTTCTCAAGCTTTTCAAACCAAAATTATTTTATACCAATTACCATCCCACCAAATCTCTCGGGGTGCGACATAGAGATCTAGACATGGGTTGGGGAGACTTGTCTAAGATGTTTCTGGAGGTCTCCTCCATCAATTTTAGTCTCTTTATAAAGATAACTTCAGGTTTTAGGCTAATTTCATGAAGCCATTGACCAATGATGGTCACTCTTGAGGGGTGAGTCAGCCCCCTAGCATTTAATGAGATGATGATCATTGTCGTAATTTACCCTCTTTGGGGGAAGGGGCCTTATCCTTTCTCCTCTTGGATTCTTCTTTCTTTTTCACTAGGAGGGGGTCTCGACTTAGTAACTTGTTTTTCCAAGGTAGGTCAATAGGTTGTTTTACCTTACGGGAGGTCTCTTGTTGAAATGAACACGAGACAGTATCCGGAGTAGTCAATCCAATGATGGAACTTTCACTATCCATGTTGTCTTCATTACTGGTGGTAAAGCCATCTTCTTTGTTTGTAGTGTAGCCCTCCTGATTGAATTCTTTGTTGTTAGGGAACTCTAGGGCTTTGTCGCTGGTGTCCACCTCAAACTGGTTCCTATCTAGGTAATCAAGCTCATTAATCTCCTTTTCCAGATTTCAATACAAGTTGTTTGCAAGGGAATCTGGAGTACGGTTTCTCTCTAAGGTCACCCTAGGACTTCTTTTCCTTCTTCTTTTGACTTCCCGAAACCCGTCTTACGTGGAAGCAAGCCCCTTCGACTGCGGGAAGTTTGGAGGATCTAGCTATTTGGTGGAACCTTGGAACACTTGAAGTTGGAAGAGGAAAAAGGTATTAGTAGAATGCGCTTTTAAAATAATTATTTAGAAAAAATAAGCTCCCAGCTCACAAATGATAAAAAGATGATTATCAATAGAAAAAGTCAAGAGATGAGTTGAAGCTACCGAACAAGTGTGTGGCTCTCTGTTCATTAGTTCTCTGCGGGTTGTTCTTCATGGCTATCTGTAGGTTGCACATGTCAGCATTTGAAGGGTTTTTGAAGTGTGTTGAAGTGGCTTTGTTGTTCGGTCTTCGAGTTCCTTCTGGTGCCTTTGCTACGTTACCCATCCCCAAGGTGCGTTTCCTTTCTCTATTCGCATTGCTTCCCACTATTCTTTAAGGGGGGCGGGGGGGGGGGGGGGGGGGGCTCAAGGTTTCAGTATGTTAAGCGAGTACAAGAGTTTTTTTTCTTTAATTAAAAAAGAAATAAAAAAGAAGAAAGAAGAAAAAAGAGAAGAAGAAGAAGAAAAGAAAAACGTGAAAGAGTAGAGGAAAAACATAAGAAGAAGAGGAAAAGAGGAAAGTGAAAGAGAAGAGAAAATACAGCTAAAGAGAAGAGAGCTTTTGTCAAAGTGAAGAAAGCATTCATTAAAGTGGGTTGTGCAAGGGTTGTTTATGCCAGTTGACACATGTAGACCTTGGTAGCTACTCCGATCCGCATTTCGGGGTCCTTGGCATGGCTTGGGCAGCCCCTTTTCTCGTGATAAGCATCCTAGCCCCAACAAAGGGAGTGATTGGTAAATCCTATTTGGGAGCGAGGATCTTGTGTCGCTCCTAGGGCCTTCGAGGGTGTTGAGCCTCCCTTGGTCTCTCTTAGTAGAGCTACAATCCTCTCAAAGCAAGAAGAGCTCAAGAAAGTATGTCCCCTTGGACAAGTGTTCAACCTTAGGCCACTGCTCGAAACTATGCACTAGTGGCTTCAAAAAGAGTGGTTCCCTCGTGGGTTGATTTTTTGCAAGTGTCAGTTCTTGCCAACTAGTCATATGTTGCTTGTCTTTGAGAATGAAGATATGGCATTCCAAGCCCTCAATTTGAGAACCTGGCAACTTGCACGGGCGACCCTGTGTCTGTTTAGATGGTCCCCGGATTTCATTCCTAACAAATCGAAATCTCTTTGCTACCCTCTCTGGGTCGAGCTTACTAACTTGTCGTACTTCTTGTACAACTTCGTCTGGGACATCCTTTCTCCAACCCGCAAGCCTTTAGCTTTGCAGGAGGATGTTGGTAGTTTCATTTAAGAAGATGCAAGGCACTCTTTCAACATTTAGTGGCACCCTCAAATCTGCGTCGAGGTTGACCTCAGCACACTGCTTCCTTCAAAGATCAAAGTGGACTTGGGCAAAGGGGAGGTCTGAGAGCAAGATGTTAATTAAAAAAATCTACCTAACGCGTGTTGCATTGTGACCAACAAGGCCACAGGATCAAAGAATGCCCGTTTAGACAAAAAAGCAAACAAATACAAGAAGCGCCCAAAAAAGCTCAAGATAACAATGAGACCCTAAATCCACTCGTGAATGAAGAGAAAGTTAAGAGCTCCCAAAACCCCCAAAACCCGGCAACTATAGTTATTGTTCGAAGATCCTTGAACTATAGTTATTCCTGATATTTCCGCTCAATTCGATGTTCTTTATTTCTCACACCTCAGGGTTTTGCATTTGACTTTTTTTTTAAATCAATTTTCCTCCGAATTCTGCACTGAATTCAGCTCGTGACATCTGGCTCACTTCAAAGTAGCAACCACGAATTGGTCGCAGTAAGTCAACCTTTTCCTAGAGTAGCTTGATTCTTTGAAACCCAACGAATTTGGCAAGACGTGGACGCAGTAAAGTTGAGTTGCTTGATTCTTTTGAAACCCAATGCCGGAATTCAACCACACAGATCACGATTAGAATGTAATTATCACACAGTCCACAATTAAAATGTAATAAGAATGTAGTTAAAATTGAATTAAAATGTATGCCGTCAGATATTTAGACGTTGCGTTCTCATATTCGGCACCTTCTGACCGCACGTGAATCAGTAGCACACGTTCTTGTTTTTTCTTCACTCGCAAACATTTATCTCTCTACACAAACAAGTTCTGCCCCACATCATTTCGTCCATGTGAGCTTCTATACAACTCAATCGGCAATACCATGCAAGAAGAAAAAGTAGTCAAAAAGTTTTTTTTTTTAAGAGTAAGTTCGGTCGAAGTGTTATCTCCCTATAGCTTGAATTAGATTGAAAGAACAATTGTTCAGGGGAAAAAGGGCATAGTACCCATAAGACCCCTCGTATCCCACAAAGCAAGCTCTAAACTGCTCAAATGGACACTCAGAAAGGACTGCCCGAAGGGAATCGGTTTAACTCTACCCAAAAGTTATACACTAACTCCACAACTGTCTAGGCATAAGGAGGAGTAGAACCCTCCCCCTCAGCTGAAGAGGTGAAAGGCCCAACTAGAGGATTCAATGCACGCGAACAAATACTGAAAGAATTGTTTCAAGGTCTACTCGTGCTTTCACGGAAATGCAGAGTGCACAATAAAGGTCAAGCAACATGTAGGAGTCATAAAACTCAATGGCCTTTTGTCTTTCCTCCTTCCATTTAAATCAATTCTTTGTTCGTTCCGTTCTGTGAAGAAATTCAGTGACCAATATAACAAAGTGGTACCATTCATTCAAACAAAACTAATATAAAGTATTTGCAGTAATGTCTCTACATGTCAAAGGTTATGATCAATTTATTACAATGCCCTCCAACACTGAGGCATGATAGACAAGTTTTTTGATAGCCTTGAAATGCAATGGAAATGGATCTTCCATTTTATTACGTGTGCCGGATTTAATGCTGTGAGATCTTGAGATTCTAAAACTCAAGAACACTAGGACATAAAAGATCTCAGCCTACCATGTTGGGCCTATTATTTTTAATCTCGACACATCGATTCTGCATAGCAGTAGTCTGAATATATCTCATGAATTTGTGTTATCATCATCTTTAATGAGTGACTGCGTGGGATTGTTGTAAAAGAGTATTAGGATTAAATTTGGGACTTACTTTGGAGTTTATTGTTACTTAATGAGGGATATAATTGCTGAGCTGAGCAATGAGCTTATTAGATGCGATTGTATGTGTTCTTCTTGTTGTTGACCATTCTTCTTCTTTTTGTGCGGCTATGTCGCCTCAGAGAGCATCTACACTGACTTGTGGGGTGAACGGCAATGGAGATCCATTGAGAGACGTACATGGATAGAACCTCAAGTATTAGGTTAGTAGTCTATTATATTATCTTATGTAATCCCTAAGATAGTTTTTTGTCGAGTTCAATTCTAAGCCAGGTCAACTCACGTCATATTATAACATTATGCCTCCTTGGACGAGATTTTCATCCTGGAATTAATGGGCTTTAGCATATGAGCTGTATAAGGGTATCTTCAAACGGCCCATGATATATCCTATAGATCATGCACATAACGTCTTCATTGATTCACTTCCTCTGCCATTTATTTCTCTACAGTTTGCTTCATTCGACTCCATATGTAGGAATCATTCAATCTCATGAGGAACTTTAGGGGTTTTCGATGCATTCATCTATGACCTGATGAGGTTTTAAGGCATATCATTCTGCTCTAAGATCTGATGTCTTTTGTTGGAAAACAAAGCCTATCTAAAACACGTTCGAAAAACATAGATATTATAGGGCAAACTTTATCTCCAACTCTCTACATAGCCTAGGCAATAATTTGTCTTTTGGAAAAGCGTCATTGGGGAAACGTGTACATTTTTCAGTGATTAAAACTTGTTTTTGAAGACGCAATCGTAGCTTAAAGAGGGCCACGAGACATTTCCAACTTTGGTTTTGGACAGAAAAGGACATGGACCAAAGCTTAAAAGCCTCTCCAACCGAGTCGAATTTACATTGGAAGCTTCATTTTGTCTCATTTCGAATATTCAATTTACTCCCATTTCATTTCAATGTCTTTTGGGTTGTTCAAAATGGAACATAGGGAGAAGGAAGTGTTACACAACACTTCACAACAAATTAAGCAAACCATAAACAACGAACAAGAACTAGATATGACGAAAGTATATCCAAAAAATAGGTATCTATGGAACATTCATCAGTCATTCCCAAAATAGTGAGATTTTAGATAGACAAATAAGTTAGAATACATGATACTCGGTATGCCATTCGTTTTTAAGCAGTTAAAAGCAACTATCTCAAGACTCATATAACTTCTTTTGGTCGTGTTCAAATATTGAGATAAGTAAACCTCTTCTCATAGAACATCTGACATAGTTAAAGACCCTATACCACTTAGAAAATTAAAAGAGGAAAGTCCTACAGATTCGTAAAGGCCTGAAAACGTCCACCTTCACAGGGGAAATCATGACACGAATATGGATATAGTCTTTACGTTTTGGGAATGCAGAATGACTTAGATCAATGGAACCACACCTAAGCACCTAGTGCTAGAAGCAACTCTCTCACTTGGACCACACATGTAGAAGTGGTGTATGAGTCTTAAAGAACTAGTAGCAATTTCCACATACTCGACATAGTTTGAGACTCTTTTCTAAAACCATTCCTGCTTGAGAACAAGTAGGACATGAACTGAGATGAAGGGAACAAAGTGATGCGGAGAGGTAGTTCATTATCTATTGTCTTTCCTACTATATAGAAATTATTTTGGAGATGAAAGATTCAGATGAGTTAGGGGAAACCTCCAAAGAATATCTGAAGATGCTACAAACTATGTGCAAATATATGAATATGCGAACCACCCATAATATTATCCACCCATAATATTATCCACCCACAATATTAACGAACAATAAAATCAAAAAGTTCAAGAAATGGTTGGATTCATTGAAAAACAAAGTTCTAGTCAAGAGAAATGAGACGTTAGGGGACCCAATAGACCATGGAAGGACTTGAATGGGCCAAAAAGGAGAAATTATGCTATGCATGCTTCTCTTACAATCACAAATGGTGGAATTAGTTAGTGCAGAGAGAGGAAGATAGAAATTCTCGACTAAAGAAGGGACTAGTATGCCCATCGAGAAGGAAGAAAAGCGATGCTCATAGTGCATACACTTCTTATTTGATGGACATGTAAGCTACCAAGCAATGGAAGTGATACATGAAGATATTTCACATATATCTATCTTACATGGAAAAGATAATAGAACATGGGGCACAATGGTGTCCAATTTGGAAGTCCACATATAGGGATTCATGGATTATTTATATTTTTATATTACGAAAATAGATAGGGCAGACCCAATAATTGATAGGGAATCACTTAAGAATAAGTAGTTGGTAGGGGGTCAAGAGAATCACTTAAAAATAAGTACCCTTGAATTTATAAAAATGGAAGCAAATGGTGTATTCAACGTGAGAAGGATGTACCTATAAGTACACCTCTCATTTAATGCATTCAATTACATATTTTGCTTGATTCTCATTATGTACATGACATAGATGCATTCTGTAGTTTCAATCTTGGGTAGAACTTTTTGCATGCATATTCATAATCAAAACGCAACTAAAGGGCAAGAATTCCTATTACTATATTTTGTTTGAATATTGTTTATTGTATTTTTTTTACACCTTTTGGAGGGTCTTATTTGAGCTTCGGGTCCCATCTTTGCATAATATTAGAGTCCTTGTGTGCTCACTTTACCTTGTTGAAAATATGCATGTACTAATCCCATTCCTTTTCCTTCTTTTGGTAGAAAATGTCACACGTTTTTTAGTTTAAATGGTTTTTTTCCTCCCATATGTTCCTATGAGGCTTTTCACCTCCCACACCTTGCACAATACACATTTTTCCCTTGGATGTTCTCCACATTCCCATTTCCCATGTTTCCTTAGGCACCGTACTACTCCCAACTGTAATCCCGCCCTCCTCTCCCCCTTTCTCCTCCCCCCAAGCCTTACTTCCCTTTTCCTTTCCTCGTTTTGTTTATTTCCCAACACGGCAAACATGGCATTCACAGACTGTGTTTTCAATGTTCTTTGGAAAACTCCTAGCATTTTTGGACCGTTAGAAAAATCTCTACAATCGCCTCCAAAAACATCCCATTAGATCATGCACTTTCAGCATTGAACCACCCTCTTTCTGATCAATCGCTAAACTATCTTTACTCCCTGACGAACTATTTGTAGCCTAGTTTCTTCACTTGGAATATGTGCCAATGAATTTTTCGAGTTTGAAAGTGCCTAGTTTTATATCTTGGTTTTTGCTCTTGAGGAAAGATTCCACTAAGATTTAGGAAACTTTTGAGATTCACGTGAAGCACACGTTGGCATGGCGTACACCAATGATTTATACGTGGCCATTGAGTGCATAAAGGTCCATAAAGGGTGCAGGGTTGGTGTGTTTTAGATCTTCTTATAGTTTTTCACAAAGTTGAAGGTTTTAAGAGTGTTAGGGGAGACCTTCTATACAATGATTTAATTTTTTACATTTGATATGATCGAGAATCTTATTGATCATCAAAAATTTGATGTAAAGGGCCCCCATTTTTTTTTTTTTTAGATTACATATACTAAAAACTACAATAGAGAAGAGAGGATCATCACAAAAGAAGAATAAATGCATGTGAAGGAATATTGAAAGCATTGGGTAGTGTGTGCTTAGAATGGGAGAAAGTTCTAAGGATTTGGCTGTTTATCTCAGGTCAAAGATCTTGGACAAAGACACATGTGCAAATGCAAAATTCACATATGTAACAAGAGGCATGTGATAAAATAGAATCGGGTAAGTGAACGAGAAGACATATTTGGAGTGCGATGTAATGAAAAACCTAAGAGGGGTATGCGTGAGAGGGTTTCACAAGTGGAGATGGCATAGCAAAAAGACATTTTTCTCCATCATTCTATCAGGCTTTTTGAAGAGAATTTAAGTTGGTGGGGTTCTACAACCTCATAGAAGTTGCAAGGTTCATGGTTCATGACGTGGCATCGTATCTACTTTCACTTTTGTAAAAACAAAACAACAAAGTATATCGTACGTATGTTCTTTTCACGACCGCTTGAGCACGGCATTATCCGTGAAAGATGGAGCTCTTTGTGCTGTTGTCTTCAGCGCATCATGTCTGACTGTATTGCAGGTGCCATAGCTACGCACCAGTTTACAAGTGGTATCAGAGCCTGAAGAAGGCTGTGAAGTCGAGTGCCAAGCATAGTAATCTTGCGTCTGATACCAGAAATAAGGCGAGAATTATCAGTAGCCTGTAATTCAGGATTCGTGGGGCTTTGGTGACAGATAATGCGGAAACAGGATGAGGACCTGTGGAAGCTAGCGCTGGTCGAGGCAAGAGCGTGAAGAAGTTAGGAAAATATGATCACTGTGATTAAATCATTTGTCATCAGATGCTAATCAGAGTTCCGGAAAGACTGAAAAGATGCAAGCTCACTTGATAAATAGCCATAAGAGACTCGATTGTCATCAGAAGTTCTTCCTCTCATGTCCTATGTAGAAGTGAATACGGCTATAAACCCGTTTTGATTCCTTTACCTAGACGAGACACCATAACTAGAAAGGATCAATGCAGAAAAATGATGCTTGGACTTCAGATCATGATGGTTTTGTTTTAACAGGATGTTTTTTAAAGAAAAATATTGAATGCGTAGCTCTTTAAGAGAGCTTATATATTTATACTAGGTACACATTTGATTTTAGCTTTTCCCTTTCGATTGCATGTGGCAGGTGATGCTATGTACTTTCTTGCGGGTCCTTGAATGGACACTACTCACATGCTATGAGGCGAATGTATGATATTGCGGGTCCTTAATATGGACAACTCATGCGCTTTGTGAGGTTTTATTACCCTGTTGAAAACCATTGAATTTAGATAAAAATTGAGGGACATGGTAAGGTTTTTAACTGGGGTATTCTCATACTTGGAGATACTCTGGTGATATAGGTGGAAGGCCAAAGAGAAGACAATCCAAAGACCTCGTGTACCGATCACGGGATGAATGTATGATTTTGAGGCCTCCTATGAGATAATATTTGCTTATGTTACGTGTTGTAATTTATGTTTTACCCAGAGTTTGGGTTTTAGAGTGGATTCACTATACTTGACTTGGCTCATATACACTTTGGACAAGGGAGATCCTGTCGAAATTTTTTGGGAGAGGTAAAAATTGAGCATATAAGTGCATAGAGATGCAGGGAGTGCTTAGAACAAGAGGGAAACCATGGAGATTACTTGTGAACATTCAGTTTTTGGTGTATATTATAGAAATACACCCAAAATTTCACCAAAGTTTTTCTAGGCCTCGCCATAAAATTTCCATAGCATAGAGAAGTGCCTAAATTACAAGAATGGGTGATAACATTGCGCAAATAGTTGGTAATAAGCTAAATAAAGAATATCACCATATATGTTCGTATAGGATGGAGAATTTCTTGATGGGAAAAGGTCTTTGGGGATTAGTGAATGGAGAGGATGAGTGTCCTGAGTTGTCAGAGAACCCAAATACAGAAGAGCAAAAGGAATATAAGACATGGATAGAAAAATCTAGAAAAGTTTTCCATTTGATTTCGATATGTATATCAAAGAGTCTGATTCCAACTATTATGAACGCTAGCACACCGAAGGAAGCTTGGGACATAATTCATAAGATATATGGTACGTCAACGGAAGCTAGAAAAATTCATTGAAAGCAAAAGTTTCATAGCATATGGTGTGAAAATAGATCCATAATGGATTACGTGGCTGAAATTAGAACGATCACTGATGATTTAGCTTCCATAAATTGCAAAGTCGAAGACGATGATATGGTATCAGTTATGCTAAATGGTCTAGGACCGTAGTATGTGAGCTTAGATACTTCTATCTCAATGAGAGGCACTATGCCAGATTTTGACGAGCTAGTAGCTCTTTGCATGACAGAAGAAGTAAAACTTGGTTTGAATGCATCAAAAGTGGCAATTCAAGAGATCTTGGATTCTTTAAGCATAGAGGAAGAGGTTCTAGTCATGGACGTTCATCTTCTATAAATGCAAACACAATGGATATGCCAAGAGATAGAGGAAGATCAAACTCGAGAGGTAGAGGAAGACCACAAGCACCTCGGAACTATTACCATTGCGACAAGTATGGCCATTTTGAGAAAGATTATTATTATAAGCAGAATAGTCAAAGAGAAAGAGGTAGAAGCCATTATGCAGCACATAGAAATTTCTCTACTAAAAGTTCATATAGAGACTATGGCAGAGATAATATGTTTGCAATGGAGCATGTGTTGAATAGTATATCTAAACCTGGAAATGATATGAACTGGTACATAAATTTTGGTTGCACAAATCAATTGACGAGTATAGGAAACTGGTTTGAGTGAAAAGAGTCTTAGAAGAATAAAGAGTATGTGGCAACTGGTGATGATACCTTACATTTGATTAACGATGTTGGGAATGTACCGCTAGTACAAAGAAATGGTGTTCGAAACACATTAAGTGATGTCTTACATGTGCCTAGCATTACAAAGAACCTAGTTTTCGTTGGTGAGCTTGCCGATCAACACATGGAAGTAATTTTCAATAAACATGGTTGTTTCATACATTCAGATATAGCTGAATTATGGCATAAACGAATTGGTCATATCAATTTGAGGAACTTGAAGTCTATGGAAAAGCAAATGTTAGTCCGTGGATTACCAAGATTTGTTCATTTAAACTTTCAAAAAATTTGTGAAGCATGCGCATTTGGAAACATCAACATGTGAAGTTTCCAAGAAGAGAAATATATAGAAGGAGACCTCTAGAGCTAATATAGTGATGTGGTTGGACCTGCTAGAACAAAATTAGTTTGTGGATCACTATAGTTTTTGATATTCGTTGATGATTATAGCGGATATACATAGATTTATTTTCTGAAGCATAAGAGTGAAGTTTTTGAGTGCCTTGTGAGATTCAAAAATATGGTTGAAAAACAATTGGGCATGTATATAAAATGCCTGTGATCAGATTCAAGGGGAGAATATATCTCAAGAAAAATTGATCAATACCTTAGTGATCATGAAATTAGAAGGCAATTATCTTGTAGATATACACCACAACAAAATCGTGTTGCAGAATGCAAAAATCATGTGATTGAGGAAGTTGCTAGAGCCATTTTGAATGAAAAGAGCATGCGATATATGTTTTGGGCAGAAGCTTGTCATACGGCTATACATGTGATAA